>JAAOAL010000105.1:0-225724 GCA_013186775.1 Fusarium dlaminii | reverse complement strand
TTTATTTTATATAAAAGAGCTTAATTATATAATATAAAGATTATATAATTAAGTTATATACTTTTTAATATTTATATAATTTAAGTCTTAATTAAGCTTTTATAAACCTGCCTATAAGGTAAAAAGAGATATAACCTATATACTTATCTAATCTACATACTTATTATTTTCATTATCCTACGTTCTAAAACAATTTCACGAATTCAGCCATTCATCCGAGGTTAGTTAAATCACTTGGTTGTCACGCGAAGGTCACTTCGTAATACTTAGTAATCTGTAGAGATGGTGGATTATTGGCGTCCAGCTTGCTTGCTCAGCAGCCTGAATAATCGGCACGGGCCAACCCTGGCCAGGGTTACATTAACCCATCAAGATAATGAGGCGTCCTGGACCTGGAGAGAGCGGATGTAGATTATACAGCTATCAGGCTGGGTAATCTATGCAGCCCCCAACTCTTTGCCTGTAATAACAACCCCGGTACTCCGTAACATGTACACAGAAATATTAGTATGGCGTGGATGGTAGGTCTGATCCACTTCGGACAGTGCTGGTCTCTAGTCAGCAGAAGTAAATTCCTTTTTGGGAAAGGTAATGCTAATCACCATCTCTGCCCAACAACCATACCACGCCAAGAGCCCTCTTATAAATCTCTAGCAAAATCCGTCCTTTGAGTGCAGAATGCAATCGAGCGTCTGGTTTTATAAAGACTCTAAAGCTTCTGCTACCCGTGCGGCAGTGCAAATACTCTCAATCTCAACATAGGTCTCCATTCACAGAGTACCAATAATGTCTTCCCGTTTCCCTTCAACACCACTCGCTGAACCACTGCTTTTTGAGTTCAGCCGGAAGATAGCCCCCAATCGGTTCTTAAAGGCAGCAATGACAGAGAAGCTCAGTTCCTGGCATCCTCAGGAAGAGGAGATCCGAGGCATACCCTCCCCCGAGATTCACAATGTGTACCAGCGATGGGGGGAAGGGAATCTTGGACACATTCTGACAGGCAACATTATGTTGGCATACGACCAGCTTGAAGCGCCTGGCAATCTCATTATTCCCACTGATGCTCCATTCGACGGACCAAGGTTTGATGCGTTCGCAAAATTGGCTACTGTCGCCAAGGCATATGGCAGTCTCATAACCGGGCAGGTCACGCACCCGGGACGACAAGTCGACAGAAGAATCCAACCTCAACCTCTCTCCGCGAGCGACGTTCAACTCGAAGGCAGAGTTCTCGGCATCGAGTTTGCGAAACCACATCCTGCTTCCCAGGCAGAGCTGGATGAAGTTGTACGCAGCTTCACGTTTGCAGCGTCTTACCTACACCGGGCTGGGTTTGACGGAATTGAACTGCAAGGTGCCCACGGTTATTTGCTATCGCAGTTTCTATCGCGAAGCACAAACCTCCGGACCGATGACTACGGAGGTAGCCTAAGAAATCGTGCTCGCCTAATCATGGACATCGCCCGCTCCATTCGGGCCAATACACCAGCAGGATTCATCATGGGTATCAAGATCAACAGTGTCGAATTTCAGTCCGACGGGTTCACAGTGGATGAGGCAAGAGAGCTCTGCAGCATGCTTGAAGAGGCAACGTTTGACTTTGTCGAACTGAGCGGCGGAACCTACCAGTCCATGGCATTCAAGCATGAACGCGAGTCGACAAGGAAGAGGGAGGCATTCTTTCTAGACTTTGCAGACATGATTGTCCCACAATTACGGAAGACGAAAACTTACGTCACTGGAGGCTTTAAAACGTTGGGCGGGATGCTAGAGGCATTGAAAACAGTTGACGGTGTTGGTGTTGGTCGAGCGGTCTGCCAGGAATTCAGTTTGGCTAAAGATATGCTAAACGGTAGCATCTCTGCTGCTGTCAATCAAAAGGTAGATCAGGATGACTTCGCTTTGACCAATATCATCGCAGGCAGCCAGATACGACAGGTTGGCAAAGGGAAAGAGCCGATTGACATGAGCAAAGAAGAAAATGTGCAAGCATTCCTCAAGGCAATGCGCACCTGGGCTCGACGAATGGAAGAGGATGCCCAGACTATGAGGTTATACGGATATGTTGACTTAGACTGAACAGATAGTAATCTATTCCGCACTACTTACTTTACCTCGGAGCTCTCTTTCACTCTCTGGCATGAGTATCGGCCCTAGCTCATATCCCGACAGCTCATCCAGTATTTCTTCCATGCAGTTAAGGATTTTTCATCCCACAAGTATCTCTTTGCTATCCTCTCCACGTCGTCCCAGCTATCGATGTACCCCTCTTGAAATAGCAACTCCCTCGCCGCCTCTTGAGTACGTTGCTTCAGGGTGGCCCCAGCGGTAGCCGTTATCTCAACACCAACAAGCGTTGCCCAGATCCTCAGGTCATTGTAGCATGACGTTCCAACCGGATCATAAAACCTCATCTGCCTCCCCAGTGTAGTCAGCTTATCAATGAATGCCACTTCAGGGAACATTTGCATTTGTGAGGTGCGTCGAGTGAGAAACATGATAACGCCTAGACACGCCAGACGTTCTGCCGCATTATGTGACTCCTTTTCCAACAGACGTGCTTGCTTGACCATCTTGGCTTGCCGTTCTGTTGCTTCGGTAATGTTGCTGTGCCGTTGGAGCTGCTCTTGGTCTATAGACCCGAGCAACTCATCGAGGAGGAGAATAAATTCGATGCTGAGATCTCCCAACATGATCAAGTCATGGAACCCCGCCGGGGAAGCATTAATCTTAGCCCACAAAGGATTCTCATGATGCAGACCTTGGTATGGGTATCGAAGTTTCGCTTCCATCGAAAAGGCACTGGCCGTGGCAACAGCCTGCGCATCTCGAGATGATGGAGAGCCATGATGGCTATCGACGCCATGCGTAAGCTCAGATGCCATCTCTGTGCCCTCTACCAACCCAACCGCCCGAATAACATAGAGATCCTTCAAACAAGCGCTTACGACTTCACCCCTCAACTGTATCATTCGGAGTAAGCCTAGGCAGTGCGACTTAAACTCAGATTCGTACCCAAATCTCGCCGCCCCTTCCATTAGGTAAAATGTCGCCAGTATCGTCTCGCTTGCTTTCCATGTTGTTTCTTTGTCCTCTGTCTCTGTCGATATTTTCGCTTGTAGTCCTCTTAAAGCTCGCGTCTTGTGCCACAACATAGTGGCGCTGGGTGTAACCTGATTCTCCAACGTGGTGATACGTACTCCGTGTGTAAAAGCGGCGACCGAGTCGAAAAGCGTCATATCACCACAGACCATTTGCACCCAGCAGCGCATAAATGGGGTGGGACCAGTGCCCCAGTGTGTCAAACGAGCGGCGAGATAGTGTATATCTGTTTTGTTTGGGCCCAAGGTGTTAGGAGCAGGCAAGCAAGCACGAGTAGTGAAACATGGCCATGGTCATGCTTCAATGCCAACATTACATTTAATACAAGGCGAAACTTACGAAAATCAAGAACGTCAAATATCTTCTGTCGATGTTCAGTCGGATAGACAGGCACAAAGCATTCCACTACTGGTCGCAAGAGTGGCAGGTTGTTCGACCCAGAGTGTGTACCTAAAAGCCCTTGGTAGCCTTGTTAGTCGAACGGCGATCCCTAGCCAAATTCCTTACCATGTGCTCCTTCTACCGTGATCAGTGAGTGCGGGTGAGACCCGTCATCGTCGCCGTCAGAGAGTTGCCGTACTCGTTCAGCGAGCCTAGATATGTTGAAGGGAGCTTGGGCTCGGGATCCGGTTGAAGTCGAATGCTTCCGTTGCGCAGGGGCCGATCGGTTTCGGAAATATTTTCCAATGTACGTAGACACGGCCTGGCGCTGCGAGCCGGTTGGCCGTGGATTGGAGGGGTCATAGTTAATGAATGTGTGCTTTTTGTTTTCAGCCATGGTGCTAAGGGAAGTTGTTCTCACTAACTATGCGGGTCGAAGATGACAACGGTATGCTCTGTACATGCAGCGGAATGGAGTGAGTGAGGATGAGAGGATGTCGGAGTTTCGATTATCAGACACTGGGGAGGGATATATCATACATCTACCACGTCGCCGCTGACAAAGCACCCTAACCCTAAGGGGATGGGTCACGCCACTTTCTTTGTAACAGACTCATTTCTTAGCTTATAATAAATGAAGCTTGTTTTGATCCCCAAACAAAAGAACGCGGTAATCAAAAGCCACGTGTGCTAATATGCGACGCCTTCAGGACTCACGAGACCCTGGCAAGTTTACAGTTAAGGTCTTCCATGATATAAAAAAGCCCCTGGCAGTATGGATTGCCCCTGCGATCTACGGGGTAAATGGAGACTCCAGCAGGGCTGCCATTAGATTAGATTAACAATTAGATATATCAATCAGAACAGAAAATAAATAGGTTAACTTATAATCTGGCATTAGCTAATATTAATTATATAATTTAATAATATTTTTAACATAGGAAGTTATCTATATATATTATAAAACACTATTACATCTTCTCTTTTCATACTTATATGCTACAACTACCCAATTTATGTTAAACCAGATTAGTTACTTTTTAAGTATTTAGGGAGTGAATGCCTAAATCCTGACTTTTTTTTCCCATACGTGCGGTAGAAAATCATAGCGTCACACTGCCCGGCATGATCAGAATGGTCATAATTAGATGGACAAGAGGAGAAAGACCTATGTAGATCCCTTGTGGCACACCAACCGCACAAATCGCGGTTTTATTGCAGATGCGGGGAAGGATAGTCTCTACACAGGGATCATCTACATCTGGCGCTAAAGCGCATCTTGAGAAAAATACGATAATGAGCAAGGAACTTCAGTAGCCTCTGCAGATACTACTCTCTCTACTTTCAAAAATCCGATTGGTCAAGCCGTAGATAAAGATCTACATCTTCCTTTTAATGAACTGAACGCTATGGCTTAAGTCTACTTGAGATACTAACTAAGCTTCCTCGGCTAGCATAGACGCTATACGGATTCTCTTACGTTGCCTATATATAGCTCTGGCACATCTGCGTTTATCAGACAATCATCAGCTTCAATTTTCAGACCTCTGCATTTATCCTTATCGTCGAATTAGCGATGCATATCCATCTTCTTTCTCACCTCGGCACTGTCCTTTGCCTGGGAACAGCCTCTGTAGGAGCCCTTTCTTTAAAGCACCACAAAAGAGGTAATAACTTGGAGATCCATAAACGTCTCGAAACATATTTTGGCTAACAAAGTCTCAGCCACAAGCCCAGCTTCTCTCGAAATTGGTAATCCAGTTCTTACCTCTAAGTGGCTTGAAGGCAGTGATTATGAGCAGGTCGTTGAGTTTTTCATCACGAATGCAGATGAGAATAATCCTTTGACCTGGGCTGATCAGCTGGATGTCAGCATTGAGTCCTCTTCGTTGGAGACTACCACTCCCGGCACCTTGCTGCGATTGGGACCGAAGCAAAGCGCTGTTGTGCAAGTCGGTGTCAAGAACAAGGCAGGGATAAAAGCCGGAACACAATGTGATGCGAAGGCAGTTGTGACCTGGGGCTCCAAAGACGATCCTAAGAAGTCGAGCAAGGACTTTTCTGGCCAGTGTGGAATTGGTAATTACGATGCTTCGGAAAGTAGCCTCGGTCATCACTGGAACCCAGATTGGTTCAACGAGATCAAATATGGTATCTTCATCCATTGGGGACTTTATTCCGTCCCGGGCTTTGGAAATAAGCCAGGGCCGAAACAGGATTATGCCGAGTGGTAGGTGAGGTTCTGTGGCTTGTCGCTGCTATCTGCTGATTCACTATAATAATCTAGGTATGGCTTTCGCATGACGCAGCCAGACTTTCCGTCCGAAACCTACCAGTACCATCGCGACACATACGGCGAGAACTTCAATTACGATGACTTCGTGTCTAATTTCACCGCCGCCAAGTTTGATGCCGAGGAATGGATGAATTTGGTTGCTGATGCGGGAGCGCAGTATGTCGTACCAGTTACGAGTGAGTCATTTTATGGGGATCGAGATGCAAGATAATAACGTCATCTGTCCAGAACACCACGATGGATGGGCGCTATTCGACTTCCCAGAGTCGGTCAGCAAGCGCTCTACTGTTCACTACGGCCCAAAGCGAGACTTCATCAAAGAGCTTCTCGACGTTGCGAAAGCCAACCACCCCGAGATTCGCCGGGGTAAGTATAATACATGGACTCCTGTTGGCAAGACCTGCGTGCTATGTTAATACATTTTAGGCACTTACTTCAGCATGCCGGAATGGTTTAATCCAGCTTATGTCAAGTATGGCTGGGATCAGCATTACAAGGGTAATTACTATGGGCGGCCACCAACCAATCCTTATACCAACAAGACCATCGAATACACTGGCTACGTGGAAGTCGGCGACTTTATCAAGGACATTCAGAATCCACAGATCGAGGCCCTGTTCTACGAATATGAGACTGAGATCCTGTGGTGCGACATCGGAGGTCCCAACAAGGCTGTAGATGTTCTTGCGCCTTGGCTAAACTGGGCTCGTGATAAGGGTAGGCAAGTTACTTTCAACGACCGATGCGGCCCGTCTGGAGACTACAGTACCCCAGAGTAAGGTCACCACTGGTCCATTTAGTGTCATCAATCACGCTGACGTTTTTCGAGGTATGCCGGTATCTCCTTCAAGACCGGCAAATTCGAGAGCAACCGTGGCCTCGACCCTTTCTCATTCGGATACAACTTCATGACAACAGATGATGAATACCTCTCGGGTGAGGAAATCGTCAAAACTTTGGTGGATAATGTTGTCAACAACGGAAACCTTTTGCTGAATATGGGCCCCAAGCCTGATGGAACCATTCCGAAGCAGCAACAGCTGAATCTCTTGGACGCTGGACAATGGATCAAGAGTCACGGTGAGGGAATCTTTAGCACCAGATACTGGCCAACTGCTCAAACTTCTGGAGCACTCCGTTTTGCGATGAAGCCTGATGCATTCTACATCCACCATGTTGGTCAGCCATCTTCCCCACTGGTCATCAGCGAGCCTGTGCCTTGGGTCGAGGGCGATGTGGTGACTGCTGTGGGTGGTAGTGCTCATGGCACAGTGCTTAAGGTCTCGAAAAACGATGAATCGTTCTCGGTGGAGTTGCCTGACAATGTTATCAAAGGAGACAAGTACATCTGGACAATCAAGATTGCATATAGTACTGGGAAATAAATACAGAGGGTAAAGAATCCATAACAGAGAAGATAAATTCAACATTTAGCTTCCCAGCTTCGACGTACTTAGCTTTAGTCTAAATTCAACATGTATGTAGTCAATCTACTTAACCCAACTACGCTTGCCACGTCTTACATAGTACGCCATAGTGATATCGCTTAGTTGGTTAGAGTAACAGACCCCTTTCTTTGCTTCTGCTCTTCTCTTTGATTTTGACTATTAGAATGCAGGAATTAAAAGCGGCGTTTCTGGAAGGAACTGGTGTAAAGAGGGTAGATATCTCATCTTACAGGACTCTTGTCGAGGCGGTGAACTAAAAAGATGCCATTGCCTCTAAAATTGGTGGCGATGCCATTGCAACACGGAAGCTGTCCATGGGCGACGTGAACTTCCCCTCAAGTTTTTCATCCTTCGGGGTTTGGGGTCAACACCCCCAAAGTATAGGCTAAATAGAAGCTTCCAAATAATTACCCCAAGGTCTTCGTAGTCTATCTAAATCTGGATGTTTTTACTGACGAGGCTGCCAAGTCATTACGAAAAATAATATCATCACAGTACTTGGCCTCCCCGTTGCTACCCCACAGCAGATATGTCACGGGAACACGAGTCAAAACTGCTACCCCGAACTTTCCCCATTTTCCATTCGAGATATGCGATTCCATACAAAGAAGGCCATTCCAATACGTAGTCGTCGGGTGACAGGGCTGCAAAGCTAGTGAGTGATCCTTGTTATGAGCGGGGGAGGGGGAGTACGAGGTCGAATTATCCCGTCGGGTAAGTTGTTTCTCCCCCGCCTACAACCATGAGGGAAATAACCCAATTGGAGGGGTTAACTACCAGTCTTGGGAGTCTTACCCCAGAACCAGTTCCCCGTGCAAGCTTCTCTGTTCCCCATGGGGTAGCTTAGCTCAAGATCTATACGCGAAGTGGATATAAATAATTCCAGCTCCTCCATACTGCAACCCCTCTGCATCAGCTCTGGCTCTGTGTCTTATTACCTTCCCAGGAAATCCTCCAACTTCAATCAGAATCGCAGTTGCCAAAATGGGCGTTCGAGCTTTTTTCAAGAAGAGGTCACTCAAAGTCTCCGATGACAGAGTGACCAAAGCCGCAGATCTTACCTTGCGCGAGTCCATCTGGCCCATTGCACTTGTCACAGTCTTGTTCTTCCTCTGGGGCTTTAGCTATGGTCTCTTGGACACTCTGAACAAGCATTTCCAGGTCACTTTGCATATTGACAGAGCAAGGTCCGCTGGACTGCAAGCTGCCTACTTTGGGTTCGTCTCATTTACTACCTTTTGTCTTGCCACATCTAACGATGCTATTCTAATAGTGCCTACCCGCTTGCTTCTCTCGGCCATGCCGCGTGGATCCTACGACACTACTCATACAAGGCTGTTTTCATCTGGGGACTCAGCCTCTACGCCATCGGCGCCTTGATTGCGATTCCCTGTATCAAAGCAAAGTCCTTTGGAGGTTTTTGTGCCGCCATTTTCATCATCGGCAATGGTCTTGGGTCTCTTGAGACAGCTGCCAACCCCTTCATCACTGGTGAGCCTCTGCAGTGACTCTCCTGGTGCCTTGTTATCTGACCCGCCATAGTCTGCGGCCCTCCCAAATATGCCGAGATGCGAATCAATCTGTCACAAGCCTTCAACGGCATTGGCTCGGTCGTTGCACCTGTTCTGGGTTCTTATGTCTTCTTCAACTTTGACGATGAAAAGGCCTTAGCAAACGTGCAGTGGGTGTATCTTTCCATCGCTGTTTTCGTCTTGCTGCTCGCCACTCTGTTCCTTTTCTCAAACATCCCTGAGATCACTGATGCCGGTACGTTTCAATGCCCCTGGTGAACTTGGAGATCCTCAATTCTGACACCGGTTTCTCGAATCTAGATATGGCTCAGCAAGCCGAATCTTCCAACTCAGATACTCACGACAAGCCTCTACGCAAACAATACCGACTCTTCCATGCCTCCTTTGCACAGTTCTGCTACTGTGGAGCTCAGGTAGCTATTGCAAGCATGTTCATCAATTATGCCACCGAAACGAGAAAGAACACAAGCGATTCCACCGGTTCCAAACTCTTTGCAGGTGCACAGGCTGCATTTGCTGTTGGTCGCTTCTTCGGCGTCTTCCTCATGAAGTATTTCAAGCCTCGCCACATTTTCCTCGTCTTCTTGAGCATGTGTGTTATCTTCATCTGCCCTTCAATTACAGAGAGGGGTAATACAGGAATTGCCATGCTCTACGTGGTGCTGTTCTTTGAATCCATCTGTTTCCCAACCATTGTCGCTCTTGGCATGAGAGGTCTCGGTCGACACACGAAGCGCGGTAGTGGCTTTATCATTGGTGGAGTCATCGGTGGTGCTTGTGTTCCTCCTCTTACTGGCGTGGCAGCAGACAGACACGGCACGGGGATGGCCATGGTTGTTCCTTTGTCATTCTTTGTGGCTGCTTGGACTTTTCCATTCTGCGTTAATGTTCTTCCTGGCTACAAGAAGGGTATTGATGCCTTTGAGAACACTGCAACCGAGCCGTCTAGTATCGCCGAGTGGGGAGAGAAAGGTAGCCAGGATGAGCAACGCCATGAGACAGTTGTTGGGGAGGTTAAGGCCTGATGGATCTCGTCACTTTTTGGTGGGCTTGGTATTCATGGTGCAGTGAGCTTATTCAATTCTACTTTCCTGAGGTTATCTCCTGGTACCCTTGGATCACTTGAAGATTGTCCTTAGGGTCCAATAATAAACTCAAGTGGCTATATTTGACTTGATCCTCTGTTCAAGTTCATTCCAAAGATTCATTTATTTGTGCTGATGCTCTATGCGAAACTTGCATTTGAACACTATCTGATGGTGTCCCGTTGATGAACCACCGCACCCATCAACCTAAGTTCTGTGTATTGATATGAGCTCTTAGGCTCTCAGCCACTGGTCTCGATTGCAAATAACACATTTGCTCACAACTTAGAGCACCTGTCACCCCTTAATCCTTAGCGATCAGGGCCCTTGTAGTAGACAAGTAACAGAACTGATTTGTGTGTCGTTGCCTATATGAAAGCTCCTGTCTCTAGTCCTCGTTATGTAAATGAGTTGTATTGAGCGGCAAGTAAGAATTAAAGCGCCAGGCCAGTTGCCCCTTCATTCCATCTATACAAAGATAATGCTCGGCGGCGAGCCTTACTCTCCTCCAAGTTAGATGTCGCTGGACTCCTCACGCTGTATAGTGTCGACCTGAGCACTTTGCGGAACCGTTTCTACATATAGCACTTAGCATCTTACAAATTCAAGAAAGGGGCCATTGTAATAGATGGCAGGGTGGGAAACATACCTGGAACTCGGTGCTCAAAGTGACAACGCAAACCTCATGTGCTCGTATAATAATCTCGCAAGCCTTTTCGACAGATTCGTTCAGTCCGATCTGAGGCATTCGATCTGCAAAAAGCAACAGGATAAAGCTTCCATGCAAAAGATAAATGCCAAAAAGATATGGCATGAAAGAAAGCTCTGGGTCGCATGCTAGAATTCGTGACATAGCGTCAGACGCCGCTATTGCATGAGATGCACACTTCATGAAGCCTACAGATGGTATCCAGCCATCTTTATTATCCAGCATCGAAACGGCGTCCCACTTCCCGTGTAGAAGGACGTGAAGAACATGTAGTATGAATGTACTGTATGCAGTGACAAGCTGAGCTTGCGCATATTGACGGTGTGATGAGGCGTGGCTGGCGGTATGTGAAGTCCTGGAATGATCGCCGTGACTCTGTTGCGGTGATATCGCACATTGAGGCGTGCGCACTTGACTCGCTGGTATAGCTGAGGCATCAAGCGCATCGACCTGGTATGCGCTGGCCAGGTCGGCTATGCTCTGTGCACACTGCGCCATAACTTGCTCTATCATTGCCGTAGCTGGGTCGTCTTCTTCCTCATGCCCATTAACCTGATGTCTTCGAATATTGCCAAATCTCGGATGAGACTTCTGTCTGTGCAGTTGAATTACATCTCCAAGGATCGTCATGAGTGGTAGAAAGTATTCAAAGAAGCCAATCCCAGAAATACGCGTTGGAGCGCCGAAATTTGCCGAATGTGAGCTACTACCAAATGTTGCATCGATAGAGTTTTGTCCTGCTGATAATGCTGCCCAAGCCTTATCCGAAAGCGGTGCATGCAATTGGCATTCATCGTCGAGGATACGCAGTGGTGCGTTGAACGATAGAGCTAAGTGGCGATCGAGGCAAAAGATTAACCAAAATGCTCTCCGGCGCTCTTCTCGGATTTCTGCTATGGTCAATCCTGTACGGGATGCTTCACAAGACCTGCAGCCGCACGAGGTTGTTTGACTCGTGCACAGAGATGTTTCTGACTGGGTGAGGCTGTTCTCAGGAGAGTCTTCTCTATTTAATCCCATATTATGAGACAGCCGTAATGTCTTATTCCACCATCGAAGACAATCTGTCTTAAAGTCCCCACCCGAAGAGACGATGGTAACGAGGATGAACATGAGGACGTCGTCAACTAGGGGTACCGGTGGAGAGACGGTAGACGCTGATCCAATATGGTACTCATGCCGATTATGATCTCCAGCCGTTGCATACTCCAGATCTCTCACAAGGGGACCACCTGATAAATCGAGTTGGCAGAGTTCGTGAGACAGGGTAGACTTACTGACTGGTAGTTCTGTTCCAAACGTCACGATCTCTTCCCTGAATTAAGCCCATCATCAACTTTCTCAGTTCTTCACAAACAATCGCTTTCTGGCCTGGCAGTAGGAACAAGGAACTCTCTGCTGTCTGTGCACTGACCCACAGCATGGTTACCAGTAAAGCTGGTGTACATGTTCGTGGGTTGTCGGCTCGAAGGAGCGATTCCTTTCGCATGACGTGTGCTAGAACATATGGAGAAGAAGATTTGAACAAAGATCCTCCTGGCTCAACAAAATAAAGCTCGAACAATTCACAGACAAGCCTGGCGTCGATGATGCCGTGGAGTAAGGGAATTATCGCCTCGAGGCACTTGTAACGGCATCCGCGAGATGGTAGGTTCTGGGTCACAGTCGAAGCTCGCTCGCGTGTAGGTGACTCGTGGACAGAGTCGGCGGCATGATGGACTGCGAGGTCGAAATCAGGGAGAGGATAGGAAGGCTGAATGTCAGCTACATGATAGAGTTGATCGAAGGTCGGTGCCGGGATTGAATCGGCTTGCATCTCAAGAGATACAGCATCATGATGTGATGAGTGGCTGGATGAGTATTGCGACGAGACTGTGTCCTGGGGGTTTGTGGGGAGACCGGGACTTTCCTGTACGTCATATGTTCCGCTCTGCTCTGGCTGTGGATGCGGCGTGCTTTGCTCAAGATCGCAGTCAGCTTCTGATGAGTCAGGCTCTCGGTCCTGCTGTGCCTGTTGTACTCGATTTGCTGACTTTGGCTTACGGCCACGCCTGCCGATACTTCGTGTATAATGACATGTTGATTGATATTCTAAACCAATAATATGTCAACGAAATCCCTCTCTTGATCATGTAATAAACGTTTACCTTGACAACGACGACTGGTGTGTATTCCGACGTCAGCTCTTCTGTATCTTTCTCGTTTGTGATTGGTCTTCTGCTCCAGTCACTTACCACGGCTGCTGACCATCACAGCGGACTCTCAAAGTGCTGCATCTGTCGCAAGCAAGTCTTGTTCTCTTCCGCCCACTCGGTGGATCCCTCTTGGCATATTGACGCGGTTCATTATGATGAGGATCCATGATTATCCACTGCTTGGAAACATTGCGGGAAGCCCACTATAATCAGGATAATTAAGGAGGCAAGAAAATATCCGTGCGAGGTCCGGGTATTTAGTTATTGACCGCCGGAATGGCTCAAGTGATTTATTTTATCCGACGGCGGGAACTGAGCCAATCATCAAATTGCCAGAGTGAGGGGAAAGGCACTAGGCTGTTCTTGGTAAAGTCCTACGCTACCCTACATTTTCTACTCTTGAGGATTTGAAGCATCGGGAAAAAGGCGCTGTCTACTCTCCACCATACAGTTAGATCTTTTGCTATGGAGGAGCTATTTACCTGTTTTGGGAAAGATAAAGCAATGGCTTACGGTTAGTTGTAGGACACATTAACTGTACTTTATCTGACCCTTCTCAAATGGGGATTTGAGTGGAGATATAGGCTTAGTCCACCGTTAGAGATAACTCAAGTATAAAACAGATATTGAAATACACATGCAGCCATACAAATCTGCTTGAACTTAATAAAAATCACCTTTCAGCATCCTAGAAACTATGGTTATTATCAAGACTATTACCTCACACGATGTGCGGTTTCCTGTAGGTAGTCAGAGAAACGGCGGGCTTAACATGGGCTAACTACAGCCTCAAGACTTCACTGGACAAGGCTGGCTCAGATGGCATGAATTTCTCACCAGACTACTCAGCTGCATTTTGCATCCTTACTACCGACGACCCCAACTTTACCGGTCATGGCATGGTATGTAAAGAACTCCCGAGTCTACACTAAACTGAATCTCACGGAGTATTTATAGACCTTTACAATTGGCCGCGGAAACGAGCTCGTCTGTGGCGCAATCGACCTCCTCGCCCCATTAATACAAGGCAAAGATC
Organism: Fusarium dlaminii; assembly: GCA_013186775.1. Classification (NCBI taxonomy): domain Eukaryota; kingdom Fungi; phylum Ascomycota; class Sordariomycetes; order Hypocreales; family Nectriaceae; genus Fusarium; species Fusarium dlaminii. Next base: position 211,940 of record JAAOAL010000105.1, on the reverse strand, counting down.
TTTCTGAGCTCACCAAAAACTGGGGTAAAACCTGGCGATACTTAACCTCAGATTCACAACTCCGCTGGGTTGGCCCTGAGAAAGGTGTTATACATCTAGCTCTCGGTGCCCTCGTCAATGCAATCTGGGACTTGTGGGCAAAGACCTTAGGGAAGCCTGTCTGGCGCGTTGTTGCGGATATGACACCTGAAGAAGTTATCCAATGCATTGACTTTCGCTATATTTCTGACGTGCTGAGTCCGCACGAAGCCTTGGGAATCCTGAGAGCAGCACAGAAGGGCAAGACTAAGAGGATTCAGGAGGCTTTGAATAATCGTGCGGTTCCTGCGTACACTACCAGTGCCGGCTGGTTGGGGTATGGTGAAGACAAGATGAAGAAGCTACTTGAGGAGAGCGTGCAACAGGGCTTCAAGTACTTCAAACTCAAGGTTGGCACAGATCTTGAGGAAGATCGACAGAGATTGAGGATTGCCCGTGACGTGCTGGGCTACGATAACGGCAACATGCTCATGGTTGATGCAAATCAGGTAAGACCCAACCCCTAGGTCCGAGATCACTTAACTTACTCTCTATTACAGGTCTGGTCCGTTACTGAAGCCATCACACACATGAATGCTCTCGCAGAGTTCAAACCATGGTTCATTGAAGAACCAACATCTCCAGACGACATTCTGGGACACGCTGCTATCCGCCAAGGTCTATCCAACACAACTCACGGCGCGATCGCAGTAGCAACAGGGGAAATGTGCCAGAACCGTGTCATGTTCAAACAGCTCCTCCAAGCTGGCGCCGTGGACATTATCCAGCCTGATGCCTGCCGTGTTGGTGGTGTAAACGAGGTTCTGGCGATTCTCCTCCTCGCTGCCAAGTTCAAGGTCCCCATTGTCCCGCATTCAGGCGGTGTAGGACTACCAGAGTATACGCAGCACTTGAGTACTATTGATTACGTTGTCATCAGCGGCCGTAAGAGTGTTTTGGAGTACGTGGATCATCTCCACGAGCATTTCCACCATCCGTCCAAGGTTGTTAATGGGCATTATGTCACGCCCTTGACGCCAGGATATAGCGTGGAGATGAAGCCAGAAAGTCTGGTGAGGTTTGCATATCCAGGAAACGACACCAGTTGGTGGACAAGCAAGGAAGCAGAGGTTGTTATCAACCAACCGAGGGTCAAGGCGTTTTAGAGCTTGTGGAGGCTACAGTTACACCCTTTGATTCACAGTTAATAGCACGGCAATGGCTTTTCAGCTTGATACTAATGCAATTTAACCCCACTGACTTGTTCATTCTCATTCGTTCCACGTCACTCAGCTCTGAGACTCAGCTACGCTACAGGCCGCCACTATCGTTAGTCTTGCCGATTAGCGTACCCTCACCAGTAAAGTCGTCCCAGCAGTCAGGATAAGCAAAAACGATCTTGTTTGGGGCTGAAGTGTAAAAGGGCAGCAGGGCGATGAGCTGAAAAGTCCCTCTGAGACTTTTCGTCATTATGACGGCATTTGTAATTGAGAGCTGGAGATAGAAGATGTATAAACTCTCACGTCTACTTCGACTAACAACGCCCACGTTCCTTATCGACACTGCAAGACTGTTATTATTCCCTTATCCTATAGCTCACTTCCCTCTATTTGCTCATATCTGTTTCCTACAGTTAGTTGCAATTATTAAAAATGTCTTCCCGGACTGCTCAACAGCCTTCGCACAGCTCAGAGATGATAAGTTCAAATACATCATCTATGAAATTGCCAACAATGAGCTAGTTACCGACGATACATATGAGGGCGGTGTTTGGGATGACCTCAAAGAAAGCTGGTCGGCAAGTGTCCGACGACTCCGGCGTTCGCTGTCTACGATTTTGGCGAAAGTTATGTACACAAGCTCGCCTTCGTCTCCTGGTGTCCGGATAGAGCCCCTGCGAGAACCAAGATGATAAATGGCTCCAACCGGGATACAAACAATCGTTCGATGGCATTAGCCTTGACATTTCCGCTAGCGACATTGGGGATCTAGACGAGCGTGATATACTTGAGCGGCTCGATAAGGTCTAAGCACACTGTCATTGTGCGCAAAGAATGCCCATTGTCATGAGGGTAGCCCTCAGAAGTAACGATAGATGGAATTAAATGCAAGAGTTTCCATGTTCAGAATAAGCAAACGTGCAGTATTGCATAATGGTTGGGTGGTATAGACACTCGGGAAAGATAGTCTGTTACGAATTCAATGTGAAATATATTTGCATATGTACATGCCCCTCACGCCGACACGCTAATCGCTGCAGACTGCTTCAAATCCCTATCATCTGATGCTGTAGTATCTACAACATCAGGCTTTTTCAAATCACGATTGGAGTCACTGTTCATTGTATTCCGCTTCTTGCCAGAAAAGTCATAGTCTAACCACTCCCCAAACATCAGACGAACTCGCTCAGAGAGCGCCAATCTGCTCTCCACTGACTGAGAGTCCAGCTCGGTATAGTCAAGTAGACTCTCGGAGGCGTCGACAGTCTTGAGTACCCTTTTGGCAGCAACCACATTCTGCTCCAGGTCGGAAAGGGTGCTGATTCCTGTTATGGTTGATACCGAGAATGAAGGTGTGCAGTTCTGCTTCGCTTTCACAATGGCGTATTGCATCGCGAGCGAGCATAGACTTTCTCCTTCTCCGTGCTTGTCCATCCACTCAGCAGCGTCGGCCGCAGCAGCTCTAAGACCTTGAGGTGCAGGATGCCAATCGCCTGTCAGTCCAACGGGGATTCCGCCTGTCCTCAATAGTCCCACAGCTAGCGGACTAGAGCAGAATACAGAGTTAACACCAGCTGCGCGGAAACGATCAAAACCACGGGTCTCGGCTTGCGTATTCTGAAGAGTGAGCTGTGCCCATGTTTGGACAACATCGACAGGGTGTCCATATTTCTGTCGGGCAAGGCCAGCGACTTCAGCTAGCACATCAATGTCGTAGCCTGAGATTCCGACCCGCAGAATAACCCCAGCTCGTTGAAACTCCAACAGTACACCAACAGCAATGACGGCTTCATCCAAGGAGACGTACTCAACATCATGGCAGAACACAACATCCAAGTACGTAGTCCCAAATCGCTCCAATGACCTGGCAACAGACTTTTTGATCCAGTCAGGGGAGTAATTAAACTCATTTTCCTTGATGCGGCCAACCTTGGTCATGAGCTCGTAGTCACTTCGTTGGTATCTTGACTGAATCTTGGGATCTGATAATGCAGCGCCCATAAGTTTCTCTGAGGGCTCATAGTATGGTGATGTGTCAATAGTGCGCACGCCCAGTTCGAATGAGCGTAAGAGGATGTCGACGATAGGAAGAGATTCGGGGTCAGGGTTTAGTTGATAGCTGAAGCCTGCTCCGCCCATCACCAAGGCTGGGGGTGAAGAGGTCGGTGACATTTTTGTTGTGACGTTTGATAGATATGTTTGAATAGAAAAGGGAGTAGATGCTTATTAGATGGAGATAGTTGAAGTGATGAAGAATGAGATATCTGTAGCTATGACAGTTTTACTTGACTTGGGTACTGGTCCTTTTGGTTTGAACCCGAATAGAAAGCGGTTGTTCAGACTTGCATTTTGGATATAATATTTCTCAATGCGCTAAGACGCCTCGGAGGGATTTTATCACCATGTTAGCTTGTTACAGATAAGATCTGCAGCTTGTTAGAGTACATCTATTGGTATCAGTCAGTGGATACGCTTGCCAGGGTTAGCGTGGGATTAAATACCCGACGGTTAATTCTTTCATGCCAGACCCGTGCTTAACTGGCTGGATCTATGCTGACAGTCGCCGCGCTTGGGTAACTCGATTGTTGCGTGAAGCATCCGCAGAAAGACACGACTGCAACGGGAATTTAGATAAAGACAGATTGGGGAATGTTCCGTTTTTACAAGGAAATATGTTAGAACCTCGGAAATAATTAATATGTACATCTGTTCATACTATTATCCTACTGTCCTACACTATTGACTCTTGGACGGAATTCTATAGACCTGATACTCATCTCCTACATTGACAGGTAAGATATTGAACGTAACAAACCCATCTGGACTCTCAGGTTCCAGTCTGACAAAGGCCTGGGCAGCATGCTGCTGTTTCGTACCAACCCAATATGCCCCAGCGGGAAACTTCATCGTCTTCTTGCTCAACTCCGTATTCACTGTAGTCAATGCAATACCCTCATACTTGGTCTCTGCCAGCGTAGCAGATGTGATATTGTATGCTTCCACCTCACCTTCAAAGTCGACCGCAAGCTCGTCCACAACAACACCAGCAGCTCGAAGGCGAAGAGCTGCGTTAGCCCAAGCTCTGCTGAAGATGTAGGCTTCGGGACGAGCGCGGGTAAGGTTACTCGCGGGAGGAGTATTGTTGCCGAACAAAACAGGAACCTCTGTAATGTTTCCAGTTGCAGCATCAAGGTATGGCCATGTCGTCTCCATCCATCTTGGCTGATCCCTTACAATGATCTCGTGATCATTTTCGATAAAGTCCTTCCTGGCTTCTTCGACAGTTTCGTAGACCAGCTCAGCATTATCGGCAGCAATCTGCAAGACCGTCTCAGCAGCAGTCAAACCGGCTGTTGTTCTGCGCTGGAAGTTGCGATCTCCAATCCCAATCCCTCTCGTCTCTGAGAGAAAAGCCAGTCCTTGACCGAGGAAAACAGTGACTTCGCCGCGAGTATCGGTGACAAAGTCTTGAAGCTTGATGGTGCCGTTTTCTTGGGATGCAACAACATAGCCATTTGTTGTAAGGTTCTTCTTTCGCAGAGCGCTGGCGACTTCTGGGACAAACAGAGATTCTGCCATTGATCGAATATCAGCGTGGACATTCGGGTTCTTGAAAGCTGAGAACTGGTTGTCCTGGACGGGGATATAGGTCTTGTTCTCATATGTCAACCCTCTTCGGGCTCCATACTCATGGCAATCAAGATGAACATGAGCATTGAACTTGAGGTTCAGCTGTTTGACTTCCATAGTCTGTTGCGAAGCCATCTTGGTATGGTCTCGATTGGGGTCAAAGCTCGTGGCGAGAAGACGCTGGAAATAAGCCGATCCATCGGGGTTATATCGTGGAAGAACAATAATATCGAGCTTTTCCAGAAGTCCAAGTGCCCATTCTGGTTCAGCATCCATTTTACCAAGGAGTGCAAGGAGTCCTTCTTCACCAGCCGGTTCATTCCCGTGAACTCCGCCCTGTAGCCAGACTCGAACTTTGTTAGTGGTGTTTCCCACTGGCGATGTCTGCAAGAGCGATTTTGATGCAGATAGAACAACATAAGGAATCGAGCGTCCCTCTTCAGAAGTAAATACAGGATTGTGATAGGTCATCCAGTCGTTTCGCGATGCAAGCGTCCATAAGAACTGTTCCAGCGTCTGCTGGGAGATCGGTGCCGATGTGCCGTTGGCAAAACCCGGAGCAACATTCTCAGGATTGATGAAGGCTGGAGAGTACAGCTTTTGGTCTACATCCGGAAAGTTGGCGGCAATTTGAGGAGGATCTGCCTCAAAAGGCACTTTATTCCCTGCATAAGAGAGCGCTGCGGCTCCAGAAAGGAGTGTTGAAAACACAAGAGAATGCATCGTTGCTTGCTGAATGAGGCTTCTTGAAACGCATATTTTCTTCCATTATATGTATTTGAACACCTCCGAGCCAAGTCCCGGTGTTGCAATGAGCTGCCCTCTTGATACTAGTAAGTGATTATCATTGTCGAATAAGATAAAGGTCGACTTGTAACCCCGCGATTTCGTGTATTGCCAAGGTCAGTGATCCACTGTTATCACTTGGCAGTCCGACCACGGCGGCCAACTTTGATCGCATACTTGTAAAGCCATATTTTGTATCGCGAAACTTATGCGGGTGCTGATTTAGGTATGTATTCATCGACATTGAAGTGAGCTGGTCTCTTATGATTCAAGGCAGTGCGCCGAAGGCCGAAGTGCTTTCGATGCAGGGAACCAGGATGGCAAGACCAAAAGCAAGTTTTCTTTTTATGTTGGACAATCCTAAAGCATACTGCATTCAATCTTGCTTCGTTAGATGACCAAAGGATGGCTGAGATTAAATTAAGCTTGTAATTAACCTTGCGCAATATTGGTGCGAATAGCAAGCAAAGAGTAAACACCGCACCAGAATCTCTTTGCGGATAGCGGGAACATTACCCGCCCATTCGGTAGTGCTAGCGGCTATGTACCATGGTCACGAATGGTCTAATACCACCAGGTTATCGTTTCCGCATGAATTGAAGGCAAGTCTCAGATAAGCAGGGGAGAGTTAGAAAGCGTCCAAATATTATGAAATGTGTAGCCCAGGCAACAATTTACTATAGAGATCTAATCAATGTCAAAGCGCTTAGACATCCGTTCACTGTCCATAGTCCGGATGCTGAGGTGTCGTGGGTTGAGCTCCAATGCGCTCGTTGAAGTAGGTATGTTGTTTGTGCCTTGGCCTTGCAGTAGCGGCTTCAATCCCTTTCCAAAATTGGATACGCATAAGACAGCAAAAGCAACAGATGTGATGTTAAAAGAAAGAGTAAATGAGGCAAAAAGCAACATCTCTTCCTTCATCAATGTGCGTGCTAGCAGGCCATCGCCAGTTAGCACTATGAGTCAGGTGATCAGGTATACTATCGCTGCTATATGAAACATCTTGACAGGCGTTAGTTCTAGCTATATTGTTTTCGGGGGTTACATACTATCACCAATGCCATGCCTAGCATATATTCCCTTTTGGCGCATATACCAGCAAGAATGGCGTTGATGATTGAGACGGGAATGATTGTCATAGTCAGTCCAAACTCTGGCTCTCGGTAGTGGACATATACGAGGCCATACGTGATAAGAAACAGGTTTCACAGTAAGAGGGCGACTTTGAGAAACACAAGATATGCCTATCAGGTTTCGTATGCATCCTGCTAGGGCTATTGGTTACATACCAGGTATTGACATGTCTCGCTGTCATCTTCAGGTCCGGGCTGATGTGCTCGTACAAAGACCAGGAGAACTCCATGTGAAGGTAATAAGCCAATGCACACATACAAAGACTGCATGCTGATGATACAGCAATACAGGTGATTGACATTTGGCTAGAAACATCCCAATATGGCATACTATTGTCTGCAAAGGGCGTTTTGTAAATATCTTCCCCGCGACTAACTCTCTAGGCGGCGCCATTCACTTGGAAGTATTCCATACCGATGGAGATTGAGAAGCAAATGTTGAGAATACATTGAGTCCATAGTTGGATCTTGTTCTTAATGCGACACGAATCCACAGACAGAACAGCTTGGAACCCAAAGCTGATAATCGACACCGCCACAGGCATAACATATGAGAGCTAAAATCGCTTTATTTATACCTGCTACAGAATTATCACAGTCGGGAATTTCCAGCTCGCTTACTATCAACGGTGACACGCGAAGCTTGTCCCACTTATACGAGTCCAGATATCCCTGCTGGTACTGGCTATACGTGTATAGCAAACGGGCCTACCGCAGTATCCGTACCTCAGCTAATGGATACTGATATGAACTGGAAGCTGAATGGCTAGTGAAGGGGATTAAAAATAAGCTTAAGACATTTGAAGTCCAGTCCCCCTCTTCTGGAGGAACTTGCCGTGTCAGGTACGCGCCCTTACGAATCCAGGGGCCAAGTCCGCGTATTGTAATACACGACTCCCCAATTCATGATATAAGTAGTTCAGGAACAAAGATATTTCAATGTTTTTCTGATCATCATTTCACCCTTTTGTTTGTCATTCCTTTTACTATTTTTCCTTCTATTTCTTTCTCTATTTATCTATTATTCCAGAGTAACATCCACTCACAATCATTTTCATCTCCATCACTCTCTCAAAACAGCATAATGGCAGGTTTTACGTTCTACAATTACGAGCCCTCCTTACCAGCGGCCGCCGCATTTGTCATCATATTCACCACCGCCGCTCTTATTCACTTATGGCAAATGTTCCAGCATCGAACATGGTACTTTATCCCATTTCTCATCGGCTGTCTCTGTAAGTATCCTTGTCTATACATCAATGAAATAATGCTGATTCTCCACAGTTGAGGCATTCGGCTACGTCGGCCGTGCGCTCTCCGCAAACGAAGCTCCAGACTACACCAAGAACCCGTACATCATGCAGTCGATATTACTCCTCCTCGGTCCTGCGCTCCTCGCCGCGTCTATTTACATGATATTGGGCCGGTTGATAGTTCTTTTGGATGCCGGCCACTTATCCCTGATTCGAACGAAGTGGTTGACCAAGGTTTTCGTCATTGGCGACGTGCTATCTTTCCTGGCACAGAGTGGAGGTGGCGGTATGCTCGCCTCAGCAAAGTCCAATGATAAGGTCAAAATGGGTGAGAACATGATCGTTGGCGGATTGCTCATTCAGATCGCCTTCTTTGGCTTCTTTATGGTTGTCACGGTTGTCTTTCACATGCGGATTCGCTCTCGTCCAACTTCTCGATCTCTTGTCCTGAACACTCCTTGGGAGAAGCTGATCTTCATCCTTTACGCTTCGAGCCTTTTCATCCTCGTTCGGTCTGTTTTCCGTGTCGCGGAATATGTTCTCGGGAAAGATGGAGCGTTGCAGGCTCAAGAGTATTGGCTCTATATCTTTGATGCGACGCTCATGTCCTTTGTTGCTATTCTCTTCAATATCTTTCATCCTAGCCAGGTAATCAATAATCCCGGGGCCGAAAAGCCTAGATATAGGGTTGATGAGTATCCCTTGCATAGCGTATAGGCTCACTGGGAGGTTTATTTGGTATATGATGGGGCGAGCATGGCCTTAGAATGGGAAGTATGGCCGATGTATGTATAGTTAAATTCTCTTCAGAGCTTTTCAATAGATTACGACATGCTACCAAATTCTTGATTATCCCCTTGTCTCATGTTCCGTTTCCAGGCTGTGTATAGAGATGGTCATCAATTGTGGTATTCATGGTCCCATTTGCCTGGAATATGTTCTTCAAAACGTCGATAGTAAGATGAAAGCCATTTGGGCTTGTCCTCTTGGTATTCTTTGAGCTTCCATTTTGAGTCAGGTCAGAATACCAGTCGACATGACTGAGCGTCAGAGATGGAAACGTGGCGCGAACTGTTTCTGATCCTGATAGGAACGTTGATCTATCATTTAAGAAGTGATGGTAGACTACGCTAATCTCGGTGATAGATGCATCATCTGCCCCAACGATCTCAACATCTGCATATCCACAACTGAGCCCCATCAGTGTATAGTTCCCAGGTGTCGGCTCCGGACGTTGCGGATCAATGTCTCCTGGAGAGTACTTTACACCCCATGTACACGCACTCGTCTACCGCCTGGCGCCTTGGACGGATAGCACGGGAGCGGGTTTGTCCCTCCACACGCAGGAGGGAGTGTTTGAGCCTCCCCGTAAACAATCTTAGTGCCGTCCGGGGACCATCTCGGGTCAGCCATTGCATTCCATTCGGGGTCATTATAATCGCCACTACCAGGAACCCCTTCCCCTTCCCCATTGATCCTCTGGCCAAAGTATTCCCCGCGATCACCATAACGATCCAAAAGATACGGTCTGAAGAATCGTCTCTGTCCGTTGTTTCTTGTCGAGGATGTAATTGATGTACTGATTAGGTCGGTAATAGGCGGAACATGTCTCATGCCAGAGAGCCACATTTGACGGTCTGTTCCCCATGTATACGAAACCGTCGTCTATTAATCATCGAGTGAGATAGCTATAGGATCGCAGTATTCTGGGTGGCTAGTAAATTGGCGGACTTTGCCAGTCTGCAAGTGAACAGCAAAGACATCAATGTTGGAGGACTCGGCCGGATAGCCGATGTACGTAGCTTCAGTTCCCCTGCCGCTGAAGCCACGAAGTTCGCCTACAGCTATAGCGTTCCGGTTTATGTTGATGCGTTTACCTTGCGTCGCAATAGGTTGGTCTGCCTCTGGATTGAACAGTTGGGTGACTTTGACGAGATCGTAACATGGGACAAGAGGAATGCAGGCTGCTGGCTTCTCGTTGAACCTCAATCTTCCGAGGTACGCGTACTGACCGATTTTTCGACCGTTTGTTGTGAAAACATTAAATCCAATGTGGACGTTATCAGGGTGCAAACGCAGCTCCCGAATCGCACCACCCTCCCCGGCCCCATCGGGGCTTATATTCCACCGTATGGGATATATATGGGTGCGTTTGGGTGTACAAGCCGCATCTACTAGTTTATGATCTCCAGAATCGACTATGTTGGTGCCAAATAGAATTCTTTTTCCGTCGCCAAATGCCTGAGGGTAGCTGTATGTTGGGCTCACTCCGGCCAGTCCACAAGTGAGACATTTCCATGAACTTTCACTAGTGACTACCTTGCCGTCGGTCTTGACGACGATGATCTGGCTACCATTGTAGACGCTGAATGGGTCCGGAGATGCAGGAGCGCCTACAAAGGTGACGATGACTAAGACATGCTTTCCATCAGGTAAGAAGCCACCTGCTTGAAAATCTTCGTTTGACGCTAGAGTCATGCATCCAGTACCGTTTAGATTCACCTCTAGCGTGCAAGCCCCGGTATCTTTACTAGATGCAACCGGGGGGAGGGGAAGTGTTGAAAGGCTGATTAGTTCCGAGTTTAGTAGCGCATGTTGAGCTATGTCGGCTGACATAAAAACCTAGGAGCTTAGAAGTGCTAGTACTCTTCCTACACAGCTCATTATGAGGGATTGGCGGTAATGCATTGTGAATATCGATCTCCCGTGGCAATCACATGGTCTTGTGTATATAATGAAAGGTTGGGGAAGAGCTGGAAGACGAGACCGGTACTTATAAAGCTTACTGTCTTTCAAGGTGTACTGGTTACAGGCATCTCGAATGGTAGTATGAGACTTCCATCCTCCACTCTATCATCATCCCAGAATATAAATGGAAGTCCAGGTGGGATCGTCATCCCATAACAGCACTTAAGTAGAGGTGGATATCTCTTGGAATGTACAGGGACCTTTGTAACGTATGGCTTTACATAGTTCATCACATAAGAGTCTTTCGATGACTTGTAGTGCACTAAGATGTGATATCCCTGATGAATGTATCAGGTTTCCAACCCGTAGAAACGTCATTGGCTGGTGCTGAGCACAATACGCGGAGATCCTCTCCTATACGCGTATTTCGTATTTAGCTGTTCTATGCGCCGTTTTATATTATTACCTCATTACCTACCCAGACTATGCGTATATACGAAAAGGAGATATCTTCTGTTCCAGTTCCCTAGCTTCATCTATCCTGTCATTTTTAAGCAGAAGCCTCCGTAGTGCAATAGCTGTCTTTAATGTCGCTGCATTGCACATCCCGAGAGCAGTCTGCTTACCCTCAAAAGCGGTTTTAAGATTGCCAAGTGCTGCTTCATAGTTGCTACATTTCTCGTAGAGTATCGCTTGGTTATGTAGTGTTAAGAAATAACTATGTGTGTGCTGTATGTTTGCTGCTCGCATCGCTTCTAAAGTGCGATCATATAATCGTCCAGACTCGGTCGTTCTCCCTTGAAGAGCATATATGCTTGCAAGATTCGTAAAATCCAGTGAGATATAGGACTCTGCGGGGGCACTTGAAGACAAAGAATCCTCGGCCAAGGTTAGTTGTCCAGCGTCGCGCCAGGCGACTGCCCGATTTGCAAAAGCCACTTTTTTCTGCCCCGGAACGCCAACTTCAATTCATTTATCACAATAGCCAATTGCTTCTGTTAGCCGGCCTGAGTCTCAGTACGCCAAGCTTAAGAGGTTAAACACTCTAGCTCTTATGTCGATGGTCTCCGCTGTCTCCCCAGCCCCATCAATCTCATGTAGCACGCATTGAAAGGTATTGATAGCTTTTTCAGTATCTCCAATATGGTAGTACCACTGTCCAAGTTCTAACATAGTCTTAGGCCTGTCAACTGATCTTGTGCGCATCGTTCTGAGGCCAGCCAGCATCGAGAGGACTCCTTGTTCTGTTTCTTTGACAGCAGCTGTGGAATGGAAGGGCATATCTGCCATTATGCAATAATACCTCTGGCCTTTCCATTCCAGCGCTGGAACAGAGCCAGACCCGTACTCGCTTTCAGCCAGGCTTATAGCCTCGTCCAGGTATCTCATAGCCATTTTGTGATCACCGGATTCAATAGCGCACGCAGCTAAGTCAACGACACACTCCAAGCGGAGCACAAGGTTATCTGAGCGGTTAAGAAAGCCATAAGCTGTTTCGAGGAGCTCTTTGGCTTCTTCAAATTCTGGCTTATACAAAAGGAGCATCGCAAGGTTGATCATCGGAGCCGCAATTTCACTTGAGCGTCGTGACGATGACAATTGCAACCGTATCGTCTCCCTAAGAATCGCCTCGGCCTTGTCCACATGGCTCCCCTGCCCTTCGAGATACTTGGCTAGATCGTTCATGGCTGACAATGTATCAGGATGCTTCATTCCTAGGACTGCCTTGCAGGATGTTACTCTTTGCTCTGCATGACAAAGTGCTGCCTCAAATCTCCCAAGTCTCTCAAGGGTCTTTGACACGTCTCCAGCTAGAACCAGTAGCAACTGGTTACTACGTTTCAGTGCCTTTGTACAAATATTGAGTAAGAGCTGGTAGATATATAAAATCTCCTCTTTCGAAGCGAATTCAGCAAATGTGAAGTCTGCAGCAGAGGCGATAGCTTCGAGTGCATGGCAAAGATCGATGGTCGCTAACCATGATAGTCTTGTCGTTATGCTCAATTCGTGGATAGCATCTATGAGTGCAGGGATATGTCTCGTGATGCGGGACGCGATCTCCCAGTGGATTCGAGCTTGCCGGTTTAGAGAGTTGTCGTATACTCGCCCCATCATGATCAAGTCAATGGCTAGATTATGTCGATCATTTGTGGCACGAAGTCGACACCATTCTCGGACCAGTGGGTGCATAAGGAATCCATCGCACGATGGAATGACAGAGATCATCGAAAAGTTGGCTAGAAGCTGAATTGAGTTTTCGATATTGTCTCCAATAGATAACTGGCGGACCCACGTGAGATCGCGAAACTTACTAATCGTCGTTCCTAGTCCCTTGGCCCTCCCGGTAACTACCCGTGAAAATACCTTTCGTCGGTAGCCTTTTACATTACCTCTGGGCCAGAATCTTTGCCAAACCATTGCTCTATGGCCAGTAGTGGCTAGGGCAAGCTGAAAGATGCCTAGCCAGATATCGTCAGGCTCCATGTAACCAGAGATGAGCAAGAGCTTGGCTGCAGGCGGATCACTCATTGCTATGGCTTCAAAAGATACTTCCCAGGTGGTGAAAACTGTTTCACCGTAACGCCATAAACTTTTCGCTGGCTTATAGCTTAGTAGTTGTCCCCGTTGTAGACGGTACTTTTTGATGAAGTCTTGGGTGCTAGTCTTCGTCATGGCAACATAGGATCCGGCTTGCGCGAGTGCTAGAGGTAGGCATCCTAGCATGGCAGAGATATTGTGACAATCTTCAATTATAGCTAAGGAAGAGGGATAATAAGTATTAACTAGATGTAGATGACACTCCCCGCAAAGTCATAACTCACTTGCATCGGTCTGGCTCAGCTGGGCATATCTCATAAATGCCTTTCTAGCCTCATCAGGTTCTAGACATTGCACCTCTATACCGGTTCCTATTTGACTGGCTTCTGGCCTCCGCGAAGTCAAGAGGATGTCACCCATATTTGTCTGGGGAAAATATGACGGAAGGTCGACTCTTTCAAGGTCGTCAACGTTATCAAAGACCATGAGCCACCCCCGGTTCTCTTCGCACTGTAACCAATTGAGAACAGCCTCAACAAGCAGTCTACTGTTGCACCTTGGGTCAATCTCTCCAGTCATTGGCGATACGACTTGGCTAAGCCCGAGGTCAAGAGCAATGCGCTTGAAATTCACGTCTGCTCCGCAAAGCTGTGCGGTAAGGTCGACGAGGGACTGGGAGATTTGCCGAAAATGGTCCAATATCTGGTTCTCTGAGCTACAGTTGACCCAGAAAATGGCATTATATCGGTTGAGATTCTCCCGGATGTATGTTAGTGCTAGTTGTGTCTTGCCGACCCCCCCAAGACCAGAAAGACAAACAATGTATTGAGGCCGGTCTTGTTCCTTTTCGCTGTCGAAAGCCTGCCGTATTTGACTTAATTCACTGAGTCTTCCCCCGAAGTGTCGCGAGGGAACGCCCGGTATGGCTATTGTCCAATCACAATGGATGAGGCTTAAGTATAATCACAAGATACCTGTCGTCACACCTTGACCATGATGGTTTCCTCTTATGGATTAGTGTAGTTACAGAGCATAACGATTCCCCAATACGCCTAGCGCAGGTCTGCCTCAGTAAACGAGTACCTATTTCGTGTTTGGCTATCCGTACTGTGCGTGCCGTTTTCCAGTGCTTAACCTAGACCATCAGTTTAGTGTGATTTATATAGATAAGAGTCGGGCCAGTAACGCGCAGTAGGTGTTTAATACTCTATATACTTAAATTTAAGAAGTAACTATAGAAATGCTAATATTATTGAAAAGTCAAAATGCCCCTGTAGCAATACGCGAGGTACAGCCAATTGGGGTCTCAGATAACAAGATAACACGATAAGATGCTTATTTTCAGCGTAACATAATATAAGGCGTCATACACTACGCTAAAGAACATAATAACCTTAATATAAAGTCTCAACAGGTCACAGAGCTGCTGCCTTGAACCTTATGATCCAACTGAGTAATAGATTGGATCAGGTCGCAAGACAACGTAGTGTGAGGAACACAAATTGAGGAGAACACAGCTGAATAAACACTTGGGTAGCTAATATTATAACTTAAAGTAGTTATAAAAATTGCTATTATTTTAATATTCGAATTGCTCTCTTAGAGTCCTAGCTCAGAGACTTGCGTTACCTATTAAATGAACTACATAAATTAAAATTCTACAAGACTTTGAACAAACTTTGAACAAACTTTGCGCACTATGATCCCGTCATACAGCGACAACTTTGACCTCAGGGCCTTCAATCTTCTTGACCTTGCGACCCTCCCACCATGACATCAGACCAGCCAACAAACCTGTACCGCAACCAAGGCCGATGAAAGTGCCAGTAGCCCAGCTCTTTTGCATGAAATCAGTACGTTAACCTCAAATTACTTGGGAAACTAGAGACGTGAACTTACGGGACGATCAATGCGATTATACCCCCACATGAAATAGCACAAAACAGCTTGTAGGAATGTATTCAGCACCATCATATAGATAGTAAATCCCAATTTCCAAAGAGGTGTTGGAGGCGCCTTCTCGCCAGTAAACGTGGTTGAACGAGGAAGAGTAGTAGTCGAGTCAGCCGGGCTTGTTGTCTGTTCCGTGGCCCAGGCAGGAGGTCGAAACCAAGCCTTGTTTTGTTCTGTGAGCTTCTGCATGGCAGGGACATCCTTCCAGAAGACTGCGCGGGTGTAGCGGTACCAATCGCGGAAGCGCCACGGGGCAAGACCAAAGCCAGTGACGCAGAAGAGGGCGTTGAGGATCTGACTGTCTATCTCGATCCATTTCTTGCGCGCTGAGTTGTTGTCGTTCGCGCTGGGATGGTTCATGGCTGGCGCGACATTGAGCAGGAGGAAGAAAAGCATTGCCTAGAGATGAAGAATTAGAAGTGCATAACAGTCAAAACATCGAGTCATCAATCCACTTACGCCCCATGCCTGTAGAACGTTGATTAGCTAGTTGAACTTACGGAATAACCGGACAAGAGCTACTTACCACAATATTCAGACCATACAGCGTGATGAGGAAGCCAGATGGTGTGAGAAAGAATTTCCAAAAGGCCTTGAGGCCGTTCATGATTGTTGGTCCCCATTTCTCCTTCTCGTCAGCCTTGTGTTTCTCATATAGACTTTGTCGTCGCTCCAATCGCTGTCGATGCTTTTCGCGCAGATGAAAATGATGGTGATGACGTTCCCCAGGTGTCTCGGTGATAGTCTCCTCCCTCGACGACCCCTGCTCCACGTCTACCTCCTCAGGAATAGCGATGGGTTCCTGGGTGAAAGGGTCCTTGTCAAACTTTGGGATCACACTGGGTCTGCGGGTAAGTGTCGCTGTTTTGACCAACGTGAGCTCGCCGTCTGGCTCGGGCACAGCGTAGCGCGCAGAGTGACCTTGCGCATTGAATTCGATCTTGTCGCCGCCAGATTCGGCGTCACGGAGTTCAATGAGATTGGGGGCTTGTGCGATGGCTGTGCCCGTGGCTTGCCACATGCCCAGCTGCGGATTGGCATTGATGATTGATAGCGACGCGCCGCGGACGCGACCGACGATGCCATTGTTTGGCGGCGGCTCCGACATTGCGGCTGATACTTTTCGGGTCGCTTTCACTCCTATCTCTGGAGAGTATCGTCGAATTTGAGGCTCAGAGACGATTTGATTGAAGGTGCAAGGTTCGTTGGGGTAAATCTGACTGTATTGATTTAATCTTATTTCTTCGGAGTCGGCACTTGGTTGCTTCCGGTCTAACCGTCTTACTGAATGCAGCAAAACGCCGGAGTATGCTACACCAGCAATCGGCCAGTCACCGACTAGAACCCGGCTTTTACCCGCTTAATCATCAAGTAAAGTTTACACTTTAGAACCATGAATAAACAAAACTAACTAGATGCGCTTTAGATCGTCGGCGTCTAAGAGTGCCGACTCCGCGGACAGTCCTCGTCTGTGAATCGCTTCAGTACCATGGAAGACGGTGCTGCTGATATTTTTTTTATCTATACGTAGTTTGCGTCTTCACACGGTTGCTGTCGAGAAGTATCAACATACTAGCCCGTACCTCAATAACTTCACACTGCTGGCATTCAATTAACCTAACACAATCAGCTCAGCCGCCCAAATTCAATGGACGAGCAAACGCAGCATTTTGCACCAAGAACACGACTCAAAACATTTCCGCATCTTTATTCATAGATAAAACAGACTATGGTGATTGTGATTTGCAAATCAAACTCTCCGAATACTGGCAATGCTATTACTCGAGACATCGCACTCCAACATACTGCCATCGTACAGACAAGTACCATGCTCCGTGCAATTCAACATCTTCAAAACATCCTCCTTGAGGTTATACTTCTAAAAGCCCAGGGTAGCCCAGAGCGCAAGTCCACCAACAACCCACGGAAACATCATCCTCAAGGCCATCTGCGCATTGAACTCTTGCATGAGGTCCAAGACAGTCTTTGGACTGGCATTCAAAGGCTCAGCTTCAGTAGACTTCGAGTCCGCAATCGCCAGAAGCTTGTTAGATGGGACAAGCATCACCTTTCGCACCCAGATCCAACCAAGAGGCATGAGTCCCCCGGCAGTAGCCCAGATCTTCCAAGGCCAAGCAGAGCTGTTTTCCTTGTACTCTCCATAGGCGATAGTGCCGATCACAATAATTGTGGTCAGGTCAACCCATGGCACGGTGGCTGACATGGACCAGTAAAAGAACTCCCATTGCTTTGCAGCATCTTTGGGCGACTTTTGGACAATTGGGTAGACTGAGGGGAGAAGACGGTAGCCTGATGTCATGGTACCGCCGTTGATGAGACTGCCAGCGATGGCAATACCCTTAAGGGCTGGGAGATAGGCATGAAGGGAAGACATATTTGTGTGCTTATTGAAGGGTTTTTTTTGAGGAAGTGATGACGAGAAAGAAGCTGTTTGTGATTATGTGTAAAATAAAGTGATAAGAAATGAGCCGAATACTTGCTGGTGGCCGTATTGAACTTTTTCACTTGCAATCGAAAGAGGAACCCGTTGTTATAGTAAGCTAGCCTTGAACATTAGCGAGGGAACAGCCAGCATTTACATTACAAGGCTTCATGCATGGAAACCACTGGTCAAGTTTTTATCGCACAGTAAGCCAAAATGGCAATCATCATAATACACAGCCGAGGTCGTGGTTGCGTAAGCTCTTTTGGATCTTTACTCCTTCAGGAATTCCAGCTGAGAGTATCCTCAAAGTTTGCCGTGCGCCACTGGGCGAGCCGTTGACCGGTTGAAGGATCGATGTGACAGTTGAATGGTTAGCGGAGAGAGCTGAAAACTCAACGCAGCTGCATCAATTGATAACAAATGATGCTTCATAATTCGCTCACTATCATGTTCACTGGAACTGAGACATTCACAATCCCCGGGACATTCTTGGCTACGCCGTTCAGGGTTGCAATATTGGCTTTAGCGCCTGCCCCCGCCTGCATTAGCTTTTGCAATAGTTACCCAGCTACCCCTCAGCGCTAGCTCGCGGTAGGCCGTGTTCTGCTCGTCTTGGGCTTAGTACTATTTCTGTGGCTGGCTGTTCTGTGGAATTTGAGCATTTGTGGACTCTCAGAAACATGGTATCTTTCCAAAAGTCCATTTGGGCCGAAGGAAGATAAGGCTCACATCGGAGCTCCTGAAATTGAGGCCCTCCAAGTGGCTGATCATTGCGGAGTAGAGCCAGAGCTATCTTCGGATATTTTCTTGAGATGTGGAGTATTGGCAGTTATGCACCCTGTCTTGGGCAGTTCCCAATTAAATCATCATGTTTAGAACGGAAAGGTTGCACGCGAGCTTACTCGACCCTCTGCAGGCCCTGGTGACTGAACTTGTTGTTTTGATCTCATCTGATTTATTACCCCAAGTAGAATCAGACATGTGTATAATTAATCGTAAATCAACAATACGATTAATGAAATTATAGCTAGAACTCGACACCAACAGCATTGACCAACTTCTTGACAGCACCAAAGAACTCGACAAGACCCATTGTCCACCACGATCTCCTCTTCCAGCCTTCCTCAATAGGCAGTCTCTCATCCTCAAAGATAGCTCTGACATACTTGACGGGAATCGTCTTTCCATCTCCAAAACAGCCCATCATCAGTGCGAGCTGGCCGCAGTTGACCTGATGTTCAGCTGGTCCATAAACCAACTCTGGATTATCCTCCAGTTGACGTGAGATGCGAGCCTTGATGAACCGGGCAAGATCTTCAGTGGTGAGGGTTTCGCCATCAAAAGAATAGTCCAGCATTTCTTCGATCAAGTCTTGTTGAGGATCATTGTTTCCCTGCTTCTGAGCAATGTCTCGTCTTGACAGGGAGATGTCATGCTCGATTGCGCCGTGAGAAGCAAGATCAACAAGATTGAGATACTTCTTTCCATTACTGATCTGTTCCTTATTCCAGCAACCGAAATAGTCAAAGAAGGAGTAAGGATTCTTGATGAGGGACCAAATCCTCTGCCATGTACCAACAGGCTTTTTCAGGTATGCTTTGGCAGGGTTTTGGTACTCAAAGTAGGTGGGAATGGCAAAGACAGAGCCGAGGAGGGGACTCATGCCGACGTGTTTCATGGAGGCATTGAGGTCATCCATGAAAATGCCGCGTCCGCTGCGCTCAAGGTAGCCATGGTTTGCGAGAGCATTCACAACGGGGCAGGGACTTCTGCTGGCATCGGGAGGAGCTTTTGCAAACTCTCCAACTGCGGGTGAATCAGGCATTGGAACGATGACTGACATGGACTTTGAAGGCCTTGAAGTGATGGAGAATGAACAAAGGAAGTAGACGAGCTGGTTTCCCAATAGCAGAAGGACGTGGGATTGTCGTTCCTTGAATCAAGAAGAGCTGTTATACTGTGACGAGAAGAAGCTACAGGGTCACTGACGAGCTTCAGTTATCATTGACCAATGGCTTCGAGGTTGGCTTCACTGGGGTCTAGGCCTTTAGCGTGGTATTTGTGGCGGCCAGTTGAGCGCTGAGCATTTCCAATAGTCCCATGATCAGCCGCACTACTAAAGCCAGAGTTTGAGACAACGGATGTACGTGGGGGACGGAAAGGAATCAGATGCAAGAGCTGCATTACTGCTTACGTCTTGTGGCTTGCTGAAACTGGCAAGTAGTTGACTCGATTAGGTAAAGTTACTGCAGCTCGGTCTCCCCTCACTGGCGCACGGTACTAGCAGGGGACCACAGCTTCACGATAAGCGCCGGATACCTAAACAGTTGGTAACCGGGCTACGGGATAGTCCTTGGCACATTAGTGCCCAACACAAGTACAACGTCTTATGCCGTACCGCGTTTGGAGGCCCTGGAAACGCTGGGAGAGGAATGTGATGATGCTGATCTCATCGGCGGCTAACGATGCACGCGTTTTCAGCTCCGAAGGTGGCCTGAGCACTTCTGCTAGTCTGAACAAGGCGCTATTTTAGACCCGTTGACGGTCAGCCAGCCGCAACGGGCCGTGTGGAGAGTTGAGTGGGTGAATTTGCAAGTGGCTGAGCGGGGAAGATGATAAGGATGCCGCATTGGGCTACAGCCGTGATAACCGCTGCTCGTGTGCGTCTTCATGTTCAGCTCTGAACTTTGTCTTGAATGATCCGATTTGGTCGTTTCTTGGTATAGAAGAACTAGTTCTTGTGTGATAGCTGGGAGAGCCAATGCATGAAATCAATAGCGGCGGACTAAGAAATGTCACCATGACGAATGAGCAGTACGCAAATGTCAGCCACGCGGCATGCACGGTTCGTCAGCTCGAGAGTTGAGCGGGGATAAGCCAGAAACATAATGAATGCGGTATCCTTGGCGTTGCAGATGCCGAAATATGGATAACAATGCAGAGAATTGGTTCTGATAGAGCGGAGTAAGCGAGGTAGGGTCTGATCGATAGTTTGTCTTCACAGCGCATTCACAATCTCTATGCGGATGCCCCGTCTACATTGACTGATAATAGGCCCCCAGGCTGCACCAGCTCAAAGGCAGCATTGCAAAACATTCTGTTGCTTCACATTATCTCATTTCGTCTCATCTCTTCTTCTTCAGCTCAAAAGAGTGTGCACAAGTCCCTCTCACTAAGTGTGCCTCCCGCTCCCATCCCCGGCTCTTGTTCTTTTTAGCATACTACAGATCACTCCTCACAGCTATCATGAACGGCCACTCTCAGCACTCGCACGAGCCGCCTGTGATGAGTAAGCAAGATGAGGATCTGATGCAACTCACTTTACAACTCAGAAACAAGAAAGAAGCTGAGAAGTATGCCAAGTATCACGGCGACAAACTCATTGGAGTATGTATCACTGCCGACATTTATCACATTTGCTGATGTCTATAGAACCCCATTGTTCCCAAGGTTGGCTTATGGGATGATGTCAAAGCTGTCTTCTCCAAGTCCAGCAACTGGCCCGCCTTGAAGAGAACGGCAGATGGTATCATCAAAGGCACTGGGCTTGATGTAAGTTGGCCGTGTATTCTCACGGGCCTCCGTGTTAACAATGCGTAGGGACAGAGTCTTGCGACGATCGCTGGCAGTCTTTCTGACTACAGTGTCCAACGCCAGAAGCTGATCGATGACCAAGTCAAGGACAAGTATGACAAGATGCTGCACCGTGAGTTGACACAGCCCTAGGAGAGGCTGATGACTGTTGCTAATTTATTCAGCGCCTTTGACGTACCTTGGCGATGCTTTCCAGTATAGAACTGCTGATGGCAAGTTCAACAGCGCCATGAATCCCCATCTCGGACAAGCTGGTGCCCCATATGCCAAGACCGTCCCGTCAAAGACAGCACCATTGGGAGCTCTCCCTGATCCTTCAGATCTCTTTGACAAGCTGATGGCACGAGAGGAAGGCGGCCGAGTGAGCCAGTCTGGACTCTCCGCCATGCTTATTTATCATGCCACCATCATCATTCATGACATTTTCAGAACTAACGACAACGACAAGAACATCTCTGATAGCTCGTCGTATCTCGACCTTTCCCCTCTCTATGGATACACCCCAGAGATGCAGCGAAAGGTCCGAGATGACAAGTTCAAGCTCGGTCTCTTGAAGCCCGATACGTTTGCTGAGGACCGTCTACTTCGACAGCCACCTGGCGTCTGCATCATGCTCGTTATGTACAACCGCTATCATAACTTTGCTGCAAGACAACTTCTTCGTATCAACGAGAATGGCCGCTTCCGAGTTCCCGCCATGTACGAGAAGACCAAGCTTGTCTCTTTGATCAAGGAGCATCTTCCTGACAGGGACCAGTATGGGCAAAAGCTGCCATTGGATGAGAAAATACGAGACAAGGTTGAGAAGATGTGCAAGCAGTACGAGGATCTCTGGAGACAGGTCCGTGCAGCTAGGCCTGGCGATGCACCATACGCTCCCCCCAAGACGCCTAACGAGACAGACAAAGAGAAGAAGAAGCGAGAAGAAGCTGAGAAGGCTCGCCAAACCGCTCTGGAGGAGATTGACAAGTTCAACAAGTCCCAGCTGAACCAAGACCTGGAAAATTTGACCAATGAACTCAAGCTTCTACTCAAGGAAAAGGTGTTGAAGCTGAAGAATCACGATCATCAAGCCGCCAAGGACTTTGAAGCGGCATGCGATGAGTTCAAGGATGCTTGGGAAGCAGCCTGGAACAAGCAAGACGACGATCTCTTCAACACCGCTCGACTCATCACGTGCGGCATGTACATCCAGATCTCAGTCCACGACTACTTGAGAGCGCTTATGGGCTTCCACCAGTTCGACACCAACTTCACACTTGATCCTCGCGCCGACTTTGATCAGAAGAAGACGAGTCGTGGTATCGGCAACCAAGTCACGGTCGAGTTCAACCTTCTCTACCGCTTCCACTGTGCCATCTCGCGCAAGGATGAGGCATACACTGAGGACTTTATGAAGAATGTGTTGCACTTCAGGGACCCGAGCAATACATCCCTTCCTGAGTTTCTGGGTACCATGGCTGCTGTAAAGCAAAAGGCTGCCGAGGATCATAAGTATGGTAAGAGGGAGCCTGAGCCATGGGAGGTCACCTTTGGTATCCCCGATGACGACGATGACACAGCACCTTCCAATGGAGCTGGGTCATCTGGCAACAACACTCCGGACAGTGGCGTCGCTTTAAACGGTGCTTCTTCCAACATCAGCCCAGAAAAGATCACCAAGTCCAAGCATTTCACTCGCAACACCATTACCAACCTCTTTGACGACAACCAGATGCTTGAGGAGCTTACCTCAGCCATGGATGATCCCATCTCCAACTTTGGTCCCCGCAACGTTCCCAAGTGTCTCAAGTCCGTTGAGATCATGGGCATTCTTCAAGCTCGTCGATGGGAGTGCGGAACTCTGAATGACTTCAGAGACTTCTTCGGCTTGCCCAGACACCAGTCTTTCGAGAGTGTCACCAAAAACACTGAGATCCAGAATGCACTCCGAGATCTGTACGAGCATCCTGACAAGATTGAGCTGTATCCTGGTATTTTCTGTGAGTCTGATGAGTACATGGGCTTGGACCCAGGTCCCAGTGAGTCAAGCTCTGCTCTTTGGTCTGCCATCTTCTCCGATGCCATCACGCTTGTTCGATCTGATCGCTTCTACACTGTTGATTGGAATACCAACTCTTTGACATCTTGGGGCATGAAAGAGGTCACCCCCAACAACGAGGTTTGTAAGAGTTCAGTCTTCCATCGCCTACTTCAACGTGCTTTCCCAGGCTGGTTCCCCTCCAACACCATCCGCTTCTTCCATCCTTTCTACACGGCCAAGCAGAACGCCATCTACGCCGAGGCTCAAGGCTATGGTGATTGGTTCAAGGAGACGGTTGATCACCCAAAGGTCGCTGTCGCTGCCCCGGTGCAGAAGCCTGAGAAGCCGTGGTATCTCAGCAAGTATGATGACATCAAGATCATCTTGCAAGGCGAGAAGGCTGAGAACTTCACCAACCCTGCGTACTATTACAAGGCAAACCTGCCTCAAGTAGTCAGAGACGTGTTGACCACGGTGCCTGGGAAGGTCGCACCTGAATACACATCCGCGATTGACGATTACGTCAAGGATGTGGAAGCAGACTTGAAGAAGTATCTTGACAACGAAATGAGAGAGATTGTCAAGAGAGAGTCGATCTCTATGACCAACTCGACATTCCAGATCGATGCTACTCGAGAGTAAGTTTTATTTTTTCCCTTCTGGCTTCAAGACCCAGCTGACCAATTCATAGCTTTGCCATTCCTGTTGTTACTCGATACGTTGCTGACTTCCTCGGCTTCGGCAACAAACTCTTCAAGACCCCCACCGAGGCCAAGGACACATACAGCGAGAACGAGATTTACCAGCACATCACAAACTGCCAGATCTTCCTCTCGTACAACGCTGACGAGACCAAGTGGTTGCAGCATCGTGAAGCTTTCAAGGCTTCTATGAAGAAGCTCATCGAACTGACCCAGAGAGGAACGATCTGGGAGGCTGGGCAGTGGGACATCTGCAGGGCGTTGTTTGGTAAGAAGGAGACAAATGCTATGCATGACCTGGGAGTTTTTGTCGCGAAGCAGGTTTTGGGTTACGAGAAGGAACAGAAAAAAGCGGCTGCTATTCTTCTTCTCATTTGTCTTGACTTTGCTTACAATGCAGTCGTTTCGGTAAGTTACTCCAATACCTGGTCCATCAGTATGAGACACGCTAACCACTGTCAGTTCACTGCCACGCTGGACGGCTACATGAGGGACCTTTATGCTGCGGCTGACGGTCGTCCGCATCTCATGCTCCTTCGCCATGAGATCGGTCCACAATGGATTCAAGTCCAGAAGTGTGTCTTCAGTGACAAGCCGAACGCGGATGAGCAGCTCGAGAAGATGGTCCAGACAATGGCTCGAATCACCGTCCGACAGCCCATTGTTCGCAAGGCTATCGCAAATGGCGAGTATACCTTTGCCGGTGTGAACAATGGGGAGAAAGTTACTATCACGGAAGGTCAAGCTGTTATCCTCGATCTTGTAAGTTGATGTCACCAGCCGCTTGTCAAGAAGTACGAACTAACTAGTTTCTACAGGCCAGGGCCGGCGAGGAGGATGGAGTCAAGGGCAACGCAGCGAAGCAACAGATCTTGATGTCGCAGCTCAGCATCGCCGACAAGTTTGGCGTCTTTGCACCCCGACGTTTTGCCACGATCTCTCTAACCTCTATGATCAAGTTTGTGGCTCAGATGAAGAACCCGCGTCGTGGCCACGATGCACAGGGCAAGCTCAAAAAGATCAATCTTGACTCTACTCCCGAAGGCTATGCAAATTACATGGCGCCTGGACGAGTCAGCTGGATTGAGCAGCAAGTCAAGAAGCTGAAGAACCATGAAAAGGCAGACGAAATCTTTACCGATGACATCCTTCGGCCCCAGACCGATACATATCTTACCCCAACTTGGGATGAGTTCGTTCCCTTCCCCATGACATGGAAGATTCGCTTCGACGGCTTCGGTGAGTCGGACTACAAGGTTGGCACCAACGACTACGGTAGAGTCAAGACAATGCCTACGCTTCCTGATTACTGTCCTCCGTGGTATCAGCCTCAAGGGCCGAGCACAGAGGGAGGTGCTTTTGCTTCTACTGTCTGCATTTGTGCTGGTGAGGGAGCTGGAAAGGGTGAGGTTGATGATAAGGGTGAGAAGGTCCATAAGAAGGGTTGTCCTTGCGTTGGGGGCTCGAAGAAGAAGTCGAAGCTGAAGACGGCTCAGCTTTCGACGGGCTGCGGATTGAGCGATAACTGTGTTCATAAGTAGTGCTCTTGGCAGTTTCTAATGATGATTGGTCTCTTGTGTAGCGGTGTGTCGCTGTACATTATCCATGGTCATTGTTATTGAGGGATATCAGATTGTCTAGACTACATGCCCCCTCTACTCGTTGGAGTTCCTGCTTAATGTCAACCCAAACAACTGCTGAAATTTGCCAAAACATGACCTCTTACCACGAGGATATCTAAGCTACTTCATCAATTGGAAAAACCTTACGAGACAGCCTATCGCAAGTTCATTTGGCCGAGCCACGATATTCGGTAACCATACGCTGAAGTCGGCGTTTATCCTAATCCATGTGATATGATTGCGAATATTTCGCTGTCCCTACTGACACGCGCAGCCATCTTCGGCGTTTGAGCTTGTTTATACGACAAGTGGGATGGGCTGTGCAATATCTATTCGTTACGAGAAGTGGGATGACTAGGGTTAACAATGACTCAGGCCCAAGTCGCTGACAGCTTGGCAGGGAGACATTACACTATAGACTCGGCTGAGCGGACAACGAATGAGGCTTGGTAAACAACCCGGGCTTATTTTAACCGTCTGCTGATTGAGTTACATCATCCATTTGCTATGTGATATCTGATCAGGTTGCATATTTCCTTGTTAGTCAATGCCCCAGTCCATATCTCTTGTATAGGTTAGATGAGCTTTGGTGGGTTGCCAAGATACGTAACAACCCATTTTCGGGCTTACCGTTAAGCGAGAGCGCCTACAACTGCTTAATCTAGTCTAGCTCTTCCGCGCAAACAACGCCAAGAACCATGGGAGATCTGCACCAAGCTAGGATGATCCTCGTGAATCTCCTCTTTCTGAGGGGAACCTCGGATATTACACAAAGCCGGGCCAGGATTAAGCATAAGAGGCTCACCAGATAAAAGGCGGGGGAGCACTTTAGAGTTCACAGCCGGACAGGCCTTTCGTCATTTGATGAACCAGACCGACCAATGCTATCAATAAGCGTGGGGGCAGTTTATACGATTGACCGTGTCGGAAGCTTCTGTGATTATTCCAGGGCCTCGAACTTCCTGATGTAGCAGCACACTACCCCATAGTATTTGAACTCTAAATGCCGCATCGGTGGTAATAGCGGGGATAGATAACGGCAATTACACTGAGGAGAGCTTATATGGGAATAAACAGTTGCCAGAGTATAAATAAGAACAGCCACTCGCGATGAGAATAATTTTATCATAAACTCAAACAATCATTACAGTTTCGATTGAGTTTACACAATCAAACCGTCACAATGTTACCAAAGTTTATCACGAATATCCTTATATCAGGCGCAGTCGTTGCCGCTGCCACTCAAGAACCCCTCCAGCCTAACCATTGCGACGTTGCCTGCCAGCTTGCATATCGCAAGGCTCTCGCTATTGAGACCAACCGCTGGGTCAACCAAAATCTTTCAACAGATGACTTTTACTCCAACCCGTCCAATCTCTCCGATTATTCTGCTGGTGATCTAGTCAAGTGGGAAAATGTTCCCGCTGATCAAGCCTCCAAGAGGTGGACCCTTCCCGGCGGAGTATCCATGGCTCGGTTCTTCTATATCACCGAGGACATTGACGGAAAGCCCATTCCCGCCACTGGGTTTGTCTTGACGCCTTACTCGAACCCTCTTGGAAACGACAAGCCTTTCCGAACACTTGTCTGGACCCATGGAACTGCTGGTGGTACGCGTCAATGTGCGCCGTCAAATCACCGAGCTTTGTATTATGAGTGGACCGGACCCTTTGCTCTTGTGCAGCAAGGCTATGTTGTCATTGCTCCCGACTATGCTGGTCAAGGGAGTGACATTCCTCAGGGTTTCATGTATGAATCTGGTGTACTTCACGCTGGAGATGTCAGCTTTGGACTCCAGGCTGCACGAAAAGCCCTCGGAAAACGCATCACCAAGGAATGGGTTGTAATTGGACACAGTGAGGGTGGTATGACTGCCTGGAGAACTGATGAACGAGAGGCCAAACCCGGCAAGGCAACTGGTGGTTTCCTCGGTGCTGTCGCAATCGCACCAGCTCTCCAGCCCATCAAGCTCATCCCCGAATCCTTCCGCCGAGCAAAGGATGGCCCAGCTGGCGATGTTGTCTCTATCTTTCTTCTTCAGTCTATCTCACGACTCTTCCCCTCCATCAAGGTCGAAGACTACGTCACCGATATTGTCCTCAGCCGTATTGCCCTTGCAGACCAGGGCTGTATTAACACAGGAGGTACACTCTATGGTAGCCTGACGGTGAAACAGCTATACAAGAACACTAGCTGGGTTGAGCATCCCGACTTTGTTGACTGGCAGAAGCGTTACAACGGCGCTGGAGAACACCCTCTCGCAGCACCAATGCTCGTCATCCAGGGAGATGATGACATTCTGACATACGCTGAGTATGCTGAAGAGGATTTTAATGCTACTTGCAAGAAGTACCCAGAGTCCACTGCTGAGTATAGACTTTACCATAAGACGGATCATGGTCTTGCTCTTTCAGTTTCTCAGGCTGACTTCTTCCCCTGGATTGCGGACCGTTTCAACGAGGTCAAGCTCAATAAGGGCTGCAAGAAGACTGTTATTAAGTCGGTTACTGATAACTTTGGACTTACGAGCCAGGAGTGGCAAGTGGAGCTTTGAGGACCAAGGTATTAATGCAATGAGATCTGACTCTCGATTCGTTGGGTTCTTTAACTAATAGGACATTTGTTATTTTGTACATACGTATGCAGCATAGTTGCTATACAAAAACGGTCCCTTGGAAAGTAACCTCCCGCATTATCGCCTGCTGCGGGACCCGTGGCAATAAAAATATAGCCCGTAGAAGTTTACCAGTAGATGGCTTATTTTGCTGCTTTATCTGACGGGGCGAACTCGCTGTCGCTGTTTTTGCGAAGATGGTATAGTCCTACCACAAGGCTACAAGGCGCTCGTCGGGATCTCAAAAACGAACCCAGCGATGTGTTTCACATTAAGTCAATCAGCCAATAGTGTTCTCAGCGAGCTTCATCCTTTTGGTGCAAGACGTTGGTGGCTGGCTTCTAATTTGCGAAGGCGGGGTACTTGGGAGGCCCACCAGATTCCTGTACCACCCAACATGTACTCCGTTGGGAACACGTAATCAGTCCTTTCATTTATCTTACTTGGGTTTTCTCGCTCACTACTAATCATAAGCTTTTCCCTCTCTGTCACCATGGATACGTCGTCATTGATGCTGGCCCTCCAGCTCCAGCAGCAGGATTTGAACCTATGGGAACAGTCTAAAAAAGGAAAGCAGCGTGAGGGCGAAGTAACAGACTCGGATTTGGCTTTTGAGGCCTGTCGCCAAGAGCTTGAGCTGATGACGGCTCAGATCTCTGATCAAGTGATGGCCCTCAGTATTGCAAGAGCTGTTGAGTCGGATGGCCAGCTCATTAGAGAAGCTCAGTTGGCAGAGGAGCAGGCGGCAAGAGATCGCGAATATGCCGTCAGCCTGTCAAGAGATCCCAGCGCAGCAACAAGATCAGATGCTGCAAAGGGGAAGAAACTCCAAAGAGTGGACGAGGAGGAGGATGATTTGATCGACATTTTGAGATCAATAAATCTGGGCGGACTTGACTACTCAATGTCTGGTCAACCTGAGTCATCAAGTTGGGCATCATCGCGCAAGCTGCCTCAAACGCGGGAATGCATCGCCTGCAACGACCGTTTCCCGCCTCTTGCACTCTCGCAAACACCCTGTTCCCACGACTACTGTCGAGAGTGCCTCGTTAGCCTGGTTCGTTCGTCGCTCCAGGATGAGACTCTATTTCCACCACGATGCTGTGGCCAGAATATTCCCATCAAACAAGGCCGGTGGTTATCACCAGAATTGGTTGGACAATTCCAAGCAAAGAAGCTGGAATTCGAGACGCCCAATCGCACTTACTGCAGCGAGCCGTCCTGCTCAACATTTGTACCCCCAGCCTTTATCTCTGATGATAGAGCTACTTGTCCCAAGTGCAGTCGAAGGACTTGCATTCACTGTAAGGGGCCACATCATATCGGTGTCTGTCCTAGTGATACTGCCGCACAGCAAGTCTTGCAGCTTGCAGACCAAAACGGCTGGCAGCAGTGCTATAAATGCCGAAGGCTTGTTGAGTTGAACTTTGGATGCTATCATATAAGTAAGTCTAGGAGCAGCTTGACATGTTGTAGGTTACTAATCTGGAGCATAGCCTGCCTCTGTAAAGCCCAGTTTTGTTATATTTGCGGCAAGCAGTGGAAGACTTGCCGTTGTCCCCATTGGGAAGAAAGGCGCCTGATGCGAAGAGTCAATGTCATTATTAACCGAGACGATAACGTTGGCCAGATGAACGCCAGGGCACGACAGGCACGAATTGAACAGGAAAGATTGAATCTGATACAGAATCATGAGTGCACGCACAGAACTTGGAACTACCGTGGTGGCCGTCATCGATGCGAGGAATGCCGCGATGTCCTTCCTCACTATATCTTTGAGTGCCCTCAGTGCCATGTCATGGCTTGCAGGAGATGTCGATATAACCGCTTTTGAAATAGCTGGTTAGTAGAGGCACATGGCCCGAGTTCCAAAGATTGCAAGAATGCGTGAGATAGACTCAAATGGCAGCTTCCGTTCCATGACTGTGATGTGCATGAATTGATAATATAATCACATTATATACAGTCAATAAAGTATCTGAAAGATAGTGATAGAAGAGAAGCCTATGGCGGGCACGTTGATAAGGCATGCATGGTTATACACAGTTCAGAGTCCAGCCCATCACTTGGATCGTGTTGCCGAGTATCTGCTCTATCGGGTCAACTGACTCATACTAGAATTAACATCGGGGTATTTCGACTCTTCCTTCCACGCAGCCGGTGCTTTGCAAATCCTTATATCCTTCCCTCTTGCTCTGTACATCACCCTATTTTGACAGTTATTGCAGATGTGCTCAATGTCGAATGACCACTTTGCCATATATGGAGCGACTGCTCCACATACTGTTGTCATCAGTAGCGCAACTGCTTGCAGACTGCGACTTGTTAGCTCAGGACTCAGTAGAACTGTCGTCTTTCACGTACTGAGTTGTGCTGGAAGGCTTCTTCTTCACTATTGTTTCGCTTCGGCGTAGACAGAACGGACAATCGATAGCCTCAGGCTGGTCCCCAAGGAGATGGAGAGGTGTCACAGTATTCGATCCGGGAGGAGCAGGTATAACTTCCAAACCAGAAGCATACTCGATATTTGTTTGTGGTGTTGTACTAATCATAGGTAGGTTGTCGCGATTATGGGCGTATTCCACGAGCGCAAGTTCGGGCGCATCGTGCATGACGGCTTGTGGAAGGCAATCAGAGTCGGCTCGAGGGGAATGCGCTACTTCGAGGGTGCTATGGCTGCGAGAGTCAAGATATGTTGTGGTAGGGGGGAGTAATGTGAATGACTCGGTCGATCGAGAAGTTATTGGTGTCATGACCATTGGGGACACGGAGACATTGAAGGCGACGGGGCTGGACGTCGTTGTCATAGGAGACACAAAGCCATCTGTTGTGAGAGGATCTGTTGTAGTTGCTTCTGAGTAACTTGGTGGTGGTAGAGGACTGCTCATGTTAGTTCAAGACCTGTAGAAGGCAAGGATGCTTCTTACCCTGCCGGGGCATGGTACAGTTGTTGGTCTTTGGAGTCCATTGTGAGAGAGAGGGGTATGAGACAAGTGACAAAACCTGGCAGCATTCCACTAGGAAGAGCAGGAGACAAGATATTTAACTAGCTCGACGCAGGCATGAGGACCCTGGCCCATTGGGCTTATGTGTTCGGAATCGACGGAGCTGCTCGTCAAGCAATCCTCTAACTAACAATCATGTCAAGGCCCTACGAGGCTAAGTTTAGATTAAAGTGAAACTCTATAGCATCTCGGCCACGCGTAGCCTGCGCAATGATCAACCCTAAAGCCGTAATGCAATTTGAAATCATACCGCAGATGGCACTAACCAACCGCATAATCCGGTACCGAAACCGAAACCGAGAGCGGCACCGAAGCCTCTCAACCAATCAAATCGCAGCTGCTTCATGAGATACAGACGATCAAAAGGACCTAGACTGAGCCTTGAGCCTTGCTGACGTTCCTGAGCTTCCAACAAGTTGAGTCGGGTTAAAAATAGTGCCGGTAGGGCTGCTTTTCCCGGTAGCACTATGTCTCTAAGTCTCAGAGCTCGGTTTCTCTCTTGCACTTTGCAGGTTGTTCGAATACGTGTATGAGCATCTGCGGTAACTGCCGCGTAATAATAGAGTTGAGACTTGTTGATTCGGAGTGTCTTGAGTCAATTGCGAATGTTATAAATGTTGGTGTTTCCATCAATGCTCAGCTTTAGCATCATCTTAAGCCTCAACATCCTCATTCCATTGTAATCACACTACCGCCTCTTTTTCTTTACTACCTTTACAAACTTTATTAAAATGACGCCTGTATTTCTGAAGAAGATGGAGCTTTTCTTCACCCTCCGCAACAAGATGCCCCTGCAGATTGTTTTGGTCACCTTGATCATTACCGTCATCACACTCTCGGGCGTGCGACTCATCTTGCCCAATCGGCCCCCAGGTCGCTCCACCACTATGGGTCTCGGCATGGTAAGCTTATTTTCCGACACACGATCTCTCAGATCTCTAACACGTTTGTTCCCAGGGTGCCAAGTCCCTCATTATCCTGGCTTACGAGATCCTCACCGAGCACTCTATCCGCTTCCATCGCTGGAGCAGCCTCAAGGCGTACTTCATCCTCAATACTATGGAGGTTGTCTTCTGGGCAGCGGTTGCTTTCATGATGATCCGGGGCAATTCTCAGCTTTGTGTCGGAACGAGCTGCGCATTGGGTTGGGTAGTCTTTGTGCTGGCTGGTTTCTTGAGGTATGTACTTTTCGACACCAATACTAAATTGTGACTGACAAATCAGCCCGATTTACAAGTACCTTGCTGTGGTCACTTACTTGGACTGGCGGTTCTACAAGAAGAATGGCTTTCCTCGCGGCACAAGGACAAAGAATACGGATGAATCTCTCAGCACTCTCCGCTCGGATGACACCGCCTATCGTCATTGAGAAGCGACACGTCGGCTTTGATACGGCTGGGAGGATAAAAGAGGCACGAAGGCAGGGCTGCGTCGCAAGATTCTGAAGGAGCTACCCGGGCTTGTACTTGGATTGAGTTATTGTTGAATTATTCATGCATTCGTTTGGCTTTTGTATTCCGGTTATCTTTCCAATTACTTTTACATGTAGATGGTCCATCTCTCTTTAGAATCAATGCACTTGAACATTCCTCTCACATTCAACAGCTGCCAAACACCATTGCAGCATTGATGACCACCGTGGTTCCATTTCATTCCGAATGTCTTGTAGCACAGGTTTCCCCCAATTCCTCATGAACCATTGAGTTCTTCCAACTCGATCCAAGATAACACAATAGTGCGCGAGGATACAAAGAGCAATAGGGTGCCGCTGTCTGATGAGGTCTAGAAATTCCGAGCTCACAGATAAACACCAAGTCATGGCGATTCGCTCATCAGGCGTAGTGGTTGTCCCTATATGGTTTTCAATCCATGTGATTGCTGATGCAATTGATTCTTGACATATCGCGATTCCCCCATCTTCAAAGCCATCGGGTATGACAACCTGTCGGAGCTGCGTGAGCGTGGCGTTAAGAAGAGGCGTTGAACCAGACTGGCTTCCTTTGACGAAGACGAAGAGATGCCCAATTCTGCTCTCCTTGAGCAGTGGCTCATATCTGTTCAAAATGTCGCTCATGCCCCGAATAAGCACAAAGACATCTAGAAGATCATCGATGCGAGGCTGTTGACCAGCATTATGAGCCCCGAGACCAGCGAATGCCCCAATGCCCAGTAGTGAAGATGACAAAAAGATCTCCACGCAGCTCTCTTCAGTGATGCACGCAACAGCTGACCGAAGACCAGCGATAGCCTGATTTTGATGTTGTGACGCACAAATAGCGTAGTCTGGTCGGTCTGGATGCAGGGAGGCCAAATGGAATGCAGATACAGACAAGACTTGGTGGAGAAGATAAACATGGCTTAGCGATAGCTTGGGTAACTCAATCTGCCATATTTGCCGAAGTTCATCTGCTCGCGGCAGGGTAAGGTAAGTAGACGTTGAATATTGGTGCATCAGCTCAAGGTCCGTGAGCCATGTACTCTGTTCTATTGATTCTTGGCCTGTGACGAACCTGGCAAGGTACGGCAATGGATCCGGGCTCGCAATTGACGAGTTGGCATTTGAGCTTTTCTGACGATCATCTCTTGGGGTATCGATCTGTGTAATCAAGTCAGGGTCTATTTATATCCACATTGATACAACCTACGGACTTTATCAGCTGAACGCCCTCGTCGTACTTCCGAAGGTTCCTGGTAGATGCACGATAAGCCGTGTCTCTCACACGCTGCGCAAGGCTGCTTCTCATCACACTGCCTAATTAGTCAGACGGCATTGACGCGTGCTGAGTGCCCGTTCTCACCTTGACGCGTCGTTGTTTACAGCGCATGCAACCCCTTCGAGACTTTTTGTACCCCAAGCGAGGGGGCATTGTGATAGCTTTCTCGACTGTTTTTTTGCTGAATGGTTTCGCTATCGCTTTCGCGATGGACTTTGGGCAGTTAGCGATTGATAGGGTTGCATGAAATGGATAAATTGAGGTTGGTCAGTGGAGATTAATTATGCCGAATTATGAATGCTGCTTATGTAAAGTGTTGCTCAAGGTTTGCGCTATATGCAGATCTGGTAAGGTCTTTTATTTATTAACGTCTAAGTGTAATAGATAGGGTAGCCAAGTGTAAAAGAATTCTAAATCTAGGGAAGAAAAAGATTGTCTAGAACTATTTACTAGTAAATGCCTGTAAAATCTAATTGCTCCATTTGCCATCGGTCCAAAAAGTCAAACCCGATAAAGTCCCCGTACAAGAATGACTGATCATCCTGGGGTAAAGTCATGTCTGTTTGAGGCGGTTGTAAGATATGCCCATCGCTTAAAGTCTGGTCTTGGGAGATGGTCTGCATCGTGTTCATTTGCTCAGTATCGCCCGTAGACATTGGGTAGAGCTTGTTCTTGGAGAGAACAATCTCAAATGCAGGTAAAGCTCTCTTGATGGCAGGAGTATCTCGGATCTGGTCAAGTGCAAGCATGGTGTGCTGAACCGATATCCGAGCCATTGAGCGAATGAGGCTTGACTCTGCAGCGTCAAGAGCAGACTCAATGTGAAGCGCCAAGAGGGCAGTGATGGTGGTGATGCTAAGAATGAAAAAGGTCAGAAGACGGATGACATAAGTAACAGAGAGAAACACATACAAAGTAGTTGGTAACTTTTGAATCGTGTTGTTGATCATGACGCGTTTAACGATGGTATCAAGCTCAAAGATGGCTGATCTGAAGCGTTGTTGCGCCCACTCGCGCAACCCGCCATCACTCATCTGCCATCGTCCACGACGCAGCAAACGACACATGATGCACTCAAAGCGGTAGCTGGTGGTCAGAGCCTCGAGATGATAGATCTCACCATCTGCAAAAGAAGCCATAAGGTGCATCCTATCGGGAAGTGATGTTCGCCAGGCATCGAGTGGCAGTATTCTCTTGTGAATTTCTTCTGCAGATGGATTTGAACTTGTGACGACAGACATGACATTTCCAACTGAGATGGATGTCAGATGATTCGTTGGTTCTCGAGAAGGCTGAGACTTACAGATCTGGGCTAACTCGCATTGAGCTATGAGGGACACCTTTTGGGCCTGAGAGATTGGCGATAGGATACCGGACC
This sequence comes from Fusarium dlaminii, assembly GCA_013186775.1. NCBI lineage: Eukaryota > Fungi > Ascomycota > Sordariomycetes > Hypocreales > Nectriaceae > Fusarium > Fusarium dlaminii. The sequence continues at coordinate 176,624 of JAAOAL010000105.1, read as the reverse complement.
ATTGCTCAATGTCTTCGGTCTCCCAGTCAGCTTCGGTGAGGGGTCTGATTGGAGGCGCATTGGCAAGCAGTCGCATGTTCTGCGTGTTGATGAAGAAATGGAAGATATCTCTATTCTACAACAAGTTAGTCAAACATTCAATCTGTGAAGGTCTGAAACTCACATGTAAAACCCACCAGATCCGTCGATACAGCTTTTGAGATCCATCGTCACGAAGGCAACTGATATGTGTAAGCAATGCCACTATTTGAAGATGGTGAAATAGTCGCAACTCACGCATTTTGTACGCCCATCTTTGAAGCACGCCGGACAGAGTTGTGAAACCAATACTGAAAGTCTCTGTCAGACGGATGATCCAGAATGATGGCACCAAGAATCATGGATCCTTGCAGCATAGAGAGTGGATCGCCTTGGCAATGAAAGTCATGGAAAAGCTTGGCCTTTGAGAAGAAAGATGCCTGTGCAGTTGAGCGATCTGGATAGCCGCAGCCAATCAGGACGTCGTGGGTGACATAGAGACTTGCAGCAGCAGCTACGGCATGAAGCAAGAAAAGACAACAGCTTCCTGAGCGATAACTCTGGATAAAGTCTGTTCTGTTGAAGATGGGTGCGAAAGGGTGCACATAGTCGAAGTATGCTTTGACTATATCGTCCCTGTAATAACATTAGCTCGTCTCAGTGACAGTGGTGAGATGGACTGACATAAATCGGGGAGGGGGAAGCTCGAATACTTTCTTCTTGGCAAGATACTCGTTGTCAACGTCGTCAAGCTGAGGCGGTGGGTTCCAGTGATGTATTTGACTGTTGAAACTGTCATCCGGTTCATCATTTGACTGATGGTCACTTGCATCTGTCTGAGCCGCCGAGGTGTCATTGACTGTATCTTGCAGAATATTAAGGTAGAGCAGATCAGCTTGAGTCTGACCCGGCGGACGACGATCCCTCGAGTGGGGAGTATCGTTCCGTAAAGAACTGCCAGTATGGCTTGCATGGATAGACTCTTCTACAGGATCAGAATGAGAACTGTCTGTTGTCTGTCTTGATACATTTGTTGGAAGCTGTTGCTGTCGTGGCTATGGATGTATACAACTATCAGCTTGGTTACAAGCCACATGACAGTGAACTACAGAGGATGTATCACTGAAGTGGTACGAGGGAGGCGATGAGACAGTGACTAACCGACAAAACGGAACCATTGGTATCTGGTATATTTTTCCGCGATCTGGGCGTTTCGGCATTACGCCCTTTTCTGAAACACGATCAGCTCCCAAACCTCGACACGAAACTTAACTCATTAATGTTTTTTTTTTAAAAAAAAAAACTCACACAGTCCGACGTTTCCGCGCCGACAAGACACACTCATCAGGGCACTCTCTACTAACACAGCTGCCGCAGGGAAGCCCAACGACAGCAGCATTGCACTTGATCTTGCGCGTTCTACACGGCACGCAGGCCTTGCTAATTTTGGGCGTAGACGAGGCCCGAGACGGTAGAGGCATTGGGAGAGGGGGGGAATTAGATAAACGAGAATAAATGCGGTGGATATTTTTTGTTGTCGTCGTCGTGTAAGATGCCGAGATGAATGGCGGTGCGGGGTTTGGCTGGATGTTGAAGAAGGGTGAAATGCCGCGGGGTTTTTGGGCGGTGATATGTGATAATGCCGTGATCCACTTATGATTACGACAGTGGCACATGCAGGAATAACGTGCTGTTCCGGAGCACGCCGAGTGGACTCCGGAGAATAAACCTGTTCAGTGCCTGCTTTCTAAGCTTGGTTATAATCCCGCACAAAACACCGCGGATAATTCGAGTATTGCTCGCTGGACCTGTCGCCCCCCTAAACCAACAATGGAAAAAGCAAAAGTTAATATTCGCTCCTTTAAGAGATGGGTGTCACGATGCCATAATCGTACGTCTGTGAGATTGTGTCAGAAACATCACAAACGAATCCAGCAACAATGGCCATCGATCCTCAACCCAGTTCTCCCTCGCTGTCCTCCGAGACCATTGCCAACGATACTATCGGCAACGATAACAATGTCAACGAACCCAGCGTCGAGCCAAAGACACAGGAGCATCAGCATACAGTACCACCTCGCCTTTCTCGAATCTATAGTCAAGCGCACCATATCAGCCAGTCATTCATCGATCAGAACTACCCAGGAGAAGGTACAACACAGGCTCCCTATCGCATCAACTTCCTCCCCGATGATACCCAGAATGCACAGCTTCTTCCCCGATGGAAGAAGTGGGCATTTGTCCTTCTCCAATCTCTAGCATGCCTCGCAACTACATTTGCCAGTTCAGCGTATTCGGGCGGTATCAAGCAAGTCATCCGCGCGTTTGGCATCTCCCAAGAAGTCGCTACGCTTGGAATCTCCCTCTACGTCTTGGGTTTCACGTTCGGGCCTTTGATCTGGGCGCCCTTGTCGGAGCTTTACGGGCGGAAGAAGGTCTTCTTCTTCACCTTTATGGTTGCAACAGCATTCAGTGCTGGGGCAGCCGGAGCAGGTTCCATTGCTTCTTTGCTGGTTCTGCGTTTCTTGACTGGATCTATTGGCTCTGCGCCTCTTTCGAATGCCCCGGCGTTGATTGCGGACATGTTTGACAAGTCGGAGCGAGGCTTGGCTATGTGCATGTTCTCAGGAGCCCCTTTCCTCGGACCCGCGATTGGTATGTTTATTTCTCTTGTCTTGAACCGACAAACAACTAACAGAGTCTAGGTCCCATTGCAGGCGGCTTTCTTGGTGAGACTGCAGGTTGGCGTTGGCTCCACGGTCTCATGGCTGCCTTCACTGGCGTCACCTGGATTGCCTGCACCGTCTTCATCCCAGAGACATACGCGCCGTACATCCTGCGCAAGCGCGCCCAGCACATGTCCAAGCTCACAGGCAAAGTGTACATCTCTACTCTCGATGCAGACAAGCCGCCAAGCTCGGCTGCTCATCAGCTCAAGAACGCGTTGACCAGACCCTGGCTGCTGCTGTTCAAGGAGCCTATCGTCTTCATCACTTCCATCTATATCTCCATCATCTACGGCACCATGTACATGTGCTTCGCTGCGTTTCCTATTGTATTTCAGCAGGGGCGAGGCTGGAGCCAAGGTATCGGTGGACTTGCCTTCACGGGTATTGTTATTGGTGTCATTCTCTCTATTATCAGCTTCGCCTTTGAAGACAAGCGCTACGCGCGTGCGTCTCAGAGGAGAGGTGCACCGATGGAGCCTGAGGATAGACTGCCCCCGGCCATTATGGGTTCTCTACTTATTCCCATTGGTCTCTTTTGGTTCGCTTGGACAACGTTTCCCAGTGTACACTGGATCGTCCCCATTATCGGTACCGTGTTCTTTGCTTGGGGTCTCGTCCTTGTCTTCATGGCCCTCTTGAACTATCTCATTGACTCCTGTAAGTTCTTATCCACTCATCATCTGAGCCTTGCTAACCAAATCCAGACGTTATATTTGCTGCATCCATCATGGCAGCCAATTCTGCTCTGCGATCACTCTTTGGTGCCGCTTTTCCTTTGTTCACAAGGCAAATGTACGATGGCCTTGGAGTCCAGTGGGCTAGTTCCATCCCGGCCTTCCTCGCCCTAGCCTGTGTCCCCTTTCCCTTCCTCTTCTACAAGTACGGGCGCCGGATCCGGATGAAGTGCGAGTACGCTGCAGAGGCTGCCAACGTTCTCCAAAAGATGCGGTCTCTTCACGTCACTGTGACTGAAGATGATGCCATGAACGAGGCTGAAGAGATGTGGAGGGCCAGAACGCACAACAGCCACGCGTCGGCTGCTCATAGCCACGGTCATCGTCGATCTGTGAGCTACACTCGCTCTGTTTGATAGACTAGGCTGTTGTTGCACGATGACGGAAGTTGTGAAAAGTAATCAAGTTGAGTAACATGGGGGTTATTAGGGAGGTACTCCCAGTTTAGATTTCAAGACACGTCGTTGCTGCTTGATTTTATGCTTCTTAGACCCGATAGAAATACAATTGATAGAGATCGTTATATTCGTAGTAATAATTATATTTATTTATTCGTTCCCATCCAAAGTGAAGCCACAAGTGTACTCATGATGCTGAGACGGCGACAACGTGTTCATATACCAGTGCCCTCGCAGACAATAGACGGATATATCGACTTTGCGCCTATAGTCCTGTTGCTTTTAGAAGTTATGTTGAACATTGAAGCCAACAACACATCAACTTGGGATACCATCCTCCCGTGGCTCTTCTCCCCGAACCGCCAGATAAATCCATCCATAGCTTCGTTAAGATGGATCACGGCGACTCCTCTCCCGCAGTCTTCTTGATCAAAAGTGGCGATGCAACCTCAATCCGCTCAAGGGATCCTATGCCGTTAGTATCACCTCACTCGTTGGCCAACGAGTTACATGGACTCTGTACTGATAACACAACTCGAAGATACAAAAGTGGGAGTGTATTTCACAAAGTCAAGATTAATGCAACTATCATCGGCAGCACGTGCCTGATGCTTTTGACTTCGTTCCTGAGCCTGTCTTATGTCGTTGATTCATAATCGCTCTTGGTCGAGCCCTCACAGGTTTGAATCAGTTATCATATTGAGATGTGACGATGCTCAGGTTTTCCAGAGACTAGGCTCGCGCTTAACCCCGCCGATTCGAAGCGCGGGGCCAAGCTTTCAGCTGGGAATAGTCATATCGCCGTCTGAGCGCTCACATCGTGAGACCATGCTGGCGGTTTAGTGGAGAGCTACCCCTTTCAGTAATCGATCAGATATACCGGAGAGTCCTCGCGAGTCATGAGAAACAGCAGAAGAGGCTACGTGGTGTCTACGTGAGTAATCCACCGGCGAATCTTTAACATGTCCCGAAACTCTAAATCGAACAACAGGTGACGAAGCGTGCATGATTAGCGCTGTTCTTTCGTGCTAACCATAGTATCACGACCTTCCAGTTCCGATCACCCAGATGGGCTGGTCTTGCCCTCATTTCTAGTGCTTCGGGGTTCGCCGGTACAAGAATAATAAAATCTGTTGTGAAAATCTGGAGATATATTTCCCCAGCTTTTGAAAAGAACCTCTGTGCGCAAAGGATCAATTAGCAACATCACCAAGGGCTAAGACTATCCCAGCAACCACCAAGTTAGTCTGTCAAAGCCTAGTCGGTTTATATATGTTTCTAGGTATAGTTTTTATCTCCTTTAATGGATCTTTATTGCTTTCAGTCAAGCCTTCTGCTTGAGTGGTCTAAGTCTCTGTGTAACCTCAAGTGCTGTTTCTGTCATCTGCAGGGTCCAACAAAGAACCCTGAGTCGCGGTCTCGGTCTAGTACAACTACCATTCAGGAAGGATCTCCGGACAAGACAGTCAACAGCGGATACTGAAGGCCTTTTGAATAACTGGGCCTTGTGGATTGCTGCTGAAACATAACAAGCAAATGCCTGTAAATGATCCGTTTGCTCAATTCGCTTAACACAAGTTCCACATATGGTCCCGGAAATGCTTCATGCCAAGGAGGTCTCGAACTTATATTATGTTCTTCTGGGTTGCTTCTTTATCAGATCTGTTGGATGCTTTCGTCAATGGCTGAGTCGGGCCGACAAGGTTTAAGCCTTCGGTAACTGTGTAGCCCGAAGTAACAAGGACTAGGTCAGTTGATCCCGCGTCGTAATTACTTCACATCTCCAAGGGACTGCCGAGGCTTGGAGATCTCGGTCGGATGATCTACTCCCCGGAAGTCAGAACGACTGGGACAGGCATACTAACCATAACCAATAAGGAGTCAAGGAGCCCCCTAGCGGTTAGTGTCAAGCCTCATCGGAGTAGAAGCCTCATTTCGAAGAGCTCTATGCCGGCATTTGCATCTTGATGCCGTCGTACCGTACCCATGAAGCCACGTACCAGTATCCCGCTAGCGCACAGACTCCCGTACAGATTGAGTTCTGATTGAGGCTGGGTTCACGGACCAACGGGTTTCCTCTTCTGCAGAGACAAAAGTCGCAATGTTAGAGTTTGAGCATGAGTCAAGCCCAATGCATGTTGGGGTACACGACATGTCTGAAATGCATAACTTTCGTGCATTAGTTTGACAGATACAGTCGATTGAAGGCGCCAATCATGTCTTAGGAATTGAGCATACAACAACCTCACCTGATTTGACGACAGAAACCATTGTAGTTCGTAGTTCTATGCTGATTGAGAACTGTTATCTCAAATGCCCATCTTCATATTCCCGTCATCTTGAATGCAAGTCTGAGTAATGTGAATCATTTATCTTCGAGAAGCCAGCAAGAGATGGCATCACGGCACGCCCAGTTGTGACAATGAGTCGTCCTCTGGCTTCGCTTCTATGGAATGTCCCTGCAATCCGAAGATCCCGATGGACAGATAGGTCGAGGTTGGGGGAAAGCTGATATAAACTTCGAGGATAAAGGTCTTTTACAGACTTGAACTTAGACCTTGACATCGACAAGGCTAGGAAACTAGCAGAGATAGTATAAACTCTAAGGTGGGCAAGCTTACTATACAAAAGCTTTATTTAGGTTATGTTATAGGTAAAGTTAGATAAATAATAATTATACCTTATATTAAACCTCTTATATAAATAAGTCGGTTCTATACTAAAATCAAATCAAGTTAATAAAGATAACAAACTATACTATCAACAGGCTTCAGTGCCTGTTCTCAACCCTTGTGTTTTGCGCTGCATATGGGCTATATATAAACTCTTCGGACATTGACCGAGTTGGCCTTTGGAAGTCGTTGACTAAAAGACTATAAAAAGCTGAAGTCGTTGTTCCTCCCTGATACGACAGGCGAGGTTAGTTAATTGCCTTGGCAAAGCAAGCTGAAATAGAATACTGTACCTGATATCTCAGTTTCTGTTTATGCCACCGATTCGCAGGTTTCAAGTTGTGATAAACAGATAGGTGGAAAACTAGCCAACATGTAATAATTATTCAAAAGAAACTCAGTGTCGGTGTCTTCCCAGTCATCAAGACAAAAGCATCTACCTTGTTTGTGTTCATCTGCAGTAGCGCATCGGATGACCCTTGGTGCAGTCCTCCCAAAAGGTTAGGAATGCGGCGCTCATAAGCAGCTCCAGGGGCTCCGGCTAGACCGGCAAGTGATTAGTGTGCCGTGGGCTACTGACTAGCGACTTACGGGCCGCAGCCGCCCGGTACAAGTCCCTCTACCCCTGTATCCCAACAGGGTTACATGCTATGATGGGCAGGGATCTAGGCGAGTCACGGGCTCGCGAGTCTAGTCTGCGTAGACTTTAGTGGGAGATGCACGTAGCTTTGTTCAGTGAGGTCATTTGCTGGTGATCCTTGCTGGTTGGAGATTAAGCCTCAGGTGCTGGAGACCCCCAAGGGCGGCCGCGTTGTGAAGAACCTTTGAAGAACCTCAGCGGTTACGAGTGGATGCGACAGATCGCAGCGGACATCATCTGGGGAAATCCGACTCGTTTGCGAGGATCATTAACAGACGTGGACTCAACGGCGGTGGAGAACGGAGTTTAGCTTCAGTGGCAGCCCGACCGAGGGGAGTTTCCACGTTATGCCATTACCAGGTTTATCCTCATGATCCATTTGCTGCTTATGTGCATTATAAGCGGCAACCACCGGGGGGGCTGCATAACTAGACACGATGCGCGGAATATTTGATTCCTCCGCGAACGCGCAGGGTTTGTCCGCAGAATAAGCTTTCGGCTTTGGGTCCTGCTCAGCTGTGAACGGAGCAACGCATTTAGCGAGCGAGTTCTCTATGGGGGTATTTCTCTGTTGCTGTTTTATTCGAGACAAGTGGGGGGAGGGCCCTTTTGCAGTCAGCATGACAAATATGACTGTACTAAACTGTCAAAAAGGACTCAACAGGTGTCAAAATATGCTGATGAGAAGTGAGCGGGTACAGCACCAAGACATGCTGAAGCGAGACCAAAAGAAAAGTGCGGAAACCGAAGGATATCCACTTGAACTGCGAAAGCATCGTGTTGGAATTCTCAGGCATTTAGTTGAGAAGAATTTCGGTTACTTTTTTTTATAGTGGGTCAACAGCGTCGATTGACTACAGCAGCCGCATTTTCTCGCTTATGATTTCTCGCAGAGACTAGACTAGAGGCGATCAGAGAGAGAGAGAGAGAGTGCGGCATCGGCGGAGGAAGCCCGGGCCTGAAACAAGCACATCACTCGCATCCAAGCCCGTCTTTAGACTACAGTAGCTCATCTCACTTACTCTTTTTAGTGTCAAAAAAAGGAAAGACTTGACTGTAAGGCTGAGGCGCCGTTTTTGATCTCTACAGTCACGCCCTAGAACCTTGATACCACGCCGCCACATCTCACGCCCTCACCCCAGTTCCAAAACGGTCGTTCTTGAGATTACGCATGCAGAGGGCACGTTGTTCAGAGCTAAACAGGTGCCGACTCTACGCAACCCCGCGTGCTCGTCAAGGCTTCCAATGAGTGCGTGCCACTTGCGTGTACGTACCATGACAGCTGCAAGAACGTAGCACGCTTGTTCAAAGCTTATGGCCCATCCTGGAACCTAGCAATTGTGGCTGCATGTCCTGTCCCATCCTGTCCTGTCTGGTTTTTTTTTAAAAAAAAGGATTCTCTTCTCTCCGCTTTCACGGGACACGGGGATTGTTTGATTTGCTAGGATTTTTCGTCATCGTGGGAGATTTCGCCTGCAAGAAACGCGGGATGCCGCTGACTTGAGTGCACGGCGGAGATGACTGGTAGTCGATTTCTATCAGATATAGAATAAAGCCGAAGCACCAGTTTTCCTTTCTTCTTCTCACTTCCTTTGACATATTATACATACTCCATGCCCCATCTCTATCCAGTCTTTTCCAGGATCATCAGGATAACGTTTTCCTTTCTTTTTCTCTGCTCCCACTTTAACATACCATACACTACTACCACCTGCTTACTTGGTCCAAAAATGGCTGGCGACTTTTCTAACAGAGCACCTTGGAAGCGCTCGGCATGTGATCGCTGCCGCGCACAGAAGCTGCGATGTCACCGAGATTCAGGTCACTCAACAGACGCATGTCTCAGATGCCTCAAATCTGGCATCGAATGTGTCACCAGCAAAGCACGTCCAACAGGCCGTCCCCCCTCAAGACAGGTGCAGCCCACCGTTGTAGTTGAGCAAGGTGATACCAGCTCGTCGTCACACACCACAGACTCGTCACCCTCAGTGGGTGGCACAGACATGAGCAATATGATGAACTTTGAGTATGATTTGTCGCTGGACAACATCTTGGACAGCATTGGGATGCAACACTCCGATTTCATCGTCAATGACAATATCCTCGTCGACATCTCCCCCCTGTCGTCCCAATCGACGAGCCAACACAGCGTTGCACAGGCACAGGCACAGGCACAGACAGTGGACCCCAGCACCATCCAATCGACAGCGTCGTACCAGTTCAACAGCCTACCGAGTACCAGTTCCATGGACTCTGCCTTACCCATAAGAAGCGACCATGTCGAGCTGCTTCTGTCAAGGCTGCATTCCAAGTTGTCTGCCCAGCTCTACTCCATCAGATCGTCGCCATGGGATGTGAAGGGTACCCTGAACCTTTCCTTGGCCCATCAGGGTATTGGTCAGGATTTTGAAAACTGCGAGTCACATCCTCTGGTCCAGGTATCACAAGCTTGCACTGAGCTCGAGAGGCTCTTGTCTGGCCTTCGCGCCCCCGCATCTGCTGAGCATACGCCCTCAACATTTTCGTACACGCCAGCAGTACCACCACGTTTACGCACAACGCAGCTTCTCATTGCACTTTCGTGCTATATACAAATTGTTTCAATCTATGGTATCATATTCTCAAAAGTCTTCGACTACCTCCTCAGCACCTCCAAGACGTCAACTGGCTCATATCAATCTTCCCCATTGACTCTCTACATCGGAGGTCTTCCCATTCCTCCCAATGAAACATTATCCGGAAACCTGCTCGTTCACCTCATCGAGCATCAGCTTCACCAAATTGAACAACTCATGGGCCTGCCCGAGCATTATAGAGTATCTTCTAGAGCTAAAGACACTAAAGATGGAGAATTGGGGTTATTTGGGAGTCAGCACAGTCAGTCTCTGCTCAACGCCGCGATACAGCTAGGAGAAGATAGAGACGGAAACCATGACGACATAAGATGCGTCCGGGCATTAAAGGTAGTGATGCGCCAGATTAAAGATTTTTAGACACCTGTTTATAGAAGTTCTGGGGGTTTGTTCAAAAAGATTGCTATAGATTTCTAATAGAGTAAAACTTACATGTCTAGAGATTCAGATGGCTCACGTGTTTGAACTGGTGACTGAACTGGTGAATTTTCTGGTTTGGCTAAGTCGTCGTGAATAATCATTGTGCCGTGCCCTTTCATCCCGTGGGAGCGTAATCCTGGTTGCCCAGGACTTTTGTGGTGGTGGTGAGAGATGACTCGTGGTGTCAGCATTGTGTGGGATTCGTCGGTGATCTCGGAAGAGCTGTTTCAGATTATTGAAGAGCAATATGAAGGTCTTCGGGGGAATAAAGAGTAAATATTCTCTTGGGAATAACAGAGATCGTGTCTAATGATTGTCATGACATAATATATTTATACCATGGCCTCTTTTGCTGGACCTCAATCACGTTCACATCATCACTTCTCCATGTGATCTTCATCTCTGCCTCCAAATTCCGTCGACGGGGAGTTTGAGTCTCGCTGTATTTTCGCCGAAAATCCGCTCGGAAATTAAGCCAGTTGGCTCCACTTGGGATTCAGGAACATGTGAGACCAACGGGATTAGCAGAGACCAGCGGCATTCGAGTCTGCTAAACCCGCGGGCATTAGAGGAGCATGCAGCGTAACCCCAGCAGGGATATGGGCATGTTCCTGTGACAAATGCGATCTGTCATAGTACGTCACAACACCCAATTCCCGTAAGCAAAACATGCCGAGCAAGGATGAAACAAAACCCTCATAGGGCATTATAAGATTCACGTTCTGAGTGCGTCGAGAAGGAATCCTTCAACGGCAACAATCCGAGTCGATGAAATCCTTTGCTGACTTTACCTGCCGAACTTCCATTAGTCTTGGATCTGACTACAGCATCTACTAACCATACGTGAGCTACCGCTTATTACCACGCGTGGAGCTGCAAGGTATGTCCAAGGCACAGCAGAGACTCAGCTTCCCAAAAGGGCCATGACCTGACGCTCAAAACAAGGCATGGCAACACCTGTTTAGGAACACGACTTGCCTTTTTTACCAGATTTCTCTTTTCTGCCCGCTAGTACTAGTCTTGGTCCTAGTCTCAGTGGGATAGGTAGTTAATTCCGCGCATGCAACGCAACCAAACTCTACCGGTTCATACCGGGATATGCGCACGCCCCCCACTCTACAGAGTTTGATTCTGGAAATTCGAATAATATCACCATTTCCCGTAGTCAGTCGCCAATTGCGCCATACGGACCGAGCCTTCCGATGACGCATTTCGACCGAAAGGACAACAGGGTCGGTCGACATAACATCATCCCACGCTAGATATGTAAGTAAACCAGGTTTGAGCGGCATTGGGGGACTCAGCACTAAAAGGTGACAGCAGCGCTGTCCCCGAGTAAATGCCGGCACTGAAAAAGGATCGCGATTTCAGAGGAATTGGCATAGCGAAAACTAACGTGTTTGCCAAGGTGTCAGTAGCGGATGATCTGCCGCGCCAAGGTCCAGGTTTATATCATGACTATCAAGGTGCTGACTTGGCAAGACGCTTCAGAACCGATATCGATAACGGCGGCGGCAGATTAGACTACGGAGCAATTTGAGGACCCGGCCTTACTTCGAGGTGATTGATGTTATGCTAAGTAAATTTAGTGACGGCTTTTTAAGTTAAGCTTTAAGCTAAAATTGATTGAAATATGTGTGAAGCCATAATTGGCCAGAAAAAGAGGCTCTGCGGACCAGCTTGAAGAAGTTACAATTCATAATTCCCGCGTTAAAAAAAAGTTTGAAGATTAAGGCCATCTGCTTTGCTTGAGTCATGACACTTGTACTTGTTATTCATGCTACCGCTTTCACGCCGACCGACAATATTACTTTTACTTCTGTGCTATGTATTCGTAGTTAAAAGTCTGTTCATTGAAAATGATCCATGTTACCCTGCACTTGCATCACGGATCATCTCGCGGCGCTGCCTTGGTGATACATGAGGTTTTCTGCTGACAATTTCTGAATAGTTTCAGACCCATCAGCAGGAGCCAATATGAAGTGGCCTTGCTTGGAGCCTTGCGGTCTTTGCGGTCAAGGAGTGACGAAGGGATAAACAGAACGTCACAGATTCTAGACTCAATGAAGCAAATGGATCACCAGTGTTTTTAGAGCTAACTCTATTTTTTCCTCATCACCGTCGTGCTTGCTGCATTCTAGCTTCTAATAAACACTCTCCAAGACGCCTTTTGCGTTCAAGAGGGACAGATGAGCCGGGGTAATATCGCTAATCTTGCTGCATCCAGCAAGCCCCATACACAGCTTGAACTCGTTGATCAGCAGGTCAAGAGCCAAACCAACACCATTAGAACCGTCATACTATAGCATTAATTAGTTCTTGTATTAGAATTGGCAGTTGTAAAACTTACAGCAAGGCCCCAGATGGCGATTCTGCCGACAAAGACAAAGTCTGCACCGAGCGCAACAGCCTTGAAAATATCAGAACCACGTCGGAAGCCGCCGTCGATGGCAATACGCGTCTTGCCCTTGGCAATAGGTGCGATCTCGCGGAGGATGTCGATTGTTGCTGGGGTAGTATCTAGCTGTCGACCTCCGTGGTTGGAGATGATGATACCATCCACGCCCTGCTCAATGGCAATCTGGGCGTCTAGAGGAGATGTAACTAAACATGTTGGTCAGCACGGGTCTTCGGTATTCACCAGGATTTTGTACTCACCTCCCTTGACCCAAATTTCAAGGTCAGTCTGGCTCTTCATCCATGCAATCTTCTCTTCCCATGTAGCTCCGGTATCTGGTGCATGTTAGTGAGCACAACCACGCACCCAAAAGCATACACATACCAAAAGAGAGGTCAGGAATACCGCCACCTAGTCCACCAGAGCCTGACTGAGTCTGAGCACTCAGGTTGGGAAAGCTAAAGCCCGGCGGAACGCTGAAACCATTTCGAAGATCATCCAATCTCCTTCCAAACATGGGAGCATCCACTGTCAATACGACAGCTTTATACCCGGCAGCTGGAGTAAGTTCATTAATAAGGTTCTTTAGCGAGGTGTAAGTACGAAAACTAACCTTTGGCACGGTTGAGCAAGTTGGTGGTGATCTGCCGATTCTTGAACGGGCTAACCTGAATAGCATAGGGCGTCGACCCATCAGAACTCTGTCCAGATACATCCTCAAGGGTATCGTTGGAGAGAGCTGACAGAATCATGGGTACGTGGCGCGCAGCACAAGCCTTTGACGTTCCAACCTCTCCATCAGCATGCGCAAGACGATGCATCGCCGACGGAGAGACACCGAGAGGCAACGCTGCCTTGGTGCCCCAGAGAGTAGTAGTCATATCAATGTTTGAGACATTACGGAGAACACGAGGACGAAGCAAGTATCGGTCAAACGCAGCCTCATTACTCGCGAGACTAAGACCGCGTAAGTGTTTCAGGTACCGAAAGCTTAAAAACGTTTGAGTGTGACTTACGTGATGTTATCCATAGCCCCGCCGTTGTAGTAGTCTGCAAGCATTAGCTGACGATGCTGGGATCGGAGGGCTGGGTTCGTGCGCACCTCTGTACATCTGAGACATCTTGTCCGATGCGGCCTGCTTGAGGTCCTGGATAGAGAAGATATGCGGCTTGGAGGATGTAGCGTCAGACATCTTGGCGGGTTGGATGGGCAGATTGGTGCGAGACATGGATCACGGTGTTTTGTCAGTGAATTACTTAAGTAACATTCAACTCGCTGTCATGGGTACTATTCAGGTTTATATGACAAGTTTTACGAATGCAACCCCCAAATGCACTCGGCAGATGAATATCTAGTGAAAACATCGTATGTTTAACTCGGTTGCCATGACAGTAAATCTTCCGAAACTCAATCATGATATACAAAGTCTCTCCGACGGAAGCCGGCTCAACAGATTGACTTCCGGGGCCGTATTAGCCTCCGAAGAGTAACTGCTCATGTGGGGGTCTGGTCATGCAATGTCGGACGTCCGATCTCACCCTGAACCCGGATAAGTCGGGAGACTTCCGTAAGCTAATGCACAAGTCACGACACTAGTCGGAAAGTTATTTTTATCTTTTACATCTAATCAATCAGAGCAGATATTGCCTCGGAAGAGATACCTTCTTACGATGCTGACTCTTATGGCGAAAAAGTCTGAAGGATCACGGCGACGGGTCCCGAACTAAAATGGACAAGTGCTGACATATCGATCATAATAATGTCTGCCTGTGTTTTCGTATATCTCTTTTGTAATAGTATTATGTCATAGTAGATATCATTGTAGCTATATGTAGATAAAGATCAGCAGGCATGTGATATTAACAATTTCGAACATGGCATTAAAATATTTAACAAATGACGTATTGATAAGGAATAATAAATTCATCTAAATAGCTGACATAAAACTAAAGTCAATATCCCCATTGCTTCAACCAAATGTTAAACCAAGCTGATGTTACAGGCTCTATGCAAGCTAAGATAGAACTCTGTGCCAACGTGTTTCCCTTAGACCATTCAAGTCCCCGAGATCCTTCTTTTCCAGAGGCCAACATCTCAAAGAAAGCCAGCAACTTGAGACCGCTTTGAGCTCTTCTCGCAGTCTCGGATGATCCTTCACTGACCTCCTTCACGATGGTCTTCTCTGCGCCTCGCAGACGGTTAATCCATTCTCGTAGCGGGATGATCTCAAAGGTCTCTGAGAAAGAGGCCTCGAGATGAGATTTGAGACCAGGCAAAGTGTCTATCCAGCTGGGTGTTCGAGGGTTGAGGAGATTGTAGTAATTCTCTTGTCCTACGACTGGGTTCACGGGGACGACGAGTTGTCCAATGACTTCGGTTAAGAGATCAATGGGGATCCAATCCAAAATACTTGCAGAGCCGAGGTCTAATGGAAGAGCTCGAAGATACGCTGAAGCGTCGATGATCTTCGAGAAGGTGTTAGATGGACAGTGAGCGATGCACGAGGAGTGAATACTTACAGCTGGAACCCAATCTCGTCGAGTCCAAATACTACCCTCGCCAAGCGTCTTGACGGGGCCAGTGACTTGGCCAACTCGTAGAACGGAGAGACTCAACACACCGGCTCGAGCGGCCTTGGTGAGGAGATGCTCAGCTACAAGCTTAGATGAACCATACCCATTGATTGGCGCATCAAATCGGGGAATGCTTGCTTCTGGTACAGGGCCTAAGAGGTCAGACGGCCAGTTCATGGCAGCGCTGATAGACGACACGAAGAAGAAGCGGATCTTGTGACGAGCCTCTCGGCATATGTCGACCAGACTCTTGAGACCGATGAACTGAGGCTCGAAAGAAGAGAGAGGAAGATTGAAGTTGACCTCCCAAGCGTTATCTATAGTCGAGTTTAGCCTCTAGTAAATTGTTGTATGAGTTCCCGGACTTACGTATAATAGCAGTGGCTTCATTCTTGATCTCCTCAAGATCAGCCTGACTCAAGCCGAGGTTCTCTGAGGCCACATCATAACGAACAAACTTGGTCTTACGTTGCCAGTTTGGTGAAAGGCCCTTGGACTTGGCCGAGTCTACTTGACGTTGGAAGGCATCGGCGCTGCGGTTCAAGCACCAAACCTTGGCAACCTTGTCGTTGTTGCAAAGGGCATCAAGCAGATACGAACCAATCTCTCCAGTTGTACCTGTGAGAACGATGTGCTCCTTCGCCTCGCGAGGTGGTTCGAAAGCCTGAGCGTACTTAGCAAGCATCTCTCGAGTAAATTCGCTGTGGTGGATCTTGTCCTGGGGTCCGTGTTCGAGATGGGACCAAACAGAATGAGCAAGCTGAGAGACGGTTGGGTTGGTATAAATAGTACCCGCTTCGACTTCAAGTGGCTGGTCAAAAGCAGAACTAAGAAGCCTGGCTAGTCGAATGACGTGAAGTGAGTCAAAGCCTCGGGTGAAGATGTTGTCATCGTCCTTGAGGTCAACCAATCCAGACACAGTCTCAATTGCCTCTCGAATGCCGGAACGGACAACATCTTCCGTTGTTCCATTGATGTGAACAGACGGCTTGCTATGAGTAGACCTGTCGTATATAGCGTTGATGTCGGCAGTGAATGCTTTCTCCGTCTCATTGCGAGCGAGGGTACCTTTCGGAGTGCGAGGAAACGGAGTTCGAACGATCTTGACAAAGTCACGATGAATCTGAGCGAAAGCTGGAAGAGACTCGTTAACTTCCTCAAATGTTGGCCAGACGTTGTCGATGATGATGTCGTCTGACTTGTCGAGGCTGTTCTCGTCAGGATATAGAAGAGCGGCTGTTTGGAACCGACCACGGCCAGTGAGGTAAGCGGCAGCAATGCATGGATGGCTGATGAGCTTTCCTTCAGCAGCAAGAGGGTTGAACTTCTCTCCGTTGGAAAGGATAATCAGATCATCGCGTCGCATCTCGTATTTCCAAAGATCAGGATGTTTCGGGTGTCGTGAGTACAAGTCCTTTGTCTCCCAGATATCGAGCTCAGGGAACGTTTTGAAGACAGGCTGGGTCGCAGAAAGCTTGGGGTTCTGAACAAATACCAGCTCAGATAGATCTTCGGAGTAAGGACGCATTTCGACGCCTGTTCGTGGATGGAAGTAATAGTAAGCCCACTCATCAGGATGCGTGACAACGGATGCAAGCCACTGGCCCTCTGTCATGCCCATGGTTTGCATGATAGGTACACGCGGGTGGATTAGGTCGCCGACGGACTGTGGAATAGGCCCTCCAGCTGACGTAACGAACTTGAGCTTCGAGAGCTTCTCGAGTACGCGGGGAGACTTGGAGATATCCTGTAGTACACTAGGCGAGATAAATGCTGAGTCGAGTGAGATATGGTCAAGCGCGTCTTCTATAACGTGTTGCATGATTGGTCCTACAGACGGGAGAACAACGGTCCAGTTGAAGAAGACGGCTGAGTACAGACCGAGACAGATTCCAGCAACCTAAAACACACGCATATCAGAGCCTGGCTTCAGATTCAAGAGAGCGATACTTACGTGAAAGAGAGGCATAGCGCACAACTGCCTTGTACCAGTCCACTCAACGCCTGTTGGCCGCTTCCCATTCGTAGGCTCCATGAGGTGGAAGCCATCAACAGTGGCAGCCGTCTCAAGATAAACTGGTACCAGTTTAGGAAGGCCGGTAGAGCCCGAGGTGTGGAGCAGTGCAAGAACGTCTGACTTTCCTTCGTTCCAGGATTTCTGGTAGATATAGGGTTTGACGGGTGTTGGATCTAGTAGCTGGGATAGTTCGGGCGCTTCAACACTGGGAACCTGGAGGTCTTGGAGAAATCCATGGTGGTCCAGGCCAGATGAAGCGATCCAGAACTCGCAGCCAGATTGTTTGATCAGTGATACGTGTCCTTCGACACTATTGCGTGGTGACGAGAGTAACAGCTAATCTTTTAGTTAAAAAACACCTAGCTGGTGAGATATTTGGGATCTTACTCTATGTCCCAGCTTTGTGGAAGCAATCATCATGATGAAATATCTCAGATCATCTGAAGCTCATCAGCAGCTGCCTGTAGTAGAATAGCAACGCCAACTTACTTTGACCAATGTACGCAATTGTTTTAGATACCGCTGGCGATCCAAATTGGGAGTCGAGCCATCCGCAAAGCCGGTTGATAGAGTTGGCAAAAATCTTGGTCGTGACTTCATCATATCCTTGCGAAGGCTGTCCGTTGCGGGGAGTGTAGAAAAGCACGCGATCAGGCTCATCCCGTGCAATCTCATCGATTACCACAGGAAGAAGCCTGTTACCGTAGGCGGGCAGGTGGGAGATTGAACCCATGGCGTTGGCAGGATATTTTACAAGAGATGAAAGAGAGTATAATGCTTGCTTTGCTATCTTCTGCATAGAGATATTGAACTGAAATTGGCAGCTATGCAAGGTCTAGCTTCAACACAATACCTATCGAGCTAGAAACATGCCTTGGGCCTTATCTTACTTGTACAATCCCTTCTTCTACGTGTTACAGTGCTACTGAATGCTACGCTTCTCGGACCTCGTTTGCAAACCGAGGTTGTTGATATGCACGTTACTTAACAAGCAACCGAACGGAACCTTTTCTCGGTCATATTCCGCGATCTCCCAACAACTTTAATCCATCGTATTCATGATTCGAATTAAGATAGAGTATGTGATCGATGCGATTGGCCATCGGAAGCTTTTGCGGGAACCGGACCGGAGCTGACGTGCATGAGGATCCATGGGGAAGTGTCCGATTGCTCCACTCGGCGGTGTTCGGTAACGGAGCCGGACTGAAGATCACGGCCGATCTGACAATACGAAATTTAGTTGAAGCCGAGGAAAGGCCTCTAAACCGGATCGAAAATGTGTGCCATATTAAAGACCTGCCTCGAACGATATTCTCCTTCAGCAAGGACAACAGTAGCAGGCTTTCCCTTTCCCTTTCTTGTCCTTCATATCTTTCAACAAAAGTTATTCAAAATGGCAGAGCAAATCTTTCAGAACTTTGAGACCCTTCAGCTTCATGCTGGGTATGCCCCTCCTGAATACCTCCGCGTCAAAAGCTGACCTTTGCAGATACACACCGGATCCTCACACGCGATCCACTGCTGTTCCCATCTACGCGACATCTGTTAGTCTTGCCCAAAGCCAAGCTCTGATAGGTCCAGTATCTAACTCTTACTAGAGCTACACTTTCAACGACTCTGCTCATGGCGCGCGTCTCTTCGGTCTCAAAGAGCTCGGCAATATCTACAGTCGTCTTATGAACGTAAGCAACACTGAGTAGCCCTCAAGTCCATGAACTGACTTGTCCCTTCAGCCTACTGTTGATGTCTTCGAGAAGCGAATTGCTGCTCTAGAAGGCGGTATTGCCGCTGCTGCCACATCCTCTGGTCAAGCCGCCCAGTTTCTCACCATTGCCACGCTCGCCAAGGCCGGTGATAACATTGTTGCCAGCTCGCATTTGTACGGTGGCACGTATAACCAGCTCAACGTGCTGCTTCCCCGATTTGGCATCAAGACCAAGTTTGTGAGAAGCGGCAAACTTGAGGACTATGCTGCTGCTATTGATGATCAGACTCGTGCCATTTATGTCGAGAGCATGAGCAACCCTGATTATGTCGTGCCTGACTTTGAGGGTATTGCCAAGATCGCTCATGAGCATGGTATTCCCCTTGTTGTAAGTTGCTCGCTCCCATTTCGTTGAACAGAGCTGATTGGAGTAAGGTCGACAACACTCTCGGCGCAGGTGGCTACTATATCCGCCCCATTGAGCATGGCGCCGACATCGTTGTCCACTCTGCCACCAAGTGGATTGGTGGTCATGGCACTACCATCGGTGGAGTGATTGTTGACAGCGGCCGCTTCAACTGGAACAAGCATTCAGACCGTTTTCCTGAGATGGTTGAGCCTTCGCCCTCGTATCACGGCCTCAAATACTGGGAGGCTTTCGGTCCTGCTACCTTCATCACCCGAATCCGCGTTGAGATGCTTCGAGACATCGGTGCTTGTCTCAGTCCCTTCTCCGCACAGCAACTCCTCCTCGGTATCGAAACTCTCGGTCTTCGAGCGGAACGACATGCGCAAAACACAGAGAAGTTGGCAAAGTACTTTGAGTCGAGCCCCAATGTGAGCTGGGTTCTCTGGCCAGGCTCCGAGTCTCACCCGACATACTCCCAGGCCAAGAAGTATCTCACACGAGGATTCGGCGCTATGCTGAGCATTGGTGTCAAGGGAGATGCTTCAGCTGGAAGCAAGGTCGTTGATGGCCTCAAGCTCGTGTCTAACCTTGCCAACGTGGGTGATGCTAAGAGCCTTGCTATTCACCCTTGGTCGACTACACATGAGCAGTTGTCCGAGGATGAGAGGCTCGCTTCTGGTGTGACGGAGGATATGATTCGTATCTCTGTTGGTATTGAGCATGTGGATGACATCATTGCCGATTTCGAGCAGTCCTTCCAGAAGGCCTATGGATCTTAGTGTTGCGGTGATCTTGGTGAACTTTGCAGTCAGAAAGATAGAAAAGTGGTGGAAAAGGTAGCTATATATATACATTTCAATTCGTCGAGGGCAATTCGTATCTACCATCACACGCTGTCCGATTCAATCGATGTCACCAGTCTGTTGTATAACCGAGAATCAACTATGGGCACTCAGTCGGAATATGATTGGCACTATCCTCTCCCAGATCAAGATTCGCAGTAACGTGTTAAACTCTGGATGACAGGATACGAGATCCCGTAGAATCGGAGATAGCCATCGGTGGGATAGGCCCATTATGTCTTGACGTTATCTACGTAGAAGCACCACAACGGACGTCTTGATTAAAGGATTTCCTCACAGGCTATCGAAAGATCTAATAAGTAATGGTTGCATCGCATTTCATTCACCCTGGAGCTCTAGCTGTCCATTTTCTCTACTATAAAACGAGACCACAGATACGTGAGCCCCCAGAGTTCTGTCATGTTCATCTCGAAATCTCTTCCGTTGTCTCATACACTTTTCTCTTGGTGTGTTTAGTGATCTCTCGGGCCCTTACACCCCCATGAGAAACGAGTTGAGTCCAAACCAAACGACAACATAACGGATTCCTTGGACAGCTCTCAAAAAAGCCTCATAGCCAACGGTATTGTTTATTGCTCCACTGTCAGCAAATACCGGTAGTTGCATACCTGTCAACTACATGCATGATCACGATCTAGGGCGTTGTGCATACGGAGACCGGAGCTCCACTATAAACTTCCGCCGAGGACCGAAGACACCGACTGATAACTTCTACGGCCAATCGGAAGAAGAGTTTGTGACTCTCCACCACCAGCTGCACGTACGTCAACCCACTGAAGCATAAGCTTCCGCTATTCTATAATTTAGCAGCCAAAATGGCACCAAAACTTTACTTTACATTGCAACCGGACAAATGCAAGAATCAAATCCTTCCGGCAGGAGCTGCAGAAAATGAATCTCAAAGCTGGGGTTTGCGGTCGCTATACGGACGTCGGGTCATGGTTTCGGAGGACCTGAAAGGCTCCGAGGTGGCCCACTAAGAGTCTCAGAGACAATGCACCCCAGATTTACAGGGTCGATAGACAATTGAACATTATAACAGAGCCGCGATGAGAAGACCAACTGTGAGTATCGCAATCAAGGACTAACAGCAATATTGTCAATCATCTGCTGTTTCTCTGTAATTCATAATCACAATCATGGGCGGCGAAGTCTCAAACAAGACCTGGGTCTTTAAGAAGTCTCCCTCGAGCCTGCCAGAGCCAGGCGTTCATACCGCTTTCGAGGACCGACCCTTGAGCCTAGTCGCACCGCCCGGCGGTCTCGTCATCAAGCTCCTCACAGCTGGTCTCGATCCCCACCAGAGAGATCGCATGCGAGGAGCTGGCAACGTCGACTACGTACCCGGCTATGAAGTCAACGAACCCATCACCAACTTCTCAATCGCCAAGGTCATCCGCTCAGACAACGATGCTTTTGAAGAAGGCAGCTTGATCGCCGGTAGTCTTCCTATTGCAGAGTATGGCATCATTCCTAAGGAGCTCATTGATGCTAGAGCTATGGCATCACCGCTTGTTTGGAAGGTCTCAAACGACTATAACCTTGATGTCAAGCACTACGTCGGTACCCTTGGCCTAGCTGGAATGACTGCGTGGAACTCTTTCTACGGTCTCGTCAAGCCTGTCAAGGGTGAGACAATCTGGGTCAATGCTGCATCAAGCTCTGTTGGTGAAGTCGTTGTTCAACTGGCCAAGATCGAGGGCATGAAGGTCATTGCCAGTGTGAGCTCTGACGACAAACTCGACTATGTGGTCAATGAGCTTGGTGCAGATGTCGGCTTCAACTACCGAAAGGAACCTGTTGGAAAAGCCCTCAAGCGTCTTGCGCCAGATGGACTAGACGTCGTCTTCGAGAACGTTGGCGGTGATCATTTCCAAGCTGCCATTGAGAACATGAAGTGGTTCGGTCGCATCATCAGCTGCGGAACTGTAGGTCTTCCCTGCGCTCACTCATCTACCTTACTCACACTATCTAGGCATCTCAATACAACAAGCCAGTTGAGGAGCAGTATGGAGTCACCAACTTATCCGAGATCTTCCGTCGACGCATCAAGATCCAAGGCTTCATCTTCTGGGATGACAACATCTATACTGACAACATTGAGAACTTCAAGGCTATTATGCCGAAGTGGGTTTCAGAGGGGAAAATCAAGTCGCGGTATACTCAGTTTGAAGGCATTGAGCAGGCTGACAAGGCCTTTTTGTCCATGTTTACTGGTGGAAGCCATGGTAAGACGGTGCTCAAGATTAGCGATCCTTAGATGGCGTATGAACAGTACTGGCACGAAGAAAAGCAATGGCAGTAGTTAATCTGGATCTCTATTTTTAAATAAAAAGCAATATCTCTTTGTGCCCAAGTTCAAGCTCCCTCTCGTAGGAGACTACTCATGTGGATGATTGGCGCTCATTCCCAAGGATGTATGTTCATCTTGAGCCCATTTCCATCCCGATACTTGTCCAGTGCCTTGTTCACAGCATCTGCATCCAAACCCTTGATAACCTCGAAGCTACTTGGACGAAGTTTCCCCTCCTTATACCAACGAGGAACCTCCTCCCAGAACTTCATGGCCAGCTCCGGGTGGATCGGGGATACACCAAATGCAAGGCGCCGCTCATATCCAGCCGCCTTGGACCCTACTCGAGCCACGTCAAGGTCTCCATCCGGTCGTCTAAGAGTGATCAAGGTTCCCTTTTTCTTGTTTGACAGCGCTGCGATACCGAGCTCCTGATCCAAGCCAGCATTGACGGTGTCAACAGCGAAGATTAGCTCATCTCCAGTGAGGGCACGAATCTGGTCCAGCAGATCAGGAGCTCTTCGGTCGATAACGTGAGTAGCACCGATGGCCTTGAGGTTTCCTTCGTTTTGGCTGCCTGCGACGGCAATAATTTGACCTATTCCTGTCAACTTTGCAAGCTCGACGACGGCTCGTCCCGTGTTAGAGCCACCTCCAATGACGAGAAGGCTGACGCTAGAATAGTCAAATGACTTGGCCTCAGATGCAAAAGGAGCGGGAATTCCATGACCCGAGGGGGCAAATAGGGCAATAAATGCAGCCAAGACAATGACGGGAATTGTCGATGCCTCGTCATCAGTCAATCCACTGTCGGCTACTCTGCCTACAAACCTCGCATCAACGAGGGCATATTCCTGCGCAGCGTTGAAGTCATTGTTAAAGCCACCTTCAGCATACGTATGACCAAACACATGCTCTCCAAGTGCGAACTTGGCAGAGTGCTCTCCGGTTCCGACAGTCACTACTTCTCCGACAATATCGCTAGCAATAACATATGGCATACTGGTAACAAAGAGGCCATCGTCCCGGGTTCTCTGGTCGTGGGGGTTTACTAAGATTGAATCAGTCACGGGTGTTCTCCGCAGGTTAACATATTCTTAGAACCTACGGCCAGCAACAAGGACCTTGACCAGTAGCTGGTTCTCACCAGGCTCTGGGATTGTCCGGTGCCCTAAGGTTAACGGCTTGCCTACTTCTTCAAGTAAAAGGGCTTTTTGAGACATTTTCCTTTGTGTTTTCAGATCCGTTGAATAGAAATGGGGATAGAAACAGAGGAAGAGGATGAATTTATATAAGAATAGCATTGTTCATAGTTCACTAATGGCTTACTCTGTCACGCCATCGTAACTTAAGCAGCTTGATCAGATTTATCATCTTACTAATTCACACGCTCTCGTACATCGAATAGATGTTCCAGAAAGTTTTGATGCCCTGTTCCATCAAAGGCGTGGATGCTAGGTCCGTATATCCAGGCCACGTTTCTTGTCGGTCTTGATTGGTAAGCGTGCGATGGCATCAAAACAGACTTCAACCCGCCCCAGATTTTAGTAAGCAGTTCCGAAAATCAGGCTGCGAGATCCATCGCATGGGATGTTCACTAATCACATACATGCATATTATGAGTTTTCCAACGCCGGTTCTCAACGTACTTTGACTTATGATAAATATGATCCGAAGTCGAAATACATAAAGCAAAGCCAAGTAATCTGCGCCTGAGGTAAGAAGAGACTCATCTAGCAACGTTAAGTGTCCCAGCAAGCTCGTAGCAATCAATTTCCAAATCTCATATCTAAAGGCATGCCCCCATCAAATGTGACTTGTAGCTGGGCAGAAAGTTTCCTGTTTCGTGGCTGTTGGCATTTGAGCTCCATGCCGTGCCACGACCGGATATCTGATCTCTCTAGATCTATATTACCGATTCTTACAGGCAATGGATACTGTTAAGGAAGTTAATATAGGTATTTAACATAGAGCCGCAGAACAAGATTTAGATTAGTGGGAGATAGACGACAGACGGCGGATTGCTGGCAGTGCAATTTCGGGACTTTTATATAAGGACTGCATAGTCTCCAGTTCACCTCATTAGAACTTTCATTAGCTCCTCTCACGATTTGCTCAAGTGTCAGCTGATGGTGTTGGTCTGCAAACGAACATGGGGTTCGTCAGTCGCGAATCTTGACCGCCTCTGCGCGGCTTCATCCATGATGTCGACAATTGCGAGAAGAGATCTTAGACCAAACAGCGGTAGTTGTTTGTCAACCTCTCTTCAGAACAACCTGAGTTGAACAATTGTGTGCGGTCAAAATTTCTAACTCTTTATGGTATGGAAGGTGGTGGAGGCCTGGGAGCTAACGCATCGTTTCACTGGGCAATGGTGTACTGCGAGGGACTGATGCAATAAAGGTAATCTCATTTATGAGTCCATGCATCATTGAAGGCTAGTTCGCAGGTTATGACTGTAACTATGTATTCACTTAGTATAGCGCGTCTCGCAAAGACTACTAATAAGCCATCGTCCGCCCTCCAACCTAAAGGAGCAGACACTGACTCCATGGGCAGTTTCAATACCGTCAACCTGAAGCACGAACGGTGCCCAAACGAAGCCCAGATCGCTACAACGCCGTGCCTCGCAGTTAAGAAGCCGCTTCTCAATTGTAGGTTCATTCTGAGCTTGTTGCTGTAGGCGCTCAATGAGTTCCGGCCACATGAATGTCTCCGGTGCATGACCATCTTCCGACATTGTAGCCCCTGCACCAGGCAATAACAGGGCGGGAATGGCCTCCCAGTCTTGAGCTTTGATGCTCTTGAGAAAGTCTTGGAATGGAGCGATGATCTCTGACACTGGACCCGTCTCGACTGACGGCACCGGCTGCTCAGGTGATAAATGCTTCATATCAACAAGTGCTGAAATACGCCATGGGTTTCCGTCGCTCAAGATGTCGTCAGATTGACGGTGTAAGGTGCAGAGGTGAACAGTGTGGATGAACTCGCCACGGCCATCCATGGAGGCTGACCAACCCACGAATACAGCGGCTATGTTTTGAGAGACCCATACATCCGCCCGTGGTTCTGTCAATTGATGTTTGAAGCCTGTTGGTCCGGACTCTTGTTGTTTGGCGAGCAATCCACTAACGCGCTCATACATGTCATCAAAGCTTTCTGTCTTGAGACCACCCATCTCTGGTGGGAAAGGAACTGTGATTAGGCCATGCTGCAGAGCGAAGCGTTCTCCTTCTTTAAATGGGGGCGGGGAACTGAAATACTCGTGAAAGCCACGGACGATATCCAAGACTTGCGCCTGCTCAGTATTAAGCTGTGATAAAGACGACATCCTAACAGTTGTCAGCAACTACCAGTATCGCAATGGATGATTTTTATCAAGCTTGAGCTGAGAGTCAGGTGCCTTTATACTATTCTGTCAGCAAGTAAGCTGACAGGATTTGAAGGATTCTTATTGGCATCGGTGCAGTCAGCTTACTATTGCAGAGCATTGTCGTATTATATAAAATAGCGGGGTTTTCTGTTTAAAATACTGAAGGCTCAGTGGCCCATCCATTATGCCAAGCCTTCTACCTAATGGGCTAAATCACCAGATCAAATATTATCTGACCTACGGCACAGCACGGTTATTTATGACATGGCACTAATTTGCAAAATGGATTATCTGACTTCAAGCTAACATTGACGATTGAAGCACTATTTTACTATACCTCCCAACGTTACTATCTATGGAACTTGATCTGCCGCTAGACGATGTCGTAGTCGTCGATCGCTTGGCGATTGCTGACTATAACGAATCTAACATCCTGCCCCAGGATGAGGCCACTTTGAAGAGATTACATGATTGGCTCAGACAAACCAGGTATGAAGGAGATGGCAGCGAGCTTAAGAAGCATACTGTCTGTCATTTGGAAGGGACTGGCCAGTGGCTCCTCGACTCGCCCATCTTTCAACAATGGCATGATAGCCGCAATGATGGGATTCTGTGGATTCGCGGTGTTCCCTGCACGGGCAAATCCGTCCTACCTCGAGACTCATCCATCACCTATCATCTGAAGAATGCCCTGTTCTGTACTTTTTCTTCCGTCATACCATCCAATCCAACCATCGCCCCGAATCTGCCCTCCGCGACTGGCTTGCTCAGGTCCTACCCTTCAGTCCTCCTCTACAACTGGCCCTAAAGAATCTGATTTTTCGGCCCATCTGTCTCGACTTTGTGGACGACCTGTCCCTGGCTGAGCTTTGGCATCTCATTCGACTTGCCCTGAGAGACATGCCCAGGGCCTACTGCGTTGTCGATGCCCTGGATGAGATGGACAACAACGCATTGGAAAGTTTCTTGCAGTTGATTGATCAACTGGGCAATATGCAACCTGACAGAATCAAACCCATCATTACGAGCCGACCTATCGCGACGATTGAGAAGATGGTGCGAAACTTGAAGCTTTTGGATATTCGTCTAGATAAGAAAGCTATCAATCCCGATATATCTACCTATCTTGAACACCGACTCGCTGTCTCCAAGCTATTGCCTGAAATCAGGGTTGTAGTCAAGAATGCAGTGTTCCAGAAGGCCGATGGGTTATTTCTGTATGCCAGGTTGACTATGGACAAAATTGTTGGGCTACAGAACAAATCCGAAGCGGGAACACTAGAGAGCATTGAAAGAATGCCCGTCAACCTATCAGTTATGTATAGAAATCTCCTCAGGGACCATATCGACCGTACCGGACTCCCAGAAGGACTGCAAATGCTCGTATTGCAACTTGTCACCCATGCCACTCGACCATTGCGTCTTCTTGAGATATCCGACTGTATCAGAGTAACCCAGCCCCAATATGGTCAAGACACCGGAACTATCAAGAATCATGTTCGGAATTGTTGCGGACCATTACTAGAAGTCCTTCCTGACGAAACTGTCCACGTTGTTCATCATTCTCTGACTGAGTATCTCTTCGGACTTGATCGATCTCCGGATGATCACGAGATCCCTGTGTTTGAGCCTGGCCTGACACACAATCTTCTCGCAAACCTCTGTCTGTCATATCTCCAATCAGGCCATCTGGACAAGATTAAGTTTCAGGACTTTGGCCGCGTCATTGAAATCGTCATGTCAACGAACCAAGAACTGCCGCCTTTTATGAACTACGCAATACAAAACTGGTATGTTCACACTAAGGAAGCTGCCAGGCGAGATTTCGCACAAGAGAAAACAAACGACAGAATCTTTTCAATGCTCATGATTCCGAAACTTGTCAAGATACTCGCCACCCTGGCAGAGAAACCACGTTGGGAAAATGGTTTCCAGGGGCACCGAGATCCAGAAGCGCCCCTTGCAACTGAAGTGTTAATTTTCTGCATAAAACTAGGGTTGACTAGTTTTGTTGATAGTCTACTTGAACGTTGTGGCGGGGAAGCCCCCCTCCCCCAGATGAAGAGAGACGGAGAACGCAGACGCGGGTGTACACCTCTGTCTCTTTTCGCGAGATGTACCCTCTCGATTTGGCGATTAGCAAGTTGGATAATGAGGCTGGGAACGAGATCGACGGTGGGGCTTACCTTCGTATGGTTGAGATATTGCTCAAGTATGGCGCTGACCCAAATGCTCGCTTCCATCACACAACAGTGGCGCATAAAGCACTGAGAAATGATACCAAGTACGGTCCCTCTATGCCTTGCCAAACGTTTGCCAAGGCCATGGTTGCTCACAGCATCCGAAGGAAATATTTAGACCTGATTCTCCAGCATCCGACTCTAGACGTCAATTTGAGAGACGCTGCGGGTGTTCCATTGCTTCATGTTGCTTTCAAGGAAGCTGATTAAACGTCAACTCAAATACTGATCGATAGAGGCGCCGACCTCTGCGCAAGAGATAATTTTAATAGGAATATCTTGCACATAGGATCTTCCCTCCTTTCCAAGAAGAGTTTATTCGACGGTATTATAGGTCTTGCACCAGAGCTTTTGGATCAGGTGGACAAAGGCGGCAGAACACCACTGAATCATGCACTGGGAGAAAGAAACAAATTTGGATATCTAGGCAGCCTAGAAAGAGTCGAAGCGTTTGTTGAAATGCTCATCGCTTCAGGGGCTAACGTCTGCGCAAAAGATTAAAATGGCGGTACACCACTTCATCTTCTTTTGCAGAGGAAATGGAACCTACTCGTAGACGCCGATGGTGGTGAGGTTTGGCAAGGGCCTGTATACCCAACAATGGAGTTGCTTCTCTCGAAAGGCGCACACATCAACGTACGAAACGAAATGGGCGAGACACCTATTATCGCGTTCTTCCGCGAGGGTGATATCCACGTTGACATGTCCAGAGTCTATCCCGACAAGAGCTTCAACCCGGCTGTGTGCATGTACCACTCTCAGTGTGAGACAAGCCATGGAAGAAAAGGTACCGGTGCTATGGGCGCTCTTCGCAAGGTGGGTGTGGACTGGACTGCTGTTAATGCGAAGAGGCAATCTCTACTCCATCTCGTGGCGAGTCGGGAAGGTCGAGGAAGTTGCTTCACGAGACTGCAAAGGTTTAAGCATTTGATGGGTAAAGGGCTGGATCCGTTGGTGGAGCATCGGGAGCATCGGACGGCATTGGATATTGCGGCTGCGAACGGGGCTTATGATATTATGGAGTTGTTTAAAACAGAGTAGAGGTAATTTGCTATTCCCCGATTTCGCAGAGGGTTGTTCTCATCCTAAATCTAGTAAGGATAAACTTACTCTCAATTGCCCTAGTCTTTCTAAAGGAAATTACATATTTTGTACCTATATCCAGACGGCAATACCGGCAGGCTGGTTCGGCTACCAAAGCGTCAAAGCCATTCCGATTTAGGTCATCGACGAAAACCGCGCCCTGCCAAGACTCCAAGATCTCTGGGGATCACACGCTGGGAATTAGGATATCTCCGCACGGTCGGTCCGACATGCTCATCATGAAACGAGGTGCCGGCGGTGCCAGATCGTTTGACGAGTTACCTGAATTGTTACTGCACGATACTCACTTCACTGCCTTATGAAAACAACTCGGTCTTTCTGACAAGATAGATGAATGGTGTGACAAGTTTCACACTGCACTGTCTGATTCATAGAGCACGTAATTAGTAACACTTAAAGCCTACCATAACCCGAAACTTGGCGGTAAAACTACAGGTAATTGGAGGCAGAATAAGCAACACATGAAGGCTATGGTCCTTGACAATCCTCTGTCTATGTGCCCTTACTTGCCGAATAGATGTCAAGGTCCTATCTACTACGCGATTCAGACACGAGACCGTGGCGCATTATGTAGAAACTTTTAGGTACCTGAGTCTCGCTTTAGGGTGCGCCTCCATTACCTCCAGTTAATGTTAATCTTTACTGTCGAATTTCAGCTGGTATGTTGTGGCGTGCCGTAAGAGCTTTAGTGGGGTTGAGCTGAAAAGCTTGAATTGAGGTATTTTATAGGCAGTTAGTATGCTAGCAGCATAAAGTGTAGTTAATAGACCTGATAGTTAACGCTAGCACTATGCCCCTTACCTCCTTGCAGCTTTGTCTCTAAAACTATTAAGTCAGGCAAGGGTCTTTCCGTTATCCCCTGCCTTCTGTTACCCCAAGGGTAATATAGCTAACCAATTAGTGAAAATATGGTATTTTTCCTTCTGAACTAATTGTTAATTTTGCAGTAAACAGGGTAACGGAAAGACCCTTACCTGACTTATCCAAACGTCAATAAACAGCAGTAAATATAATTATGTTATCTTGGTAATGAAGCTAGAGTGTTTATCTTATCCCTAATTGGTCTCTAAAGTTCTAGTCTACTTAGCAGCTTTACTAGCTCCAAGCCTATAACTTCCCTAGCCTTGCTAAGAGCTTGGGCTAAGGCTATATTAGGTAGACTATATAATGGCTTAGCTCTATTCTAGACAGACTTTTGGTTGGTAAACTTGTCATCGGGTCAATGGCTGTATATTTTAGAAGGATTGCCACTTTTGAGGCTAGGAACCTTTCACTCAGCGGCCATTGCATTGCATTGCAACCCGATCGACACTCAAGATGAAAGAGGGGGACACTCGGGCACCACTCATATTGGGTGTTGTCTTACCATTACTGCTGCTGACTTTCACTGTTGTGCTTCTACGTGTATACACTCGAGCTATCCTGCTAAAGCAATTCGGCGCCGACGATATTTGGGCTGTATTGTCCATGGTAAGTCCCAGCTTCGGCACCATGGACTGGGTCAGGCGCTAACTATGAGAACAATAGGTTTTTATTACTTCATGTTCATTTGGCATACTGCTAGGTATAATGAAATCCGGTCTCAATACGGGCGAGAAGCTAAATTACCAAAAGGCATTAAATATGGGTTTGGTAGACATCAAGTGTTCTTGACAGAAGAGGATTCCAGGAATTGCTTCAAGGTTTGTTTCTTGGAAATTCACTTGCTTACTTGCTAACGCCTTTGAAAGGTATTTTACGTTAGCATCATCCTTTACCTCGTATCCCTCGGTGCGATCAAGACAACACTCCTCTGCCAATACTACCGCGCATTCGCCACAAACAAGATGAGGACAGTTCTTCTCGTTTCCATGGTCCTCGTTTCAGCCTGGAGCATTTCTCAGATCTTCCTCAATATTTTCATTTGCACCCCTATAGCTGCGTTCTGGGACAGAGATATCCAGGGTAAATGCGTTCCGAAACACCCAATGTGGTACATCACTGCAGCTGGGAACATCGCGACGGATATTATGATTATAGTTATTCCCTTGCCCGTGGTGATAAAGCTGAAGCTGGCTCGTCGGCAGCGCTTTGTTCTGCTTGCAGTTTTCTGCGTGGGCTTTCTGTAAGTCCTACTCAAGCAGTCTTGTCTTGACACCCACTACTAATTGTTCACATAGTACTTGTGCTATTTCCATAGTTCGAATTTTCTATCTAAACAGCCTAGAGGACATCTCGTGGGAAAATGTCGATGTGGCGTGCTGGTCATTCGCCGAACTTTGTTGCGGACTGCTATGCGCTTGCGTCCCGACGCTACGACCTTTTGTTTCAAGATACTGTCCGACAATGTCCAGCCATAATCGCTGGAGCAAGACATTCGTTGCCAATCGGCAACCGGAGCCCGACACTTCCAGCCATTGCCACGATACCGAACGACAACACAGACGTCATTTACAAGACGATTTGCTTCAAAATGATACCCGGCCAATGAGGATACTGTGCGTGTCTGAGTTCACAGTGACAGAGGCAAGGTAATGGGCGAAGTCAAAACGTGGAGAGAGGGAGAGCGATGAGGGGGGGTTATATGTGTCTCATGTGTTTACCGATCCTCGTCCGATTGAGAAAACGAGAACCGGGCCAGTCAGATTGCTAGCTACATATTAAGTACAAGCAGTGTCGCAAAGACTATTTGACCTTCCCTCAGTACGTGACGGTAAAGAATTTCCTCCTCCCGTATTAATTACAGAGCCGCTCGCTGCATGATATCCGGCAAACTCTCGTGCAGAAACCCAATCAACAACCAGTTCAACTGACTCCACTCAATCAAGAACGCATCATGCCCATCGTCACTTACGATCTCTCTCAACTTGGCATTTGGCACAGCTCGTGCAATCTGCTCTTGTTCAGCAAGCGTGTACAGCCCATCACTTCGTATTCCTAGCACAAGCGTAGGTTGCTCAATTAGTGACAGGGCTTCGGTAATGGTCCGTGTTCGACCGCGTGCTAGGTCATGCGTGTCGAGCTTGTTGGTGAGGGCGATGTAACAGTTGCTGTCGAAGCGGTCGGAGAACTTCTTGGCTTGGTAGCGGAGGTAGGATTGGGCGGCGAAGTTGGAGTCGGCGCGGTCAAACGCCACGGGTGTTTCGTCTGCCCCTCCTTTACTGTGAATTGGTGTCCCGTTGTTTGGTAATGTCTTGCTATCTTGCTTCTGCGCCTTGAGTTTGTTGTTAGGCTCAAACCTCTCACGAGAATGGGATACCCACCTTCTTCTTGTTTCCCGTATCACGCCCAAATCGCCTCTCAAGAGAGTCCCGACTTCGATACGTCAACAACGCCGTCATACGAGCTGCTTCCAGACCAAGAACTGGAGGATCATCAAACCCGTAACGACCATTCTTGTATTTGACATCGCTCCGAATGGCGTGACGCTGTGCTTCGCCCCAGCCAATGGCCCATGCACTTTGATGGCTTGACGTTGCAGCTGGCACGATACAACGAACGTAGTCCTTTCCGAAGAACGCCCATTCGAGAACATGCATGCCACCCATAGAGCCACCAATGACAGCTGCGACTTTTCGAACTCCGAGCTTGTCTAGGACCAACTTGTGAAGTCTGCGATAGTTAACTAGTGATCGTGGCTGTCTCGGCAAATATCACTTACCGAACATCATCTCGGATAGTAGTGGACGGAAAGTCAGCACCGTACCAACCCTCCGAGTAGTCTCCATTCTTAGCAGTTACAGGACTAGCCGTTCCATATGGACTTCCGAGGCTGTTCATACAGATGACGAAGAACTTGTCTGTGTCAAATGCCTTTCCAGGTCCGAGAAGTGGACCCCACCAGTCGCTGACATCTGCACTCCCGGATAACGCATGGCAAATAATCATGACATTATTGGCCTTTGGTGATAGTTTGCCCCAGCTCATGTATGCCACTGGAACATTTCTCATCTCAACACCGGATTCGAGTGTGAAGTTGGGGATCGTGATGATTTCTCGTCCGGGGACACGATGCGAGAACGGATTGACGGGTCTAGGAACACTCTTCTCTGTGTTGAGTTAGTATAAGTCCATCAAGATATGCTGAATCCTAGGTCTCACCATATGGGACACTCTTACCAAGCCCATCGTGAATGGGCGTTGGCAACGCCGGTGCCGTCGTTGTCGTCGTCATTCTTCGTCTTGATACTATGGACAAATTGCCAGAGATGCTAAGAGAAATGTTTCGGGAACGAGCAGGAATATGTTTGTGAAGCGCTCTCAGAGCCTGGCGCTGGTTCATGGGAGACGATTGCTTAGTCAAAGGGTAAAGAACGATGTCATCAGGGACTAGGAGTGGACACTACAGCAACAGCGTCGGGACAGCCAACTTCAAGAATTTGTCAATTTTTCATGTCAAAGACGCAATCTAATCTCATATTCGTAAAAGACAACCCGGTGTAAGTAACTACCCGTGTTATTCTCGAACCTCCGAAGGGGCCAGCCCAACCTCCGATCCTTCGATCCACTTCTACAAAGCTTCCGTACATCTTCCGATCGACGGAACAAGCTTCTGGAAGCCTCTTAGTGGCCCGATATAGATTCACCCTTGCCTTTGTGGCTCCGGCAGTCCCGCACTTGTCAATCTTATCAATGCGGTTGCCTTACAGATCTTGGCAAGGCGATCCGAGTGGTTCGGATGGTATGCATCGCATACCGCTAGTTCGATGGTGAAACAGCGTTGAACAACCTTGGCGAAGAATAAATCGAGTTCTGCCATTATACCAAGTCTAGAGAATACCGGACGAAAGGAAGAGAAGCTTAATAAAAAGGTTGCCTTGGCGAAGGTCTAAAACATTCTCAATTACAGCAACTCACCAGCATTCATCTCATTTTCACAACTTCGTCTCTAAACATTCTTCAAATTTCAATCCAACTTCACCTCCAACAAGCTATTTAAATTCCATCAAGATGAGGTTTCTTTGTCTCCACGGCTATGCCTTCAGCGTAGAGGTTCTCCAACAACAGATGGAGCCCATCACTGCTCATCTGCCAAGTGACTGGGAGTACGAATTCCTCGAAGCGGGCATGGAACCCACAGAATTGATGCTCCGTAAGTGGTAACACAATCATCTCCACTATCCGAGGATCTAACAAGACCAGCAAACCTCAAGCAAGTCCCCAAGCCCAACTACAGCTGGTACAACTTCCCCTACCCCGACGACGTCGAAGAGGCATATGAGCGTCTTGCCGCCTATGTCGAGTCTGAGGGTCCTTTCGATGGCGTCTGGGGGTTCTCCCAAGGTGGTTCTATGGCTGCCCTTCTTCTTCTCATGCACCAAGCCGAGCACCCCGATACACCATACCCCTTTAAGATGGCCATCTTCACATCAGCCTTCCTTCCCCACTCCTTTGACAATGGTGTGATCAGCTGGGATCTTACAGAGAAGAACACCCTTGAGCCAACATACCTCCCCGGACGAATTGATGTTTCTCACGGCAAGAAGCTGGACTGGAAGAAGGATCTTCACACCTCAATTGAGTATGACATGATCAACGCTGTCAAGGATGAGCTTGACTTCCCTGTTGATCTGCTCCTTCGATGGAGACCTAGTGATATCCCCGAGAAGATCCCAGTACCTTCTGTCCATGTCCGTGGGTTGAAGGATCACTACTCATTCGTCGATGAATCTGTATATGAGTTGTTTGATCCCGATATGGCGAGAAAAATGACACATCGGGGTGGACACAACTTCCCCCGATATAACGAGGAGTTGGTACACTTTGCAGAGTTGATCATCGAGACGGTTGTTTCTCTTCACTAGAGGATTATGGTTGTTTTTCTATGTTGATGCTGCTGGACACTAGTTGCAAACGAAAAGTTTCAGAATTGTTATGGGATATAATAAATTATTTCTTTACTTTAGACTTCAGACAATAGATTAAGATTGTGTCTTTACATCTTTCATCTACGCATTGGCATCATTTTAAGTCAAGGGTGTGATTCTCCCAATGTCTAGCATAAGTAGTCCAGCCTTGGATAAATCCTTTAAGATCTTATTATTATTTTTAGAGGGCATAGCCTAATCTTATGTGAGACGGTGCAGGCACTATAGGTGACTACGTGCATGAGCTTTATCCTTCCCTTGGAATCAGGAAGCATCCGGAAGATCGTCGGGTCAAATGTCAGCGTCGGTGGACAGCTACCGGGAAAACCTATGGTTGCCGTAGGAAAAGATGTGGTTGACCGTTAAGATGGTTCGAAACTTGACCCTGATCAAAATGAAGGGTGGACGAAGAAAGACAAGCCAGACCGTATTATTCCGGTTCACTTGACTAGAAATGATGGTACGAACGACTCGTTATTGTGCACTCCAGCAGCACTTGACATGTATTTGTGCTGCGCAATGACAGCCATATAACAAGAATATACTTTAGCTCTATTAAGTGAGAAACCCCGTGCTTGTTTATTTGCAGCCATAGTCTATATGGCGTTCTTCGTAAACAATTCATCATGCAGCATATTCAGAGCCCTAGTGGCGTCCTTATCCGGGATCACACATGATATGTTGATCTCACTAGCACCTGTCACCGACGCATATTAGCACATGATTGTCAAAGACTCAGCTATAGTTAACGTACCTTGCGAAATCATCTCAATGTTGACATGCTGCTCCCCAAGAATGGCAAACATTCTCCCCGCAATGCCAGTCATGTTCTTCAACTCAGCACCCACAAGACTCAGA
Source organism: Fusarium dlaminii (assembly GCA_013186775.1). Classification (NCBI taxonomy): domain Eukaryota; kingdom Fungi; phylum Ascomycota; class Sordariomycetes; order Hypocreales; family Nectriaceae; genus Fusarium; species Fusarium dlaminii. The sequence continues at coordinate 140,700 of JAAOAL010000105.1, read as the reverse complement.
ATAGCCATGTCGGGCAACACATTGACCTCTCCTTCTTCAGCAAGTCTGCATTGAACATTCTTGATCTGTGAAGGGTCCAGGTTGGAACTGTTGATTGCCATAGAAACATGGACCTCCGAGGTGGAGATTAGGTCGACTGAGATATCGTGCTCGGCCAAGATAGTGAACACTTTGACGAAGAAGCCGTGAGACATGGACTGCTTGTTGCTGAGGATGTTGAAGATGGTGATGTCTCGTTTTATAGTGACAGCGGTTGGCATCTTTGGCAATGCTGTGGAAGAAGTACTGTCCGAGTCGGAAGGATCCACGTAGTCGATCGGCCATGAAGATGTGTCGTCACCATCGCTGGGAACAACAACAGTTCCTTGACCCCACGGCTTCTGCACATTCTTGACAAATATGCTAACTGGGGGCTTTGCTTGAATTGCCAGAGACAGTGCAAGATGATGGATGACCTCGGATCCATAGAAGGTAAGCTCAGCTGCTTCTGACGGAGTGATCGAAGGGAGACATCTAGCATCAGGGACTTCTCTGGGATCAGCTGTGAAAATTCCATCAACCTCTTTCCAGATCTGTACCCTTTCTGCATGCAGACCAATCGCCACCAAAACAGCACACAAGTCAGAATATCCTCTTCCAATACCACTGTCTATCAAACTCCCCGGAACAGCGCCGAAGAATCCCGTGATGACGGGAACTCTCCCATTGCAGGCTTCGACTCGCTTTCCAAAGACGGCAGCAGCTTCATGGAAGAACTCAGGCTTCAACTGGTCCAAATTATTGCTGGGTACGATATCAGAGAGATCAACGTATTCCGCGGGGATATCTCTGTCTCGTAGCATAGCAACCATGAGTCGACAGCTCAACTTCTCACCAAAGCTCACCATTTTGTCTTTTGCTTTGCCATTGATGTCGAGGTTGAAGCGCTTAGCAGCGGATGTGTAGTCGAGTAGCTCTTGGCAATCCGCTGTGATCTGTCGAATTGTCTCATCACGGATATCCTGTCTCAAGATATAAATCTGGACAGTGGCGACTTGGTCGTCACGAATATCTCGAATGATGCTGCGAAGTCTGTCGAATAGCAACTCTTGCATGTCAGGGTCTTGAGTTATGGCCACAATGCCCCTTAGTGTCCGATAGACTTGTAACAGTCTAGATGATCATGATTAGTAGTCTGTGATGAGAGGCTGCATGGCTGTTTGACTCACCTACTCGTTGTTCCAAATACCTTCTTGCCTGAACTTCTTGCAGAGCATATCACGGCCGGTCTGTCACCTCCAAGCCTCGCACTATAACAACATTAGCCGGCTCCCTTGATACGCACGCTAGTGGCTCAGCTGTACCTTTTCACAATCTCGGCAACCTACCATCATGTCAGTAATTTTCACTGTGGCAGAGAAAGGGGCAACTAGCCTTGTCTGGGAATTTACCAATGCTAGTTCCACCAAACTTTTGAACCACCCAAGAATTATCTCGACGACTGCGCATGCTGGCAAGCTTTGCAAGATGTGTAAGGACGAAGTGTTGCAGCGTTTCAAGCGCAAGTATAATTTAGATGATTAATTATGTTTCCAGCAAGCCCAAGGATAATAGCTATGAATGTCGATCCTTCTTCACATCCAGGTCAGGTTGCACTCAGCATGCTCACCCTCGGGGGCTTATCTTATCGCGAGAAGTCCCCGATGTCAGCGCCGAGGGAGAAATCTTTGATGAGAACAGTGAACGTGGGTATAGTTGTTGAGCTGCATGTTTGCCACTTAAAGCCTCAATAACATCACCTTGAACTGTAAAGCTTCCGGGTGCGTATTGCAATACAATTGGACGACAACGAGAACCTCAAATCATTGGAATTTGGACAAATCCGTCAGGTCAGGCCGAGTGGATCCTCCGATTGCTTTGACCTGTCGGAACTTCTTTAGGTCGGATCCATCACACTTGGACTGTTGCCAAAATCAGATCATACCAACAGAATTTGACATCACGTCGAGATGTTTGCAACTGGTGGAAGAGAAAGGGGAAAAGATCCCATGTCATGCATTCTCAGGCCGCATCCCGCTAATCCCTGCACGCGAGCAGACGCGTCTCCCATGATCAACTTATTTACTCTTGAAGGGCCAAATAGACAACTTTCCGAAATCCCAAACCCCCTCAATCGTAAAAATATCCTTCCGAATAATCTCCTTGATCTCCTCCTCACTCTCAGCCTTGATGATCATGACCGTTCCATTCTCGGCGACTTGTTGGCCTTCGGCGCTGTGATGAGCAAGGGTGCTGCCGAAGAACGGGACGCGGCCGGCTTTGACCAGGGGAGCTGCGTCTTGGTTGTGAGGCTTGAGGAGGACTTGTCGCTTGGCTAGGACGTCGGGAAGATCAGGGACGATGACGAGGTATTCTTTGAGCTCGGTGGCCATGATGGGCAGTGGTGTTGAGATGTTGGTGTAGAAGAAATGATAGTTCGGAGACTAGCCTGAAGTGTTGATGGCTTATGCTTTGAGATGAAGACGGTGCTCAGCTGTCAGTGATTAAATACGTTGGTGATCTTGGAATCATCGCATCTACATCATGGCCCAATGCTGACCGAACCATCATCGTCCAATGCTTACTGGGGTTTCGGATCGGGGATCAAGAAAACGTCGGACCTTGCGAGGACGCCAAATTAACTAATCAAAGAGCCACTTAATCTGAAGCTGATTTATCCGGTTCATTTTGTCGCTTTGGGTCAAGGTCCATGGCCCCCGAAACTAGCTCTCGCAGACCCGGGACTTGTTGACTTCGGCCGGAGCCTTTCGGTAGTTTTGTCGATCCACTTCTTTGTGACTTTATGACTAGCTATTTTAGGAATAATCAAGACAGGGGAGAGATCGGTGATAAGATAGGCACCGGCTCGACTCGGTTTAACAGGGATGGCCTACAAAACCGCTAAGTAAAATGATGTCATGAAGCCTTAAACGCGACTGTCCTACCCTATCCTCACTGAAAGATAATCATTTGCAGAGCGCGTTTACAAGACAACCAACGCGTTTTTTACTATAATTACATCTTTTAAGTAGTTACTAACGATAAAAGAACCCTTTGTATAGAGTTTAAGATTTATACTGTAGATATGTGTAATTAACGACGCGTTCTATCTTTAAAAAAACGAGAGAATAAGGAAATGTCCAAGCAGAATAAGATGATGACCAGTCTATTTACATTCCGCAATCAACTTTTCACGATCGACAAGCCTCTTTATGCAATCAAGGCAGACTTTGCTATGACCTTCTTGGCAAATCCAGTCAGAGGATCATTGCTGACAATGTCAAAGACAGAGAGGTCAGCCTGGAACTCCTTCAGTAGCCAACTGCGAATCTCAATCGCGACAAGACTGTCAATACCAAGTGCAGGCAGCGACTTTCGAGAATCCATATCCTCCACATCAGCCTTGATGATCTTGGAAACACCCTCCAAAAGCTGCTGCAGCACAATCTCGTAGACCTCATCAGGCGAAGCAGCCGCAGCGAGGAGCTTCTTCCAGTCCTGGCCACCAGCGACAGCACCAGTGCCTTGACGATCCAATTGGTTGAGCACTGCGAATCGGGAGTCGGTGAACCAGTAGGGATCGTTGGCTGCTAGCTTGTCAAGTTGACCGCCTGTAGACGCGCCGAGAGCGACCTGTGTAGGGGTACGGCCTGAGATGGCGGCCTTGATGACGTTGAGAACATCGTTCTCATCCATGCCGAGAAGACCGCCATCCTTGAGAAGCTGGAAAACCTCGCTGCGCTCTGTGGAAACACCGATGCCGACGACGAGACTGAGGTTGATGCTGGTGGCTGCGAGTCCTGAAGCCGCGCGGTGGTGAGCAAGCGCGTCTTGGTATGTGTTGCCCGCGTTGTAGTTGGCCTGACCACGCGATCCGATGATACCGGCAATTGAAGACAGGCAGATGAAGAAGTCCAAGTCAGTTGGGAGGAGATCGTGAAGGTTACGCGTTGCAAGGAGCTTAGGACGGAGAGACGCGTTCCAATCATCAGCTGTCATGTTACTGTAGACCGCGTCCTAAAGCGCGTTAGTAAGTAAATACGAGCAATTATGAGGAAAACTTACTCTTAGATCCATGGCACAGTGAATCAATCCCTTGATGGCAGGGAAGCTCTGCTTCACGTCGTTGATGACGGGCTCGAGCTGAGACTTCTCTGCGACATCAACCGCAAAAGCCTTGGCTTGAACGCCTTGAGCATGAAGCTCACCAAGAAGGGCTTGAGCTTCGGGACGTGAAGCGGCTGATCGAGAGAGGAAGACGAGATGACGCGCGCCTCGTTCAACGAGCAGACGCGTCACGGATCGACCAATGCCGCCGAGACCACCGATGAGGACGTAAGTGGCATCATGAGGCAGACAGAAGCTCTCAAGACCCTCGGGAACGACCTGGAAACTATCAGTACGCGTTAACAGAGAAAGATTGAGGGGAGACTTACCGGAACAATGTCATCGGGACGAGGATACAAAACGATCTTGCCGACGTGACCACCACTCTGCATCAGTCTGAATGCCTTGGAGACCTCGCCGAAAGAGTATCGCGCAAGGTTGTTCAAAGGCGAGATAGCATTCTTGGACAGAAGCTCAACGACCTGGTTTCCAATAGCCTCGAAACGATCAGGATAGCTAATGACCTGAGTCAAGATGTCTAATCCAGAAAAGGTGATGTTATCAAGGAACGGACGCATGTCCAGACCACTGTTGTCGTAGATGTCACGCTTTCCAAGCTCAATGAAGCGACCGAAGGGTGCAACGCAAAGCCATGTTCGGCGAAGGGCTTCACCAGCAAGAGAGTTGATGACAACATCGACACCTCGTTGGTTCGTGAGGCGCAGAATACCATCAGCGAAGGAGTAGTCTCGGCTGTTAAAGATGTGGGATTCCTTGATGCCGTACTCCTCGATCAAGAGACGCTTCTTCTTCTCAGAAGACACAGTAGCAAAGATCTCAGCGCCGAGGTACTTGGCGAGACGAATTGCAGTCTGACCAACACCACCTGCCGCAGAGTGAATCAAGACTGACTCACCGCGCTGAAGACGGGCGACATCAATGAGGGAGTGCACGACTGTAGCAGAGGTACACATCAAAGAAGCAGCCTCCTCGTCGCCGAGATGATCAGGCGTTCGCTGGAAAGTACGAGGATCAACACGGACACGAGTCTGGAAACAACCTGCGTGCATACCAAAGACGCGATCTCCAACCTTGAACTTCTGCACACCAGCGCCAACCTTTGCGACGACACCTGCGCACTCAATACCGAGGGTGTTGTCCTCCATCTGACCCATTGCAACCATGACATCTCGGAAGTTCAACCCCACAGAACCAACCTCGATCTCGATCTGGTTATCACCAAGAGGTTCAGAGAGATCAGGAACGGAGATGTACTCGAGAGTGTCGAGAAGACCAGGGTCGCGGATGGAGAGTTGAAGAGGCTTGGTGACTTGCTTGAGAGGCATCTTAATCGCTGAGAGGTTGTTTCCTGTCTTGGAGGAGTCAAGGAGGGCTTTGAGGTCGGGGTTTGGAATGAGGCGCTCGACGAGGACTTGATTGTTGCGGATGACGTACTCGGAGTCTGAGGTCTCGCCAAAGGTCTTGCGGGAAATGGTTTCAATGATGGATGAGATGGTCTTGGTGTTCAAGGCAGAGTCAAGGGAAGCGGATGCATCGAGGCCAAGACTGGTGAAGGAGATGTCAGGGTGTTCAGCACGAATAGTTCGTCCAAGGCCGTTGACGAGACCTCGAGATGCAGTGTCGAGAGTCAACCAGAGAGTTCCACGCGAGGCGAGGAAAAGGGAGCGAAGCTTGGTGAATGTTTCGTGATCAAAGCTCTCCAGGAAAGGAGTGTCGATGTCGAGGGCAGACAAGGTCAGGAATGGGGTGTTCTGCTCAGGGATGTTGGCAAAGTCAGACTTGGCGACCTCGTAGCCTTGAGAGGTCAAGTCACTCTCAGCCTGCGCAATCAGTTGGCCGAGACCGGAGGATGGGGAAGATGGAGTGACGATGAGGACTCGGCGGACTGAGGGCTCCGTCTCGGGCTTGTGGCGCGCGATGATGAGGTCTGAAACGGTAGTCGAGGTGAAACCGGTAGAGGTGAGAAGGTCAGTAGAGATGGAGCCAGCGTGGTTGGCGATCAGCAGAATGCCAGAGGGCTTGAGGATCTTCTTGGTGTTCCTCAAGACGAGCGAGACATCACCCTGCTCTTCGACATCGAGGAAAATGACATCGAGTGACACGTCCTCGAAGCCCTGAGTGCTGGGGTCCTGAGCGAGATCAAGCTTCTCCTGCTGGACCTTGTTCTTCCAGGCCTCAGGGACAGAAGTCTCCTCATCGGCTGGTCCGTCCAGGGGAGTGGTCAGAGCAACAGAAGAGATGCTGCCTTGAAGCTCTTCAGTTTGTGCGGTGAGAGCCTTGAGAAGAGTGCTCGAAGTGGACGAGCTGTACTCAAGGACACTCAGTCCAGGTCGCTTCTGGCCGAGAAGAGACAGGTAGCTGCCCAGCTTAGAGGCCAAGTCAGCACCCTTCAGAAGCTGCTCGAGAGTCGCAGCATCGGATATCTCAACATCGACCACCTTCTTGGGAACAACAGGAACATGACCAAGCGTCTGGCCATCTCCAGAAGAAGAATCAGAGGCACCCCTCAAAGGCACAGTCTTGCATCCCTTCAGCGCAATCAAAGGCTTGGATCCACCCTCAGCAAATGCAATGACATCGCTCAGCATGTTGGCCGCACCATGCCTCTTGGAAGTGCTGAAGCCATGATACTTGGTCCCGCTAGTCGAGTCAAAGTCCGCGGAGATGTACAGAGAAGCAGTTGAGACGGGGACTCGGGCCTTGATCTCTGCGGCGTCACCGGTGCTGGAGATCAAGAGATGGACAAAGACGTCGAGAACGGCGGGATGAATGAGATGAGCGGGCTCCCACTTCTTGGGGTAGAAGTCCTTCGTGTCGATGACTTCCATGGAGAAGTGAGCCTTGTGATCAAAGAGGTTGAGTTCCTTGACACCGCGGAATGCTGGGCCGAGACTGAAGCCTGACTCGTCGAGCTTGGTGTAGAAGACAGTTGGGTCGACGCTGGGGAGATCAGACTCGGAGATTGCGTGGTACTCTTGGTTCAGAAGAGCGTTGGCTGCAGCCTCCTCGTCCAAGAAAGTACTGTTGGTCTCATGCTTGTAGGACGTGCTGACAAGGCCAGTGCAGTTGGTAGTCCAAGAACCGCTCTCATTACGACTCGAAACCGTAAACTCGGTCCAGTGCGACCACGACACATTGGGACCAGACCTCCAGGGTGTAAGCTGGAGTCTCGTCTCAACAGTCTGATCAAGCGGAACAACAAGAGCACTGCCAATGTTGACGTCCCGAATAGTGTAACCCTCAACATCAGTTCGCGTCTCAACCTGTCGCAGACCCTCGATCGCCATGACGATCATACCAGCCATGGGGTAGATATTGGTGTTCTGGAACTGATGGTGCTCAATCCACGGCTGTTCCGAGATGCGGAGGTAGTTGTGCCATGCGGGCTCGGCCTTGGTGGAGCGAGGGTCTCTGACGCCGAGGAGTTCGAGGCGAGGATGCTTGCGCTGCTTGTAGGCGGTCACGGCGGCGGATTCGTGCCAGTAGCTGTTGGTGGTGTTCCAAGCGTAAGGGGGGAGATCGACGAGTGCGGAGGTGGTTTCGGTGTAGGCATTGGCGAGAGGAACGTTGACAAGGTGGCCGAGAACAAGGAGCTCGCCAACGACTTCGAGAGTAGTCTGGATGGCATCTTGCTTTCGCTTGATAGCAGAGAAGTACTTTGGAGAGGCACCCTTATCACCAATGCTATCGAGGATCTGCTTCAGAGGTCCTTGAAGAGCAGCGTGAGGTCCAATCTCAACCATAGCATCCGCACTACCCTTCTTACCCGAGGCCTTGCGCTTACCCAATGCACCAGCGTTAGCAGCAGCAGTGACAGCACCAGAGAAGTTGACAGGGCTGACGAGGTTAGCAACCCAGTACGCAGGGCCAAGTTCCGTGCCGTCGATGGGTTTGGCCGAGACAGAGGAGAACATGCGGACTTTGGGGTTGCCGGGCTTGAGCTCCCACTTGCCGGAGAGAGAGTTGAGATACTCCTCTGAGATCTGCTGCATGTGGTGAGAGTGGTAGGCTGTAGTGACGCGTAGTTTGCGAGCGAAGATGTCGTCAGCTTGGAGGAATGTGAGGACTTCATCGATGCCTTCGACGTCGCCAGAGAGAGTGACGCTGGCGGGACTGTTGATGCAAGCAATGACGATCTTGCCTGCTGTGACGCGGCTGAGATACTCACTCACACGCTCAGGACCAAGACCAACGGCAGCCATGGAACCAGTCTTGGTGATGTTACCAGTGAGATGACCACGGAAGTACGCAATCCTCATGGCAGCCTCTTTGTCGAAAGCACCCTTGGCGTAAGCAGCAGCAATCTCACCACTAGAGTGACCAACGGTAACTTGAGGATGAATACCCCAACTCGCAAGAAGATCAATGATGCTGAGCTGAAGAGCAGTACAGGAAGGTTGGCTGACATAGGGAAGGTCAATGATAGACTCCTTCGCATCGCGGTTGAGCTCTTCGACAAGATCCCAGGTACTGCCGAAGTCTTTAAGGTACTGGCTGCATGCGTGGAGAGATTGCTGGAAGACGGGGTACTTCTGGAGTTCTCTGCCCATGGCAAACCATTGAGCTCCTTGGCCAGTGAAGATGAAGGTGAGGGCTTGAGATCGGGGAACGCGAGCAGCTTTGGTGGGTGCGCCGTCGAGAGCTTGCTGGAGTTCTTCGATGGTTGAGGCAGCGGCGTAGGTCTTCCAGGGAAGAGAAGATCGTTTCTCGGAGAGGGTGTAGGCGAGACGGTGGAGGAATTGGTCCTCGGGAAGATCGCGGGCTGCAGGCTCGGCGAGATATACCTGGAGAGTCTGGCTGAGACGAGCGATGCCAGACTCTTCGTGGGATGAGAGGAGGAAGAGGCGAGATTTCTTGTCAGTTTTCTCGATAACGTCTTGAGATCCGTTCGCAATCAGACCAGTATTGAGAACACCCTCGACCTTGGTGTTGTGATGGCCCTTGAGGTTGTGAGTCTTGAGGAAGTGGTACGCATCATCCAAAACAGCATGAGCGTTGGCACCACCGTAGCCAAAACTGTTGATACTAGCTCGTCGCAGACCAGCAGGCCACTTGATCTCCTCAGTAGGGATGTTGATCTTCCACTCATCAAGCTTGATCTTAGGATTGACGTTCTCCAGCCCATAAGTCGGGGAAATCACACCACTTTCAAGACTGTAGATCGTCTTGACAAGACCAGCAAGACCACTTGCTCCCTCCAGATGTCCAATGTTACTCTTCACAGAGCCAACATAGACAGGCTTCTCCCTCGTCTTACCAAACACGTTGCCAATGACTGAGCACTCAATAGGATCACCGACCTTGGTACCTGTTCCATGCGCCTCAAAGAAATTGGTCTTGTCGAAGCTCAGACCAGCTGAAGCATAAGTCGCACGGATGAGCTCTTCCTGGCGAGAAGCAGAAGGTTGCGTGATGCCGAGGGTTCGACCGTCCTGGTTACTACCCGTGCTTCGAAGGACAGCGCGGATAGTGTCGCCGTCGGAAAGGGCCTTGTCGAGACGCTTGAGGACGACGAAGCCGCCGCCTTCGGCGCGGGCGTAGCCGTTGGCTGAGGCGTCGAAGGAGTGGCATTTGTTGTCGGCGCTGAGGAAGGACATGGAGGACATGAAGACGCCGAAGTTGGGGAGGAGATGGAGACCGAGACCTCCGACGAGAGCCTGCAAGGGTTAATGTTGATAGAGAATGATAGGTAGTAGAGGACTCACAGAGTCGCTTTCGCCGTTTCGAATGCTTTGACCTGCGAGGTGCAGGGCAGTCAACGTGGAAGAGCAAGCAGTGTCGATGGTTACACTGGGGCCCTTGAGGTTGAAGAACCACGAGATGCGATTTGAAAGAAGGGCCGGGCCGGTACCGGTGGCGGTGTACTTGGGCGCGCTGTCCATGTCGTAGGCTTGAAGATCCCAGTAATCATGCTGGCATGCTCCGATGTAGCAGGACATGTGTTGATTGGCGACCTCGTCGATCTTGAGACCAGCTAGGAAATGTGAGAACCGACATCGCAAGACAACAGCATGACGTACCACTCTCGAGACCCTCGTAGGCCAGCTCAAGCAGAATTCTCTGCGTAGGATCCATACCCCTCGCCTCCTCAGGCGTAATAGAGAAGAATCCCGCATCAAACTTATCAACATCACTCTTCAAGAAATACCCCTGCTTAGTATTCAACGTCCCCGCCCTTCCACCGTCAGGATGATAAAACCCATCAATGTTGAAACGGCTCTCAGGAACATCACTCAGAGCATTCCTCCCCTCCTTGAGAAGATCCCAAAGGTGACGAGGCGAAGTTGCATCACCGGGAAATCTACCAGAGACTCCGATGACAGCAATAGCAGACGAGATATCACCGTCTACCTGAGGGAGGCTAGCATCGTGTTCAACGCCAGCATTGGCAGTGCCATTGTTAGCACCCCCGTTAGCAGCGTTGTGAAAGCCATTAGCACTAGGATGAGCTCCATGGCCGTTGCTAGTGCCGTTTGCGCCGTTGGAGCCATTGGAGAGAGTCATTGTGAAGGGGGAAGAGAGTCAGAAACAAAGGGTTGTGTGATGGGCGCTGGCTTACTTTGGATTTGACTCTGAAGAAAGGATGATGATCACGGAAATACTAACATGGAAACGAGTTGGGATCAGATATATGAACTGAAGCATTGTTATGATATGATAGTCACAGTGGAAGCGCATTACGGCTCGGAGCTAGCTAGACCGGGCTAACAGAGCTTGAGTCTCATCTACCGAGTATTCCTTGCATCCGACTAAACCTCATGCACTCCTTCGGAAGATATTGACCCCAAGATCGGAGGTTGCGTCAGCGTCGGCGCCGAGAGAATGACCCACTGCACCCTTGTCAGACCGGGCCCGGAAAGTCCGCGGCCAATGATATCGAGCCGGGGGTAACAGATTTGGAGTTGCCGTATTATTCTTGCGTGATATTCGAGACTCAAAAAGGATCCGTATTTGCCTCAATGGAATAGAATTGCAAGCTGAGATTTTTTCCATTCTAGCCGACATGTTATCCGAGTCTGCAATTCGCCTCTCGATGCCATGGCTTTGAGGATAAGATACGTCTCGCGAAGTTTACACCTTGCCAATTCACTTGCCGAAAAAAGTGTAACATGCTGGTGCGAAAATCTCAGTCTATCAAGACCACTGTTTCTCTAGCAGCCCCTTTATCTACTGCACTTTAAGTAGCATGTTTTGCTTCACCCATGAAGGCAATGTCCTCGAATGTGCATTTGTCGATAAACCAACTATGACCCTCTCGAGGTAAAATAGAGCCTTCTGGTATACAGTAGAGACATGGCGCTTAGAGTTTAGAGCAAATTGGCTTCCTCGGGAAGAATATTAATTAACTTTATATATTAATATTGGCTAACTGGGCGACTGTCTCTTGCGCCCGTTTTTTCCAAACCTTAACTCTAACAAGCAAAGCCATGCCTTTTCTGGCTTTTATGTTAACCTAAGTCTACTACCCAAAGCATCCTTTAAGACTGGACTTAATACGATAATAGGAAATAGTGGATTGTCCCTTTAGGGATACAGCAGGATTACATCTTATGCCATGGTGTAAGGCTGCTATTTTACCCAGGAGTTAGTATCCTACCTCTAACAAAAGGGAAGTGCATTAAGGTTTAAAGGTAGTAGGATTAGGGTCAAAGCGAAACGTCAGTGCAAAAGGGCAATTAAAGTGAATAAATGCAACTGCCGTAATTGGAATACGAGCTCCTTCTATTTCTGCTATCAATAAATACAGTAACAGTCCTGCCCTCTGTACCTTTCTTCTCGATATCCTCTCATCACTTCGTCAACCAGTTTGCTTGCAAATACCACTCTCACTCTTATCGAAATCATGAAGCCTGTGGCCATTATTCTCACGCTTGCCAGTACAGCCTGCACAGTGTCGGCTGGTTTGCCTCGCTTTGGTTCGTGATACCCATTCTGATACAAGATGCTTCCGTTCTGACTGTGCCCTTCACGCAGAGAAATGTACCGCTGCTTCGCAGTGCAATTCCAATTATTGCGCCCCCATGAAAAATGCGAACTGCGACCAAGTCCCCAATTGCCACAGTAAGTAGCTAGTCTACAACATGGCTTAGATGGGCTCAGAACAGGGACTAACTATTTGAAGGTAGCGTGTGCTATGGTGCTTCGGTAAACGGTAAGCCAACCATGAGATCAGGTCTTGCTGCTATTATACTGACTGATGCGTAGCGCCGTGTTCGAATGACTGGGAATGCAACTCCAACCATTGCAAGGGTATACCATTAACCACTCCATACGAAATCTTTACTAACGCATCGCAGGAGGAAGATGCTATGACTGCAGGGGCAAAGCCTCGTACCTCTCTGTAGGCTGTATGTCTTTGTTTTAAAGCTTACCATTATGTTCAAAAGCTGACTGTGTCCTTGAAAGCTTCCTGTAGTGGATTCGGAGATCTATGCTGCGAGTCGCAGTGTCGAGGTATGTTGGCAGATCCTGGTTATGGTCTGGATGGAGCAAAGCTAATCGGTCTGCAGCTAACACCCAGGGGAACATGCAATGCATTGATAATACGGTAATCATGGACAAGGGCGGGCAGGGGCCGTTCTAGGTGGAGAACTGACCTTCCAGGTGTTGTTTTGGAGGTATTATATCACGATGCATTGACGTACAAGGATTGGCTGGATGGGCTGTTCATTGTGATGAGACCTGCAGCCGGCTCCGCATTGCTCCATAGTATCAAGTTCTTTTGGTCTGGCTCAGGCTCGTAAGACGCCACTTTGAGCAAGAATCTGCATGAAGAACACTAATTAGACCAAGTGCACGCAATTGTGGCTAGCTGAGAAGCGAAAAACAAGTTTAGGTGCCTTTAATTACTATTTGTAATGCAAGCTTCCCATTTAGGTAGTCAAACCAGCATCAGATACGTGACTTCTTTTTCTCCCATGCTTTAAATAAGTCAAACTATCTTATAATAGCTAATAGCCGAGTCCTGAGGTTAACAGAGCAGAGATCTTAAAAAAATCTGGGGTTAACCAGGATATTAACCCTTTCTAAAATGGCCTTCCTGCAGATCATCTTTTTGCTACATAACAGTAACGTTGGGTTGGTTGGGTGGAGCAAGGGTTAGTGATATGATTCGTGCCCGCAATAGTGCAATAAGGCTTCTATAAGTGCCTGGAGAGTTCCCCCTTATACAAAAAAAGCTTCCAGCCCATTCACCTTGATAGAAATTATGCCGGCCCCGGATGAAGGAAGCGTGGCCGTGACCGCAGCTCGACATACAGCCCTGCAGCCACCTCCCAAGTCAGAATTCGATCCCGCCGTGGCCAAACTCGCCTCTTTCACCGTCCACAATCGCTCATCAACCCCTCAGTCCTTTGTTCTCTTGGGCTCCATCCCAGAAGTCGTCAGCGCCAATGGTGCTCCGGGAGGAACCTTTCGCCACGGCGTCTATCAAGCTAGCCGGGTTGTTGCTGCAAAGACTGGGAGCCACACATTTGTCCTTCCCGCCGCTAGCCCGCTCGCCTGGGCTAGTCCGTTCGGAGAACACGCAGACGTGATAGTTGTGACGGGTCGCGCCAGGGAGGCACCCAAAGACGGCGCCAAGCTGTTTATCAGCGATTATGCCCTGCTGGCAACAAAGGACACGGAGCGAAGGAGCTGCGAGATGACGATGCCCGAGGGCAGTGAGCCTAGATTCAGAACGGAAAAGGAACTAGGTACTTGGGGCGGAAAGTCTCGACCGGGTATGGAGGACGGAATTATTGACATCCATGTCGACAACACATTCATTACCCACCATCCAGGTATATCAGTAGTTGCACAGTCTGTACGTCTTCTAATCTAACGAGAATCCGACAGACCGGCCATTCATAGGCATCGGGGCACCAGACCCTTACAATCCTCACAACATCATACCCGTGTGCACTTGGGACGCACAACCGGGGGTGCTCTACATAATGAAGCCGAGATTGGTCACTTGGAAGATAGCTCGGCGGAGCGCTCAGCCAGGAGAAATTGTTGAGTCGCAACTTGTGCCGACTGCACAAGAGATAATATTCGATGTCCAGAGCGTCTCACACCAGGCCTTTTTCCAAGACACCAACCTATTTGTCGGGGCCGCGTTGGCCATTATGGAGGAGCCGTTCAATGAAGATGAGTGAAGAGTGTAGTTCAATAAGCCAGGGTTTGCATTTAAAGAGTGCGAGAAATGTGAGATTTATTCATTACTGAATGACATTCCCCTCAGGACAACAGACTTAAACAAAGGCTATATGATATACCCAATGCCATTTGGCCGCTGGCGAGCCTATTTAAACAGCCTTCCAAGCTCCATGGCCTTGACAAGAGTACCAGGCAGGAACTTTCCGTAGCAGATGTAGTACTTGACCTGGGGCTGCATTGGGACAACCGTGTTTGGATGAGCAGGGTAGGTCTGGATAGGCACCACCTTGTTATTTGAAGGGCTCTTGGCACCAACTCCAATGTAGATGTTGGCTACGTAACTGTGATTAGGACCGGATACACGAGGGTCAGATTTTACAAGGAAGATGCTCACTCTGGGGGTTGTTGGTGAATGAACCATCAGTGGCAATGGTGAACTGCCCAGCACCGGGTGTAGACAGGCCCTCGGCGGCCTTGTCGTCCCACTTGGGGGACATGCCGTCGTTGTTGTCGGTGGTGATCACCTTGTAGGTACCGCCGGGGCCCAGATCTACAGGGCCTCTGCTAGACGAGGTGTTGATGCGGGCCTTGCCAGAGCTGTCCGAGACCTTGGTGCCGTAGAGGGCATAGTAGCTGTCCTCGAATTCAAACGTGGCCGAGTCATCCGCGGTGCCCTCGACGGCCACGGAGAGCTGGAAAACGTTCATGAAGCATTGCTCCGACGGAACAGCCGTGGGGACGGGGATGGACTGGAACAGCATGAAGTGCTGTGTCTCCCGAGACTTGTTGGTGATCTGAATAGAGTAGCTGGGCATCTTGCTGGTGAAAGAGTAAGATTATCCAAGAGAATGGGGTATAGCGTTGGGAATGTGCTTTATTGGGGGGGTGATGACGGAAGCTTGAGGATATCAGCTGGATTGACGAGGGCAGACGAGGATTTATAGCTCGACTGTTGGACAAGAGGAGGCATTCTTCTCCGTCGTTATGTCTCTTGTTACCTCCAAGAACTCGACAAGAGGTAGATCTCGGCGAGAAAATTCGACAAGAGATGGTGATCGAGTGAGCTGAGAATTTTCGGCTGGAGGAACTGGAGTTTGCCCTCGAAGGCCACGTCAGCGCTTCTGTATGTTCAGCTGGCCACGGTTGACGATCTAAAGGCATTTCTGGCGACTCTGCACGCTTGCCATCCAACCAAAGAGTATCCGTGGTAATGGAAAACAAGCTTGAAGCAGCGGTTCATTGCCAGACTGGGTGTCACCCGCATGCTGTCTCCAGAGGGGCTTGCTAACAGGTTGGCCACTAGCGAGCGGCCACTGCCGAACCCGTCCGCGCCGTGTCCTAGCTCGAGCATAGTTCATCCGAAACGGGTAATGCTCAGACATAACGGCTCCAAATCTGAAACAGGGCCCAATCAGCCATCCTGTCCGAGACATCCGAACCCTGTCAACGGCTGGTGCACGGCAGGGGGCGGTTCATGTATGAAGTGATTGTGACTCAAACTGCATAACAAACGCATGATGCAGAAGGGAAGCTCGCGCTCGTGCCACGCAACGCGCCAAGAGGCCATGTAATGTAATAGAATACAATATTTGGAAATCCGAGGTGCTATGGCTAGCTGAGCTGTGTTGAAGGGTTACCACGAACTGTATTGTTTGCTCAGACCAGTCTGGACAGGCAATAATCTGCACAAGAAACAGGGAATCCTGAGTCACATAGTGTCCAGCCGAGATAAAATTGACAAGCCATGTCTTGCTTTCCAGACCTACTTGCTTGGCATAGTTTGGACCAGAGTTGCCTCCATACCATTCTGGTATTACGCGGCCGAAGGGAATCTTTCACTTCAAAGCCAAATCGCCGTCTGCAATACACCGAGTATCGCCCATCGATAGATGAAATCGACCCTCTCTTTGACTTCTATCCGGCCTTTTCTGTTCCTCAACCGCCATGGATCTTCCCCGTCTGGACCCGGATCCTCCTATGGATCCAGCCAACCCGCTGGAGATCAACAGTGTCTCGACCAAGCCAACAATTCCCATCGCCAACGACAACGAGACTGTTTCGCTTCTTCCTGCAGAACAGAAGGCAGTTGCAGTTTGGGAATCGTCTGTTGACAAGGCAGCTCGGCCTGTTGGCTTCAAACTAGGAACTGGTCCATTTACAGCTCGCGTGGTAGCCAGAGCACTCATCCCCAAAGATTGGGGCAACGACTTGGACTGTCTCCTCACGGGTACTATAAGGCAAGTCAACGAAGTAATCAAAATCTTTTCTGGTGCATGGAAGTGGAATATTCCACAGCCGCGCAGCGACGCCCCTGCAGAGCCATTCAAGTTCGAAACTGATGTCGAGTTTCTTGACCCTCTGGGCGACTCCAAGCTTGCGCCAATCCTTCCCTATGGCTTCCATGGACAGGTCCAGTGGACCCTCGAGCTGAAAAAGCCAGGTAAGCTGAATCCTCTGAAAAACACACGGATGTTCCAGTGCTGACTGAGTCCTAGCCACCATCCCCAAGCTTGCTGGTGGAAAGGCCACCTCCCTACTTGAAATGTACCGTCTGTACGGTGATGCTCCAGGTGGTCCAACAGCAGCTGCCGCCGTGACCAGAATCAACCTGCAAGGAAAATGGCCCATTGGCCTCTTGCGATCCTTTGTGCCAGATCCGTTTGAGGTGGCCAAGCTCTCTGCGGAGGATGTTGCCGGCCTCAAGACTGACCTGTGGCCGTGGTGGGCTAGGCATGCTGTGGGTAAGCTCCAAGCAAAGAAGCAGTGCTATGACGCGGCAGAAGGCAGATCTGGCTACGGAGTCGGTCCAACCGGCGGGAGCTTCGATCTACAAGGCTGGATCCAGGACAGCAATCCCAATGTCAACTCGGCTGATCTGACAGCACTACTCCAGGCTGCCTTCAGCATCCTCTCGATCCCTCAACTACCTGATCCTTCCAACTGGGTGTTGATGGCCCCATTTGGCGAGATTGCTGCGAACAAGGTTGTTCCTTTTGGATTTGACCTTGACGATGGTGTCAAGAACCCGTTCTTCAAAGGTCTTGGTGCAAAAGGTGAGTGGAATCGACAAAACTCGATTGACTCTTACTAACGGGCTAGCATAGATACAGGATCTGGTGGGATCTCCTCCTTCTCATGGCTAGAAATCAAGCCAAATGATTCCAATCCGCCAACGGTAATTCAAACCGCCTTCAAGATCAAGGCACCAACTGATGGCGATGGTTTCAAACCCGATGTCGCACAAAGAGCACGCAAAGCCTTTTTGCAATCGTGTATCAGCAACCCAGAAACTTTACCCAATCTGGGCATGGATAATTGCTGTAAGTCGACCTCTCTGATGCTCACTGCCTCATTTGCCTGATTCGATATCTCTCAGTTACCACTACAGACTTTGATCCAGTCAAGGCCGACAACAACGGCTTGTACTTGAGAAGGGTTGGCCTCTACGACCTCCGGGGGATCAACGAGCCCTGGCAGCTGGTCACGTACAACCGACCCTCACTCATGCCCATGACCAAGAAATCCCGCTTCGCGATCCAGAAGCTACTGCAAGCGAGGGAGGGAGGCGAAAAGGTAGTTTTGCTAAACGACGCGTCGCTGCTCCCTTCAGCAATTTTGCCGAAACTGACCGGTGACCCCAAGTTTGAAGTCACCACAGAAAACTTCAATCTTAAGGTTGGTCGAGGCGTTGCCGTCGCTTCTTATACCGTCCCGCTGGGGCTTAAATCGCTGACTGGGGGCGATATAAATGCTTGCGTCAAGGTGAGTTTTATTTAATCAGTTCGTCATGTATATGTGCTAATACTTGCTTAAGATTCACGTCTATGAAAACTACAATGATGCTTTGGAGGCAATGACCTTTGAACTTGCCAAATTTGAGAGCATGCCCGAAAAGGTGGTCAGACCGCGCTCCCACATCTATGGTTCATACATGATTCAGACGACCAAGAGTTTGTTCATGATACGGGGAAATCTCATGGTCAACATGACTGTCCTCGGGCTCGACCAATACGACGACACGCTAGCGGATGCCTTGTTCAAGATGGCAGGCCAGCTATACATATATTTAATAGACCGTGTTGCGCTCCCGTTTCAGGCGCGCAGGCCCAGTGTCATTGTGGCAGACGAGTGGAAGACCAGCTCCAAGGTCGTGGAGCTTCGAAAGCCGTTTGACGTTGCGGTTCAACTCAAGGGGGAATACAATGACAAGGACACTATGTGTGTGTACATTGCTCCTGGAGATGGTACTAGCGGCACGGAGCAGCCCATAATCTTAACAGGAGTAAGCGAGCCGGTATTTGGTTCAGATAGGACGTTTTCGTTCTACTCGCTGAACAAGGAGAACAAGCATATTCCAGGAGAGGTCCATGTAACCATTGGAGCCGCTCATTCTGAGACCTTCTTACCAGCGGCGGCCACCTTTAGTGTTAAGCTGTAGAGGCCTGGGTGCTCCAATACTAACTGCAAAAAGAGGCTTTGGGAAATTTGGCCGGTGTTAGCAGCTTAAAGCTTAGCCTTAAAGGTAGCACACAATTCCATTGTTCCAGAATTACTGTCTCTATCGCTTTATGTAACTAGGTATTGTAATCATTGGGTTTGCTTCTTCTCACTGTATGTAGCCTGAAAGGTGTCAATTTACTCTGTGAAATCATATGATTTTTTTTGTCCGAGAGCCGGCACAGAGAAACATGTCAATACAGTACGAACTTCGCAGACCGTAAACCGCCACGGGCGTCATCTATGCCGATCAGAGAGGTACCCCCCGCCAGGCAACGGGACAAGAGACAACAAGATCTGCATCTACGCCTCCTTGACGGCTCAGTCCCGGCTGCAAGAGAAATGCAACCCTTGCATAGTGACTGCTGCAGGTATGCTCTCTATCACATGGGTAGACACTAACTATCGGCCGTGCCGTGCCGTGTCTCACTCCTTGGCAAACGCCTATTTGGGATGCACGTGGCTGCCTGAAGGCCTCACTTGATCTATTGGACTGAAAGGACTGGTTGAAGAGGTGCGTCAGCGACAAGGGCAGTTAGTTGAGGTGGGTTCTTTGCCACCCACCGACCGCTTCGTCCCCCCTCTTTTGATGTTTGGCTACACCTAACCTTGAGCTACAAGAAGTGGACATGAACAACGCCCATCCCCAGGTATCATTAACTTCTTTTTGGATCTCCTACTAGCTTTAACACCATCACCACATATTCATTTTCCCACCAACACAAGTTGGCCATGCCAGACGACACCACCACTGTACCTATCAACAGTAAGCTTGTTGAGCTCTCCAGATCTGAGCCAGATCTTGCCGATACAAATTACTGGCTCATTCAGCTGCAAGATAGCACTCTAGACAGTCTCCAAGAGGTTCAAGATGCCGGTGTTACGCTCATCTCCCACCGGGGTGAGAATGTCTACCTCTGCCGGTCGACTGACCTCGAGCGACGGCGGGGGACTTTGGCGGTCAAGAGCATCAACCGCTATCCGGCATCTGCCAAGATACACCAAGACTTGGAAGAAGACATGAAGGTTCTTCGCGATAACTCGTCAGAAGCGGATGCTGGCTCTTCTGCAAATTCTGTAACCATCGCTGTTAGCATCCTTTTACACGAGGGCGAGCCAGAGGAAGCGGCCACTCAGGTTGCCCGAGAGTTGGTTGCCGGTGGACATGCCGAGGCCAAAGATACCACATCGGGACCAGGCCATATTACCACGGTCGTTTCCTCCGACGCGTTGTCCAGCATCGCGGCATTTGACAGTGTTTGTGTCATTTCGCCCCAGTCAGAGAAAAATGTCTTTAACAACCTTTGCTGTGAGATACTGTCGGCTGAATGCCCGCAGCTGTGGACACAGAAGACCAATGCACCAGAGAACAACACTGTCTTTGATGGTAGTGGCGAGAAAGTCGCTGTCGGGGACACTGGCTTCGACAATGGCACAGCTTGGTCCTCAAAGCCCGATATTCATACAGTGTTCAACCCTAACAAGATCGGGGCAGGGTTCTGCCCCTTCTCATCAAAGCCAAGGAAGCGGGCTGTCATGAAGGACTTGTGTGGCCACGGCACGCACGTCGCTGCATCCGCGGTTGGCTTTGCCCAGAGTCCGTCCTCTATGGTTCCTGGAGGGAGACGGATGCAGGGTACCGCGCCTGGGGCTTCCCTCGTCGTCACTCAGTTGGCAGATAACGGCGATAAGGGCAGGCTCAGGGCCAACGACGCCAACGGCGTTTTCAAGGATGCGTACAAGGCTGGTGCAAGGGTCTTCAACGAGTCCTGGGGCAGCGAACCCATGAAGAACGGCAAACCACATGGGTACGTCAAGGCCAAGTGGATTGATGAATACATTATGAATCAGTCTGATGCTCTTGTCTGCTGGGCTGCCGGAAATGATGGGGGAAAACGCAAAAAGGCCCAGAGAATCGGAGCTGAGGCCTCGGCAAAGAACACCCTCACTGTTGGTGCCTGTCACTCGTCTAGACTGGACGACGGCAACGGCACATACAAGAAGACGGGCTCACCGGGAGATGCCGGCACCGCCTGGGAGGGGAGCAGTGTTGGCTTCGTAATCGAAACTGGGAGAATCAAGCCAGATGTTGTCGCCCCGGGACACTTGATCTTGTCTGCCCGATCCAGGAGCCTCAGCGGAGAAGACCTCAAATACGTGAATGACCGGGGCGAGTCGACTGATAAGAACTACATGTTTATGTCAGGCACGAGCATGGCTAGCCCTTTAGTGGCTGGGTGCGCCGCGGTGCTGCGACAAGCAGTCAAGGCTTTGAAGCCCACCATGTCAGACCCATCGAGCGCTCTCATCAAGGCCCTCATCATCAACGGTGCGGTCCCTCTAGTTCCCAAGAAGAGCAAAGAGGGTTTCCCCGTGCCTAACTACTACTGGGGATTTGGGCGTGTCAACCTCCAGGCATCACTGCAGCATCTGCAGGAAGCTTCTGGTGGTTCTGCAGCGACATGCGGCATAGTTGACGATATAATGCCCGCCGGCTCCAAAGGGGGAAAGCTAGTGGCAGAAGTTGCTGTAGGAGACGCACAAACGATCAATCTCACAGGGGAGAAGTTGCACCCCCGGCTTAAGGCAACGCTCGTCTACATTGACAAAGACGACGATTTGATTCAATACAAGCTCTACCTGAAGGTGTCCCAGGCTAGTAAGAAGAGCAGCTACTGGTACGGCAACCGGGCAAAACCAACCAAGGGTGACAAGGATAGCCAACGTGGAGACCCTGAAAACAATGTCCAGCAGGTCATTTGGCCCAACATGGCACCGGACACGTACCTCATTGAGGTTGAAACTGACCCCAAGCAGGCGAACTGGGCAAAGGTACGATTTGCTGTGGTGTGGTTTCTGTCTAAGGATGCAGATACTACTAGGCAGGAGTAGATTATAAACTAAAGCTAGGCATTTAAACTTATTATAGCTATGTCTTTAAGAATATACTCTATAAAATCTAAGTAAAAGATATAGTTTTATAAGAGGCTATTTAGCTTTACTTATCTTTGTTTATTAAAATATTATATTTAATTAATTTTAAGTTTTAAAAGGCAATATAAATATAGCCTTAATAAAAGTAAGCATTTTAATTAAAAATAGAATAATATACTTTTATAATAACTTAATTAGTAACCTTATTGCCTAGATATTGCTTGTAACAAAGTCATATGTGGCATGAAAAAACATAGTTAAAATTACGCTAGGTTCCCTCGAAGAGGGAATATCACATCCGACGATATTTGCTAAACTACTTACCATGTGATATCTGCCTCCTGACCTTGTGACTCTACGTCTAATAAAAATAAACATTTTGCAGCAGTAATTCGCACCAAACTGCAGTACCAGGAGCCACTTAAGGAGCATATTCCCCGAGAGTAGTGTATAGGGTATTCGCCTGCCTCCAACAGTCGCGTCCGGTGGCGACTTGAGATTAACCCAGAATAGCTCTTGTACGCACTTATGATTCACGTATCGCTTGCACAAAATAATTTTGAAACGAAGTTTAGTTTCGAATTTTTGCACAAACAAGATTAGATTGGGCCTGACATGGCTGGTTCACAAATATCATGCTTCCCCCTCATGAATATCTTCAGCTTCTGTAACGGACGGTAAGATGATCACAAAGTCGTTGGCAGGTCGCAGTATAATGAGCTGGGAGCGACTTACAAGCGATGCTAAGAATTTATCCTACCTTGGCTGTACAAACGCGCCCGAGTCTTGAATAAGCAATCTGATCGCTGTCAGTTGGACCGAAGCCGAGGTATTCCCTGTACAGAATGAGGGGAAACATATCCACTTGCACAGAATCAGTCATGTCAATTTTTAAAGATGGATATCGGTCTTATTAGTGCAACCTTGTGGATAAACGGTTCCTGACAAGAGGGCCATTGAGGCATGTCATTCGCCCATCTTATCCCCGCAATCTCCCCTCTCCCCAGATTTCTCCGCGTATGACCTCGCTCCAAGCTCCACTACCCCAGACGGTTCATGGTCGATTGATAAAGATTTATCCGCCCCATGATGAAACGGCATCTCGGCACATAGTGCCATTTAACTGTAGATGTAGATATACTTGTCTATATATATGATGACAGTTTAGCGAAAAGACAATAGAGACATTGCAGTATCAACTCTTGGCAAGATGAAGTCTCTCACCTCATTCGTCGCTGTGGCTCTGGCTGC
This sequence comes from Fusarium dlaminii, assembly GCA_013186775.1. Taxonomy (NCBI): domain Eukaryota; kingdom Fungi; phylum Ascomycota; class Sordariomycetes; order Hypocreales; family Nectriaceae; genus Fusarium; species Fusarium dlaminii. The sequence continues at coordinate 117,732 of JAAOAL010000105.1, read as the reverse complement.
GTGCACTGTCACTGATGCCCGTGGACTGCACTATCAATCCGAAGCTCCACTGAATATCAAGACAACTAGTGGTCATCTCTCGGGCTTCATCAACAAGACGGCACCGGATGTTCGCCAATTCCTCGGTGTCGCCTACGCCGAACCTCCTCTCAAGTCCCTTCGCTTCCAACCTCCCAAGCGAAAGCACAGCTCAGAGCACGTATCAGCCAAGAAGTACGCGCCATCATGCAAGCAAATCATCAGCAAGAACCCGAGCGTGTACACTGAGTACATGACTCAGTTTCTTATCAACGGCGGCGACTCTGAGGACTGCTTGTATCTCAATGTCTACGCCCCATTGAAGCCAACTGCAAAGAAACTGCCTGTCTTTATCTACATCCCTGGCGGTGGTTTCACAGGTGGCGGCGCAGACTCGCTTTACAAGATCCCTGATAAGTGGATCCAGAAGACTCAGTCTCACATCGTTGTAACAATGAACTATCGCGTAAACCTCTTTGGCTTCCCCAACGCTGAAGCTGCCCAACAAAACGTCGGTCTTCTTGATCAGCGCATGGTTGTTGAGTGGACACGCGACAACATTGCAGCCTTCGGTGGCGATCCTCACAAGATGACCCTCTGGGGCCAGTCTGCTGGTGCTGGCTCAGTTGGCATGTACGGTTATGCTTATCCCAAGGACCTGATCGTCAAGGGTTTGATCTCCGACTCAGGTGCTCCGTCTATGCTGGTCAAGGCTTATGGCAACCACTCCAGCTTCGATACTCTTGCCGATAACGTTGGCTGCAAGGGTTTGGAGGGAAAGAAGCAATTGACCTGCATGCAAAAGGTTGATGCTTCAAAGTTGCAGAAGGTTTACTCTGAGACATCGACTATCTCGTTCACTCCTGTTGGAGACAACATCACTGCCTTCTCTAACACAACCGACCGACTTGCGAGAGGTCTGGTTACCAGAGTGGTAAGTAGCACTGGCATTTCGCTAATCATGATGAAGGTCTGACTAACATGCGATAGCCATGGATCTTTGGTAACAATGCCAACGAAGGTGCTGGCTTCGGCACATACGATCCTAACGGCGTAACACCAGCCCAGACTGCCATTGGACTGCAGGCCATCGTCTGCCCAGTTGCCGCTGAGGTCAAGTAAGTACCCCATGTGCCACAAGATTCGTGTCACTGACCCATGCTCTCAGAAACCGTGTCAAGTATGGGTACCCGACCTACCGATATTACTACACTGGAAACTTCTCCAACATTAGCCCTCTGCCCTGGATCGGCGCGACTCATAGCGGTATGTCCACGACCTCCATTGCATTTTCTCTACTAACGCATCGTCAGCTGAGCTTCCTCTTCTCTTCGGAACGCATTACGAGTATCGCGGTAACTCCACCGATTACGAATGGGAGGTTGCCACGGGCATGCAGAGTAGGTCTCACCAACTACACTTTTCTTAGAGGCTACTAACAACTATAAAGGTCTCTGGCTCTCTTTCGCAAACAACCCCAAGAAGAGCCCTCAAGCTGGAAAGGTTACTTGGCCTTTGTACAAGCCAAATGAGAACAAGATGGCGATTTTTGCAGAGGCTGGAAAGAAGTGGTTCCAGTTGGGCAAAGGGTCCCTGACTGAGACCCAATGCAAATAGAAGGCGGGTTTCACGGACGCAAGATATATAAATCTTTAAGTATATAGTTCGAGTCTGTGAGTTACAGCAATCAGATAATTCCAGAGGTTACCTCTTGTTTATATTATTTTAAAGGTTACTTTATATCCTTGACTTCAGCATCTCTTAAGTAAGCGCATTATAGATTGTAGATCTAGAATGTAACCCGACTTTGATAGTATTATATATTTATTTGTATTACTGTATCCTATGTCTGATGGACTAAGATAGCACCTACCCATAGATACCCAGGATTGAGATGGCCGGGATAGATATCCATAATACGGGCATAAAGGTCTGACTTTTGCCAGCCAGGGAGATACAAATGTTGGAGTCGCGTCAGTCGCAGAAGCTGTCCCGGCTAGATTCATTTGAAAAGCAGTTAGAATAATGGCCATCGATCGGAGCTTTGATCTAATCCTCACTTGTCAGCAGCGTTAGGGCTCTTTCAAAGCAAATGGTCCATGACCAGCGTGAGTCATACCGGTGTCACCATCACATGTGTTATAACCATAAACCTTAACCTTATGGTCAGCGAGTAGTTGCGTAGCAAGTAAATGTTACTTGTGCCTCTTACAAAAGCATATTCAAAAACACGCCAGGTTCGCTTAAAAATAGAATTTATGCACCAAACTCTATACAGCATTATTAGATAGTCATCTTCTATAAAGCAAGGACTTTTTGGGCCCCCGTACGGCTACGACAGAACGCTCAACCTCCAGCCCACTTATCACTGCACAAAGACAAACCGTTTCCTCTGTCACTACTATGGACTTCCTTGACGAGCTCGAAGCCATGGCTCAGGCCGCGACAGCCTTTCAGGATGACGATAGCATCTCTGAATCAACTCTCGTTCAGTGGCAAAAGATATTTGGCTACTCCGCTGCCGTGGCCGAGAGAAAGATCACGGAACATCGGGATAACCCTTTGCGCCTCACAGTTTCTGATGATCACTGGTCTGTCGTCCAAGATCGAATGGAGGCCGAGGGGCACGACCGTGAATCTTATGAACACTTATGTAGTCGTACCTCGCGCGATACAGTTAGCCAGCGCCAGGACATGACCACGAAGGAGAAGCGAAGGCTTCGAGCATCAGCCTTCTTGATTAAGCTGGAAGGACCCTTGCATAATGTCCAAGCCGTGATCCAAGCAGCTGGCCTATCATTTCCGGCATCAACTGAAGTCAATGCAGCTACAGACCTATCTGGACAACCCTGTTCCTTCTTCAAGATCAACGGGATAGACAAGCTAGCCATTGAAGCATGGATAAGGGAGAACCCTTATCCAGATTTCACACCCACATTCATTCGGGATCTACATGCACCAAAGGATCTCTCGTCAACCTCTCTCTACCCAACCCTGGGTGTTGATACAACATTGCCTCAGTATCGCCATGGATCAGACAAGATACTTCGGCCTGCACAAAATGAATACCCAGTCTGGTATTTCTTTTACGGGACCCTTACCGACCCATCCGTTCTGGCGAAGCTCTTTGGCTCTGAGTTCCAGGCTGAATATCATGCAGCCACTATTCGAGGGGGAGCTTTGAAGACTTGGGGAAGATATAATGCGTTGGTGGACGATCCAAGTCACACCAACTCGGTCCATGGAAAGGCACTTCTTGAGACTCGAGAACAGGAGGAACGTCTAAGGGCATATGAGACGAATGTCTATGAAGTAGTTCGATGTAGTATCGAGATGGGATTGGAAGAGTCAATAAATGGTCTGACATTTCGCTTCACAGATATCATGGATTAGTCGAACGACCATGACTATGCCTTCTATTCTTGCATTATAACATATTAATTACCATTTAGATCAGTAGCACATATTCTGCAACAGAGATCAAAATATACTAGCAACAAAGTGTCCGTTTATTGCATCCTGTACCGTTAATAAAGAGCCCTGTGAATACGTTCTACTCAGTCAAGCAAGGTAAAAGAACCCGCAGAGCGCCCATTATCTGCCTTTGCAACGAACACAATAAGGAACTGATCCCTCGGGACCTTCGCCAGAGCCGGATACTTATCGCCACGCTTAGGTCGAGTGAGGCGACCTGTCCATACCCAGTTGCTTCCCGTCCAACTCACAGGGGATGTTGGCTCGCCATTGGCAAAGATATCCAAGCCAATTGAGGACTCAGTTGAGCCTGCCAAATGGCAAGTTCCCGTCACTTTGACTGCCCGAACATCTGAGTCAGCTGAGTCCTCGCTGACAGATGTAACCGATGCTATTTCGAGAGTTGGTGCTGGAATAGCAGGGGAGGCAGGTCTAGAGGAAATAACTGTAATCTCATCCGAAGGCAGTAACGGCGCCAATGGTGGAGTTTCGCGACGCTGAGTGGCTCTCTCGTAGGCAAAGGCATAGCTCAGTAGGTTAGAGTCGTCATACGCTCTGCCGCAGAAAGAGAGTCCAACTGGCATCTTCTCTTGGACAAGAGTCCCCATAGGCACAGTTATGCAGGGAACTCCAAGATGTTTCAGCGAGCGGCCACCATTTGCATACTTGACGCCGTCGCGTAGCGCAGACATCATCGACTCATAGTTTTCATCCGAATCAGCCAGCGCAACATCGCCATTGGTCGGAAACACCACAGCGTTGTAGTTGTTCTCAACCATCCAGTCCTCCAAATCCTTCTTCCGCATGGCCTCCAAGGCCTGAAGCGCCTCTCGACACCCAGGCAATTCAGCGAGGCTCTTGTCTCCCCGGCTCTTTACTGCAGCAACCATGTCCTCGTAACGGACCTGATTCTGGGACTCAGTGTGCTGAGAGGGATCATCCATTGGAGCAATGTGAGGGTGAATCTTGTCAAGCTCGACTCCAGATGTGAAGCTTGGTATATCCTTATCACCGTTGCCGCGGAGGAAGCTATTCCAGCTCAAGGCAATCATCTCGCACCGCTCAAGCGCTGGCCAATCCTCTGGAAGATTAGGAACATTCATGCTCTGGCCTGGAAAGTCCTGTCTCGTGTAGTTCTCGAAGAGGGGGAAATCAGTCTCAATGACGGTGGCTCCTAGCTTCTCGAGGTCTGCGCGTGCTCTCTCCCATAGCGTTCGGATGCCACCCGAGCATGCGTTATCCGGCTTGGCACCTTCAACTCCAATGAAACATCGAGGGACAGCCAGTCGCTTGTTTCGAAGGGCGTCTGGGTTGGCTAACGCGAGATAGTCTGCCGGTCGAATCTCGCTGACCTTTGGAAGTGATACATATGGTTGTGAGCGCCAGAAGTCAGCGTCGCCAGCATCGACGTCGTCCGCCACAACAACGTTGAGAACGTGAAGTAGGTCATCCATAGTCCTTGTGTGAGGAACGACCTGGTCGCAAGTTGGGTACAAAGGCCATAGTCCTCGGGGAGGAATAACACTGCGGGATGGGGCATAGCCAACCAGTGCATTGTTGGATGCTGGTGAGCGACCTGAAGTGACAGCTTCCCCAGCGAAGCCAAAGGCAGCCAGACTCGCGGCCGTAGACACACCACAGCCATAGGAGGAACCAGATGCATAAGCCGTTGGCATATACTTCTGATTATATGGGCTCTCTGACCGTCCGTACAATCCACGCTGACAGCCTCCATCAGCCATTGGAGGCATATTAGTCTTTCCAAGCACAACTGCCCCTGCTTTGTGAAGCAGCTCAACGATGGCAGCGTTAGAGGTAGCTTCGAGCTCTGCAAACGCAGGCGATGCAGCTGCGACTGTCATACCTTTGACCTTGTAGCTGTCCTTGACAGTAAAGGGGATGCCCTCTAGAGGTCGCGGCGGCTTTCCGGAGGCACGGTAATCATCCGAGACTTGAGCTTCGGTGAAGACCTCTGGGTTAATCAGAGTAATTGAGTTGAGGCAGGGACCTCGACAGTCATATTTGCCGATGCGATGTAGGTAAAGAGCAACAAGCTCAACACTTGTGATGACTCGATTATCAAGCAACTGTTTAAGGTCGCTGATGCTGGCCTCGAGCAGGTTAAGCGTGGTTTTGGTGGTCATTTTGGGTGAAGGCGATGAACGGGAAGTAAAAGATAGACAGATGGTGCTGAAGAGTTAAGGTCTGTGAGAAACAGTGATAATTGAGAGGAAAGGCATCGCTTATATGCATGCATCGAGCTGCAGTCTTCCAACATACTTTCCGAGATTGACTTTACAGTTCTCGACCTGTCTCCGAGAATGAATTTAGGGCGCTTCAACATTCTCTTCGGAAAAGGCTGGCCAACAAAAGAATGATTGGCTGCGAACTTGAACTTCGGAGGAGCTAAGCCCTAGAGGGAAGGTCATTGCGATTCTCGAGCGCCACGACTGCGGGGAATGTCCCAACCCTCTAGCTAATGATTTCCTCCGAAGTTGAGAATTGAAAAGTACTCTTCCATGTTCGGGAGCCACTCAGTTCGCGGTTCACATCACACCCGTGACCAACGATGGCGGGGCCGGGAAAAGCCACATGCTGCTGGACATGCAAAATCCGGCACGTCAAATGTGATGGAACACCAACCGCTTGTCTTCAATGCACCAGCAGGGAGATCCATTGCCATGGATATGGACCATTGCCATCCTGGCTAGATGGAGGTCCGAATGAAGAGCAAGAGAAGCAGCGCATCAAGCTGGCCGTCAAGAAGAACTTTAGACAGAAAAAAAGGCTTCAGGCACGTCAGCTTAGAGATCACAATGGGAACACGAATCAAGGACAGAGCCTATCAAGCGTTGCTGAAGAAGGCATTCAACTCACCAATGCTTCTCAAAGTAAGTGCTTGTTTATCACCATAATAGAATCGCACTAATCTCATCAGCAAATGCCATTTCAAGAACCACGCCATCGCCAATCTTGACTCCCCGATCCTTGCAAACCAAGGTCCTTTCGGGACAGTCATTCGCCGAGCCCCTTCACTACGATGAAGCCAGTCTTCTGATGCACTACCTAGATCATGTCTTTCCATACCAGTACCCATTCTTCAACAAAGCCAGGTTGTCTCGAGGCTGGCTGTTATGGCTTCTGAGCAAAAGTGGCCCTCTCTATCGTGCATCGATGGGTCTCGCGGCGTTACATCAGCGATCATTACTAGGCAAGACAAACAACCATCATCTTGAACTAGAGTTCCATAACAAAGCGGTCAGGCAGTTACAGGACTTTGTCTCATCTATCGATATTAATGAGCTGCGGCCCGAAAACGAGACTTTGGTCGAGATCATCACTTGCGGTATAGCTCTTATTAGCTTTGAGGTATATCTTTACATGGCAACGGCATGGTCGTGAAGCTACAGGAACAAACGCTGAAAGACAACAGGTCCTTCGAGGAAGTGCAACAAACTGGCAACCGCATTTAACCGCTATGTCCTCCATTGCAGTCATGATGCATAATCAGCCTCCGCTTCCGCAATTAGCAGACCAGCTTCCGTCACCTCTTTTTGAAGGCAAAGCCACCGCGGCTATGGCCTTCCATCTCCCGGTCCTGCTCTGGATGGATTTGTTAGCCTGTGTAGCCACGCGGGAGGCACCAAAACTTCCATACGATGAGTGGCTGGGACCTAATTGCACATTTCAGCTCGCGCATATAATGGGCTGTAACAACTCAGTGATGAAGTCCATAGGGGACCTCGCAGTGTTGAGTCAGTGGAAGTCTGATTGTCTCGAGAGGGGCAGTCTTGATCTTGAGGGTTTTCAGACAAAAAGACAACGGATACGGATCGAAGATGAACTGGAGAGCGTCATGGATACGACTCCTATGGCCTCAATGGAATCTCTAGGACTGTCATCCAATATTCTAACAAGTCAAGCATCCAGTCGATCGATATCAGAGCAGCGGCCCGAGCAAGATTGTGTAACTCGCATATTTGCTACCGCGGCCTTGGTTCAACTCGCTGCTCTGACTGCTCGAGTCTCAACTGACATCTCATTGACCACGGTGAGGAGAAGCGTAAGCCGAGTGATTCTAGAGATCAAAATGGCACCCCAGATGGTGTCTCCTCGGCAGCTGAGCTGGCCCATTTGCGTTGCTGGTTGCATGGCTGATCAAGACCAGCAACCATTCTTTGAGGTGTTATTGAAAGATGTACTATCTGAAGGAACTGGCATGATAGGAAACTGTGGAACTGTTCGAGATATCTTGCGGGCTTGTTGGAGAAATAAAGCTGAGCAGCCGGATCAACAGTGGGATTGCAGTAGTACTATGAAGCAGTTGGATATCTATGCCCTTCTTATATAAGCTCAACAACAAATACAATTAAATACCTAAGCTGTTAGGCTTGTCCTGTTATCACCAGGGTCTAGTAGGGTCTTGCTACGGCCCCCTTCTAGGTAAATGATTTGGCTATAAAGCTAGACCTTAAGCTGTTAATAGTTGCTCATAAAACCCACCAAATCCAAGCTCTTTATTATGCAAATGGATTTCAAGAATCCAATGTCTCTTATTCCCATCCTTGCCAACCGAATTCATAGACTTGTTGCTCCCTTGAGCAATGTAAAGGGTGATCTTGTCCTTAGGAATGCGTTCATGCGGAAAAGACCCAACAATATGTCCCGCAATCGGTGCACCGAACTCGAAGCCCTCCTTCTCAGCAGCCTCTTTGGCAATGCTGTAGAGCTCTTCACCCGTCATGTCCGGATTCTCCCAGTACTTGGCTTTGACGTCGATCCAGATTGGCTCGAGGGCGTCGCGCAGCTTGATCTTATTCGGGTCATTTCCCAAAACAAAGGTGCGGCCAAAATCAGCCTCCCACTCTTCAAAGACAGGCCCAAGGTCGACGACGAGGATGTCATCTTGTTGGATTATTCTGTCGGGTGGGTTTTCTTCGAATGGTCTCAATGTGTTGGGTCCACTGCGAATCACTCGTTTGTGCCAATGAGTCCTCACGCCGTGACGTTCAGCCCCGAGAGCATGGATTTCGTTGTTCAAGTCTTTCTCGCTGATGCCGGGGCGGATAAGATGTTTCTCGATCTCATTGAATAGCTCGACAGCCTTTTTCTCAGCATCTCGGAGTGAGGCGGCGCGTTGTTCTTCGGCAGACATTTTTAAGCTTTTGACTGTATTTGCTGAAATAAGATGTACCAGAACAATGAGGGTAGTTGGTTGTGATGGGCTGGACCACTCATGATGAGGTTATTTGTAACCACTAGAAAGCTGACATAACTAGAAGTTGTCGGCGGAATGATTATGCGGTCGTGGGTCAGTGGATGGGTTCCTGTTCTAATTGCCATATTTGGGATAGGACTCTCCGCTCGGACTGCCTTGTAATATTTCTGCGCCCTATGTGGGTTTAAATAAGGTGTAGCTTGTAAAACATGTTTAGCTTGTTAAATGAGTCACAGATATCAAGTCAGTTGAACAGCCTAGCTCTGAGAGATTGAGGTTGTATCTGCAATACCGAAACATGTCAATAGCAAGATCTTGAGACGCACGCTTCGACAGACGGCTACCACCAGCAGCAAGAACATGGTTGTCAAGGAAGACGCATTTGCTGCAGAGCTCTATATGGATTATACAGTACTCTACAAGAACGATCTATTGTGTAACGTGTATGCATTGTCGTTTGTCGTGGAAAAACTGCAGAAAAACAGAAGTGACCTTCCCATGAGACGTCTCGGGCCACAGAAGTTACATAATTTGAGTAACTCTTTAGGAGCATTGCGTGAATGTCGCACCAAGACAGGGCATGGGTAAACACTGCCACATGTAATGGAATATCGGACAATTGTTTGGCCACCATCTAAGCCTAAACAGCGCGGAACAGTCAAGATTGGATCTTCAATCCCACTGAGCTTCGAGTACCTTCGACTCGGGCTCCCACTGGTTTATAGCGTCGTCATTGGGATATCCGACGTATTGGACGAAGTATTCAATCCCCTGCTCACTCTCTCTGCGGCCATGAGCATGCAGGATTCGCAGGGGACAGGTCTCCCTGACGCCTTGTGCATCTCTTCCACCAACTCTCTGCCAGTAGGCGAGGAGCTTTGCTTCATCGCGCTCGTGAACGAATCTCTCGTCAACCCAACCCTCCCATCGGGCCCTGGACCTTGAGCCCCTGATAAACAAGGCCACGAAAGGGCCGTCCTTATCGCCGACAGTGTCGACCTTGTGCTCGAGAATTAAAAAGTTGGGATGGACGGAATCCATTGCTGTATTATGTTAGACTCCACGTACGATGGTCAGAAAGAAGGTTAAGACTTACGACTTGGGCTTATAGTCCAAGGACCGGGAGAGGAAGTGAGGGAAGCCATTTCAGATGGATCAGCAGTGAGAGAGTTGCTGTTACTGTTGTACAGTGTAGCGTCGGAAATGTTGAGGGTCTCAGAATTGCAATAGACGGCTGGTATTGATGGTTGTAGTATTTCGAGGAGATCAACTGTGGTGGCGGTTTAGAGAAATGTGAAGAGAGAGGATAATAATGGTTGTGTTATTCTGACAGAACTTTGAGACCAGAATGTTAAGAAATAAATGGAAAGTCTTGTTAGAATGGTGGGAATAGTGAGAAAGATGAAACTCATCAGGACTTGGGGACAAGAGGGGCTTATATAGAAGGCATTGTCAACCTTTACTTATGACTGGGGACTCATTGTCACCCCACAGATCTCAGTCATTGAAGTTAATTACAAAAGCACATGAAGGTAAAAAGGTTAAATGTTAGGCAGCTACCATTCATGGCAGGGAGGCGAGGACTTTTACTTCCAGTAAGAAAGTTTAAGTGGCAGACTGAGTAAAAGACTTTGACGTCTCTGTTTTAATTGGAAATCTATCAAGACAACATGGCAGAGCTAGATTCAGAGTTGAGGCATTGTATACATTACAGTCGACCTATATTGGTCAGAATTTAGCAAGGCCTTTCAGTTGTGAGAGTCAGACGTGTCGATTAAAGCTGTCATAGAGCTTCCTTTGAGAACGTCTACATTAACGTACCACCGAGGAAGATCGTGCTACAGAGCTTAACCTCGTAGCTAGTATCTATGCAGTTCTATAACAAAATCATATATACAGGGGCCGCTAGGCACGCACATTACTGCACGTATAAGCTTCAGAAGTCAAACTAACCGATATTTATTCTCAAACAATATCTTCGATGGTTGGTAGCTATCTTGTATCGTGCAGTCACTGTTCAAACCTTCCCGGATAGCCTCTCTTTGTGACATACTTGGTTTGCAGTATTCACGGTGGAAGCTGAGCATGATAATATGGGTCGGTCCTGGGAGTTAGTCTGGGAAGCTTTCGTGCCGTTCACGAGCCATTACCTGCTTGGGTAAACTGAACTCTGATAGGATTGAGCTCTTAACTAAGGGATGCATTCATGGCAACAGCTATGCTCGATGTTTAGGTTCTCCATGGCTTGCGGTCTGATCTTGTCAAGCCTTGCACCAAATCTTCATTTAAACTTTCGACACAGAAGCGTCGGGACTCCCCTGGGGGACGATGGCCATGACACCTCAGACCGGGCCCAGGTCATATTCCATGGCGCAGAGGCCTTTAGTAGATCTTCGTTGGTTGACTTCACCCGACTTACTTCCTTGTCTCCTCCGCTGCTACCCTTTCGGCAGGTCTGCACTGTGATCGAAATATTATCACTAAAATCCTTTCTATAGGGTCATGAATGCCATTTTTGTACAGCATTATTACGATATTGTTTGGCAGTGCAGCTGCTGTGCACGGCTGAGAGACGGTTGAGAGACATGTGTCCCGAGTTGAGGCAGGCTACCCAAATATAGACGAAAACTCTGGCCATTTTCAGTATTGAATAGTTGCGCCTTTTCCCTTGAGCATTTTAGCCTTGGGATTCTCGGAGCCTACATGGCTAGTACAGATGGAGCCCTGGTAAGACTGTTCTTCGCTCGATGCCGTGAAGGTTGTGAATCACGGTTGTCTCGGTAGCATTTTAGTTCCGAGCCGGCATTTATTTATCGTCCTTTTCTTGACTAAGGGGCTAGCTATCTACACAGCCGCGCGACCTTTACTAATCTGCATCCCGGAGACGGCTGTATTATACTGCCAATGTTCCACTGGCATGTATACCACGCAGGTATATAAGTAGTCTCAAGGCCACCTAGAATAGTTCTTGACATTCATCATCTATCTCTCTCATTAATTGTATCTGGATCAATAAACATACACCCTTATCAAAAGAAGAAGCAAAGAACATAACGCGAAGACCATGGCTATTATTGCTGTCGCTGGAGGCGCCGGAAAGCTCGGCCGCGCGATCGTTGAAGCGATCGTTGAACAGGGTCAGCATACCGTGGTGGTACTGGCTCGAGAGGTAAATTACATCGGACTACAAAACTTGACAGGAAGATATCTGACACATCTTGCAGGCTAAAGATATACAAGGAACCAAGGTTATCACCGTGGACTACACCAAGACCGAGGAGCTTGCGGCCACGCTGGAGGCCAACCGCATCGAGACTGTCATATCTACTATCAACTCTATGGACGACGTCTCGGCTGAGCTGAGCTTGATCAAAGCAGCTGAGAAATCGGGACCTACCAAACGCTACATCCCTAGTATTTGGGGCATCAAAAACTCTGAAGAGTCAGTGTTGCCGCGCTCCTAAGACTTTGGAATAACAAAACTAAGCTGCGAGGACAGGATAGCATCTTACTTCCCCATCGCTCGGGCCAAGCTCAACATCATCGCTGCATTGGAAGCAACCTCGAGCCTCGAGTACACTGTCGTGTATAACGGCTACTTTGCTGACTACTGGGTACTCCCCAAGGTTAAGTCATACCAAAGCCCTCTCGCTCTGGTAGTCGACATCGCGAACGATTTTGCCGCTATTCCTGGGTCTGGCAACGAGCTCGTAACCTTTACCCACACCTTTGACGTCGCCCGCTTTATCGCAGTACTCGTCGGGGCACCCAAGTGGGATAAAGAGTCCTACATCATTGGGGACAAAGTGTCGTGGAATCAATTCGTGCAGTACGCCGAAGAGGCCAAGGGCGTCAAGTTCACCGTCAAGCATGATTCGATGGAGGATCTCAAGGCCGGTAAAATTACGGAGCTGCCTTCTCACCCGCACATGTACCCCTTCTTCCCCAAGCCCATGCTGCAGGGCTTTTTTGCTGCTTTTGGCCGCATGTTTGTTGAAGGGGCGTTTGACCTCAAGCCTGAGCGTACACTCAATGAAGCGTTCCCTGAGATCAAGGCGCGAAAGATCAAGGACCTTCTTTTTGAAGCTTGGGGACAGTAAATTTAGCTTTAATTGAGCCCTGGTTAAGCGTGTCAACAGGAAGAAATTTGTGGAGAACCAAACATTCCTTGTTAGTGATTACTAAGACTAATGATTGATGTGATCGGATGTATTTTGATTCCGAAGCTGGTGACGTTTGACAAATCAAGTGGGTCAACTTGAGAAACTACATCAACTTCTAAGACAAGCATTAACCCCTTGACTTTCCATTCAATAATATTCACTATCAACAGCTTGAAAGTTTGTATGTAAGAATCAGAATGGAAATCCAAGACACGTGGGCCGTCGGTGATGGGACAGGTAGACGAACTGGGAATGTAAGCCCCCCGCAGTCTGACATCTTACACTGCAGGCCTAAGTCGTCCAATAGGCTTGTGTTCCGTGTAGAAGTAGCAAGGTACGATGTGACGGCAAATTACCAAGCTGTCAAAGATGCTTAAATCGCAAGACGAGATGCCACTATGGGGAGCGGAAAGGAAGAGGTCGTGGCAAAAGGTGCGTCTCCGCTGTCATATGAAAGACTCAAACGTTGATTTTCAATAGCAAACAGTATATTCAAACACTGGAGCAACGACTAAAGAATGTCGAAGTTGCACTTCAAGCCTCCTCTACCGTCAATCAAGGTTCAAGTCAGGTTTCTCCAGACCCTGGACGCTCTCAAGAGACATCCAATAGCTATGACACAACAACGGCCGATGGAACTCAATCTCTGCCGTCGAGATGGCCTGAAGACATTTCCAGAAACATAATTCATGCTCAGATGGACAACAGCAATCTCGAACGGACAGTCTTCGTCCCACTCCCCCCAAAAGAGCATATTTTACACTTCATACCCAACGCCTTAGAAGAAATGTATGAAGCACGGTCGCTCTTCACCACTGATGATGTTATGAAGCTTGTCAATGATCAGTATTTGGCTGGGCCATCAAACTGTCATGCCGACCCTACTCGTTGGGCAACGCTGAACGCTCTCATTGCCACGGGCATTCACTGGAAGGCCGACAACAAGGCGATAGAAGAACTGTTCCCCATGTCGTGGGCATATTTCAAAAATGCCTTTGCTATTTTCCCAGAGATCGTCATGAACGGTGACGGCATCGACTCCTGTCAAGCGATGATTGCTATGGCTTTGTTTATGAGGGGAACGGCCGACGCCCGCGCATTCACTGCACTACTATCCTCGGCGGCGCATGCTATCCACTGTAATGGCTTGCACTTGGAAGATCTTCATGGATCAAGTGACTTGATCGACATGGAAAGGCGTAAGCGGTCCTTTTGGACGTTATACGTGCTCCGATGTAATGCGTCGCTCAACTTTGACCTTCCCACCCCATCCGATGAAGTCAGTGTCGAGCTCCCATCCCAGGGCCCCGTATCAGATACTAGTTCCAGCACACATCTAATGAGCCATATGTCAACGCTGGCACTGATACAGTCGAGAATAAGCCGATGCTCTTGCCCTGGCTCATCACTGTCGAAAAGCAGTCATAAAATGATCCAGGCTCTTGCTGAATTAGACACTGACCTCGAATCATGGAGGACAGGACTGCCTACAGAAGTTCAGCCTACAGCATTGGCCCAAGTGGACAATCTCGGCATCATACAGCTCCACTTTGCCTACTATGCTTCTACTTGGAAAATCTATACAGCTATCGGCAAGGTCTATAATGTCCCCCTCACGTCGATCGAACGAGAACAGTCAAACCTGCCACTTAGTACGCTCATCCCCACACATAGCGCACGATCCACGGTCTCTTTGCTTCAAGGCCTATCCTCACAGCCATTCGCCTCTTTATGGTAAGGTACTTACCTCATTATATATTTCGTATGCTGATATCTTAGGCAAATGATCTGCTACCCGATGTGCGCTGTTCTGATTCTCGTGACAGCGGTGCTCCACAATCCTGAAGATTCACAGGTGTCTTTGAACGTCGAGTGCATTTGGAAATTCGTTGTGTTTCTGAAGACCTTCCAAGACCGAGAAGAATGTGATCTCAATGGTCTTATCGAATTTTGCTCCAAGCTGTACGGCATTGCCTCGTTTGCGCAACGCAATCCAACAGATCTGGTAAACGAGAATGAAGATTACACAGGGGTACTATGGCGGCAATATAGAGTAAGTCTCAATCACACGAAAGGTCGGCCTTACTGACCGCTTAGGACTTGCGGATCCGCGTTCGAGGTTCTCAGGACCCCATGCTACTCGCCCAGGGTCTTCTAACCAATATGCCACTTCTAGGCGCAAAGGCGACGGAAGTGTTCTCTGGCATAGTAGCAGAGGCTAGGGAGGATGGATTCACGCGACTTGTGCCCGATGTACTCAAGCCCAGTTCATTCAACTTCTTTGCCAAGCACTAGACAAGTAACACATCAATATCAGCCATATTATAGGCGTCAGTCCAAATCAACCATATCCCTTTGCCCACGGCCCCGTCAAATATGACCCATACTTGCTGAACTTGATCCCACTGCTTGCTCATAGTACCCAACTTATACTTTAATACTCACTTCCCCCATTATAACTAGGTAGCAATAAACGGCGGCCACGTGATTAGTGCCATAGAAATGACCTGCCAAGTATCATCCACCGATGACTTGAAATCTCCAGCATTGCTAACATGCTCGCTCACGTCAACAGCTCGGGTGAGATCCGCACGCTTGAACGCTTTTATGCGAATGTCGTAGTAGCTTAGCGCAGCTCCATGCCATCCCTTGGCATAATCAGAGAAAACAGACGAACTAATCTCATTGCCAGTAAAGATGGCTGTGATATCTTCATCTTCCAATCGCCCGGCTTCAAGTATGCTGCTCATGTCCTCACATGCTTTTAGACACTCCTCGGGTAATCTCTCACTATCTAATTGAGAGTGAATCAGATTCTTCGAAAGCCAGCAGGCCTCATGAATAGCCAGTGGGATTGGTGTAATGCCGTAAGTAAATGCGTAACAGTCACCGGAGTGAAGCTGATGGGGACCTATCACAGTTGCATATCGGTTGCGGCGTAAGCCCACGTGCCGTTGTCGGTGTAACAGCCTGATCTGATTTGTCATGCTTTATTTTATACTCCTAATATCTAAATACCTTTATTTATTAACTCAATATCTCTAAGGTCTGATTTAGTAACCCTCAGAACCAAACCCTTGTCACGAAACAACATATAGGAGTCAAACTGCATTGCCTGGTGTGGCTCAGCCATCTGGAAGTCGAAGTGGCGAAAGAGCTAGAGTTCTCGTTAGCATCTATGCAATTGCATCGGTTTAGTCCATACCTCGAAGAAAATCTTATTTAGCTCCATCAAGGCGATCGGCTTCCCCAAACAGCTCCATCTCCCAAGCCCAAAGGTCAATTCAACATCTCGCTTTAGCTTAGCACTTGTCTTATCATCAACCTCGGTGAACCTTTCCGGTCTGAAGATATGAGCATCCTTGCCAAACAACGTCTCTGAGCGGAGGAGTCCTGAGAAGTTGATTCCTATGTTGGTGCCGGCAGGGAGAAATGTTCCGTTGTAGAATTCACCGCCAGTTGGAACCTCTTTGAAACTCATGTTCGTGGAGACAGAGCGGATTCGAAGACATTCATATACAACAGCCTGTTCACGTCTTTAGTTACGCTTTGATTAATAGTTTATGTTACTAACCTGTATATATGGTTGAAAAAGGGATTCTGCATTGCTGATTGGTCTCGAAGCCCTTCCTTCACGGATAGTGTTTGCGATTTCTCTCTTCAAGCGACCATAAACGTGAGGTGTCGCAAGAATGTGAAGCATGCCTGCTCTGATAACAGATGCCGTGGTATCCGATCCTGCGACAAACATGAATATTGACTCAATCTCGCATTCGTCTTTGGTTAACCCGTGCTTCTTGAATGAACTCTTCGGAAAGCATTAGCAGAACTCTCAAACCCCACGATTGGCAGATAAAGGGGACGTACAAGCATATCCCGTTTGACTTCACCATCACCGTGGTAGAATTCCTCAACAACCTTATTGGTGAGGCCCATCAATTTCCCTATTCCTTTTTTGTCTTTAACACTCGGACCAAACAGCCAGAGAAAGAGGGGAGAGAAGGCTATATTCCGAAGCCATGGAACGTCTGTTGTCAATGCAACAACAGGTAGATAATCGTTCAGCGTGTCGAAGAAACAGTGGATGTCCTCATCTCTGTTCAAGCAGCCAAATTCCTGGCCTAGCGCAAGGCGAGAGATGACATCCAATGTAAAGAGACCTGCGGTCTTGGACCACAGAAGCGGACGGAACTCTTTAGGTCCAGATATATATTTATCCTGTATGAGACGGATGAGGTTCATGATCTGCTCGTCAATAGCGGCTTCTAGACCCATTGTCTCTTTACCACTGTAACCATAGATAAGCTTTGCTTTCATTTTGTCATGTGCTATCGGGTCCCTCATCATGAAAAGAGACTCATGCCAGGGATTCAATCGTGAACCGCTGTATGATGCTCCTTTGGCATATAAGCTTTTTGTACCGTTGACTTTGCGCAATAGCTCCAGATCGTCCGTCAAAACATCGTAAGGACCGACCCTAACTATCGGGCCGTATTTCTTATTGAGCTCAAGATGAGCCTCATATTGTTTACCGCTTAGTGCCAGTTGGGCAAGCCAAAGATATGAAAACTTGGCCAATAAAGGCCCTGGGATATGACGTAGGCGATACCATGCTATAATAGAAGAGACGATGTACCAAGCGATGATGGCCAGAGCGGCAGCCCACCAATGGTTGGATGTAAAGTGCTCAAGAAGCATTTTGATAAGTTGCCTTCGGATTGATAAAGAACAGAAGAGACCGGAACAACATGAATAACTGGTAGGGCTGGAATTATATACCCAGAGACATGGTCTAAATCCCTCTCAGTGGCGGTGATAATTCCACTTTCCATGCGTGCTTGCCTTGGCTTTAATACGGCAGTGATATATTACTGGAGTGTTTTAGAATATTATGGGTCGTTGTGACTATTCTGGGTTATCTGCATATGCAGTACTGCGGCGCTGAGATATTTCTTTGAACTTGCTCCGCTATCTACCCCTCCCGAGTGAGGCCATCCATATCGAGTCTAGAAAGTCTATCAAACAGCTCAAACAGAGTAATTATAAACCACGCAACCTCCATGTTTTATTTTCAACCTTTATGAAAAGCGAATATTCGAATTACGTGTCCTAAACATCTCGCAGCGCAGCAGAGATGGTCTTCATGCCTCCTTCAAGCGCCTCCCGAGTAGGCCATCCATAGCCAAGCCTGAAAAAGCTATCTGGCATATCAAACCAATGACCAGGTCCAACATATGCCTCATGCTTATTGAGAGGCCTCTCGTAGAACGCCGAAAACCCCGCTATGGGTTGCTTCTTAATATGCGGAAAGCAGACAACGCTGCCAGTCGGCTTGACCCATTCCAACAGCTCCTCGCTTTCGATCCAAGACTCAACCATCTGAAGTCGGACCCTCATCTCATTCCTTGTGTCGCTCAAGATATTCTCACGTCGGGACAAGACATCGATTGCGATCCACTCGTTGATGACGCTGCCACTGATGCTGATCTGTTCCTTTGCAGCGAGGAACGTTTCCTGGAGGGTCTTGTTGGTGGTGATGAGTCAGCCGATGCGGACTCCAGGCATGCCAAAGGCATGCCAAAGGACTTTGACAGCGAGCAAACGCTCAGAACATGATCGCCCAAAGAGGCGGCAACAGGGAGCTTTTCGGCAAAAGCAATGTCCCGATATGTCTCATCGACAAGCAACAAAACGCCCTTCTTCTTTGTAATAGAAACAAGCCTATCGAGTGCCTCTCGAGAAAGTGTGGAGCATGTAGGGTTATGTGGGCATGTCACCGAGACAAGCCGAGTGTTGGACTTGATAGCAGCCTCTTCGTCGATGTTAGGCTGGAAACCATTCTCAAAAGTAACATCAATGTATGACATCTCGCAGCCAACAGCCTTTGGGGTTTCGAGGTTGGTTGCGTAGTTGGGACGCACCACAACAAGATGATTACGCTCTGAGTCCTGGGCGCTACCCAATTGAGAGGTCGTGATGATGAACAGCGCCCCAGCAGCCCCTGAGGTGATGAGAACGTCGTCAGCACTCACACCAGCGTCATCAGCAATGAGCCTTCGTAACTTGGTCTCGCTGCGGTGTTCGTTGTACAGGAGGGTGAGATTCGGGATCTTGATGTCCAATGACTCCAGTGTCTGGTCGGTAACGGAGCTTTCTCAGAGATTGTACTTGATCTGTCGTAGCCGTACTACTCGGGCGACTCAATCTCAATGGGCATGCGCTCAAACTTCATTGTTGCAGTGTTGGCTAGCTGATGCAGAGCAGTTGATGTATGTTGAGGGGTCTACTAACAAGATATATAAACTAACTGATGAGTGAAGAAGAAGCAGATTAATGTTGCAAAAGGGCTGAGTGTCTTGGACATATAAGAACTTATGTCGACCGATCAAAGATTAAGTGTAATATCAACGAGAGATTTCATGTTTGTGAGCTAGCCAGCAAGTATTCCCAAGATTCCTAGAGTTACTGGCGCTTCGACCTGCCTTCCCAGGACAGCTTCCACTGAGCCGACTGCATCCGGTGCAATGTATCTCCCGTAGACATAGTTTCCGTGGGGCCTGTTAAACTCCAGGTCTATTTTCGACGACATCTGATATTCAGCGGAGATAGTGGTTACCCATGCTTCTTGTCCAGATTTGGGAAGACCCATCTTGGCACAAAAGTTCACGTCAAGCAAATCTTCACTCTAGTGTATGCTATGTGGCAGAATCAAGAATAGGTCCCCAGATTGTGTCGGGAGAAGAGCATAGTAAGCAGCACATTGCCTCCTGTTTGGAACACCAATTCCAGCCCGTCATCATGACAATTTGGCGGTGTGGCTCAACGGCTCTTCAAGAGCTTGATGACAGTACCGCTATTTCCAAACCCCCAACTCTCTTCCTGGATTCTACATAGAACTGACTCGAAAATGCCCTGTAGACTGTCCTCCGCCATGTAGCCAATGATAGAGAGTGGCCAGACAAGTCCCCGGAGAAGAACAGCTTGGGGCCAGTCCCTCAGCACAACGACTGACTCTGAAATCGCGGCTTTGACTTCGGGAAGAGACGACCAGGCACCGGAGGCTATTATACTTGACAAGACTAACGATGTAAGTGAGAAAATGTGTGAGACGTATGGAGCAGGTAAAATATTGCCTCGGATACCGACTCCTGCCTACTCACGATTGTTTTGCTGTGTAGTAGTGCAACCTGATGATGCTATTAGGACTCACCTTTAAAGTTTGTTTCAGTCCGGTATAAGTCCTAGAGACAAGACAGGAATGGAATGTCGGCAAAAAGGTCTTATTACTGGGAGACAGACAATGGTAGCCGCAGCGTAGAACTGTAAAACTCCGCAGACGAGTTCCCTGGATTCTTGTCCTCTAGCCCGGGATTAACATGTCGTGCCCATGGTATTTGCGGATAATCGACGTCCAATGCAATGGTCGCAATGAATGGTTGCTTGAGGCCGGGCTTTTCATTCTGGTTAGGGAATGCTTGGTATGGGTCGGCTTCAAGGATCGGAGGGAAAGAGATATGCTGTCCAGACTCGGGGGCGTGATTCCATGAGTCTCAGGATCGAATGTCAATGTGATATCATTAAGAAATCCTTAGTAGAATTATATACAAGAGCAACTCTACACCAAGACCTTATCAATGTAAGCTCCAAGCTCCTTTAGACCATCCACTAAAACATCCGTCTCACAGACGTAGCCCATGCGAACATAACCCTTGAAGTCTGCATCACCTCCAAAGCAGCGAGATCCCGCAACAAAGAGGAGCTTAGCCTTTTCCAACAAATCAAGACAAAGCTTAACATCATCCACAGGATCCCCATTCTTGTCATTAAAGCGGATGAAGGCTGTAGTGCCGGCCTTGGGCTCCACCCACGAACAAACAGACTTGTACCGGTCCATGAAATCCTTGAGGATGGCTGCGTTTGTCCTGGCGAGTGTGATATTCCGCTGTACCAAGGCGGGCTTGACCTCAGGTGACAGGGCGAACCTGGCAACCTGATCATCGATCTGGGAGACGCTGATGGTGGTGTAGTCGCGTGCTAGCATGATGGCCGAGATGATGGAGCGATCTCGGCTGGCGATCCATCCGACGCGGATGCCTGCTAGCGCGTAGCCCTTGGACATTGATCCCGTTGCAATGGTTTTTTGGTAACCTAGTGTCGTCACCGGCTTAGGCACTTCGGTGTGATCGCCGCCAGATGCACCACCGTGGAAGAGCGGTCGGTATACCTCGTCAGAGAAGAGGATGATACCTTTATCCTCTGCAACCTTGGCGATACGGTCGATAACACTGCTGGGGATTGGTGCGCCGGTTGGGTTGTTGGGGTTGTTAATGATGATCATCTAACTATGTCATTATCTCATGTTTTACAGAATAATAGAGGGCAGTAATTCGTACCTTGGTGTTTGGCTTGATCATACCAGCTAGTTCATCCACATCAGGCACAAAGCCATTCTCCTTTTTCAACTTCCACAAAGTTACTTCAGCCCCCAAACTACGGGGAGTGTCGTAGAGCTGCTGATACGTCGGATAAACGCAGACGACATGGTCACCAGGACCTATCAGCGTGTACAGGGCCAAGAAGTTAGCCCCTATAGCGCCCTGCGTGACGATGACATCCTCAGGCGCCAGCTGCACGCCCTCGGTGCTGCAGTGAGCAGCGATGCGCTCGCGAAGAGTCTGAGATCCTGGGATCGCGCCGTACGCGAGCTTGATACTCGTGTCGATGGGGTTCTTGGCGGGACCGCTGGACATGGCGACCAAGTCGTCGATTGACACGGAGGCAGCGCATGTCTCGGCTACGTTGAGGACGCCTGGAGTTGTTTCGTAGGCGTCCATCCATTGCTCCACGGCGAAGGGGGTGATGCGAACCATGATGAATACTTAGATGGCACGTGTATGTATGTTCTGGTGTGCGTTTGTTTGTTTGGTTTGGTGTTCAAGTTGGAGGCTCCAGAGAGGATGTTTAAATATCCGATTCTATCGCTAGACTTCCAATTCCATGGGGCACAAGTGGCCTACGCCCTTGATGTGATGGATGTCAAGATCGAGCAAGGCCTAGATGTTCGACGACCTGTCCATTGGTCAACGATCCCATTAAGTTAGCCGGCGGCCACTCGTGTCCTCGGCATGTGCCGGGATGATCTGTAGACCCACGTTGACGATGCCAAAGACAGGTAGCGCCGCTTACTTTGCTTTCTTTGGCTTAGACTAGCCCCGTCCACAACTACAGCTTTTTCAACTTGGAGTTTCTTGCCTTGCAGAAATATCTCCATTTCAGGGTAGTGGAACTAGCGAGGACAGACGTGACCGATGAGTAGCTCTAGTTTGCAATTTCTGCCGCGTAAAATACTGCAATAAGACATGTATTCCGTCCAAGAGGCAAAGCCGGAGGTGCGGCAGTATATAATCTCAATACCTAGTGAAATTTTGTAAATCTTGACTAAACAAAAATCCAAGTTTGACGAGTTTGTTTTTTATTTCAAAAGCTCACGCCTAGTTTTTCCACTTTACTTTTTCCTACTACCCTTCATCATGTCCAATTTGGAAGCAGTCTACACGGCCAACGCTTGTGCACCTCTCCCTCAGTTCTCTCAAGCCGTCAAACACAATGGCATGGTCTACTGCAGCGGTTCCATCGGCATTGATCCCGCAACCGACGATCTGGTTCCCGGTACCGTCACGGACCGAGCTCGCATGGCACTCAAGAACCTCAATATCGTGCTCAAAGCCGCTGGCAGTGGCCTAGACCGAGTGGTGAAGGCCAATGTCTTCTTGGCTGACATGAAGGATTTTGGCGCCTTCAATATCGCGTGGGATGAGTTCTTCCCCAATGAACCCAAGCCTGTCAGTGATATTTATATTCAAATCTGGGACTTAGCTGACATTCACATGTACAGTGCCGGACTTGTGTCGCTGTCCATCAGCTGCCTTTAAACACTGATGTTGAGATTGAGGTTACAGCTAGCTATCAGTTATAGTAGTGTAAATAGTACTAGACACATAGCCTAGGCTTCTCCAAATCAATCATTGCCCTTCCACTAAACGTGAATTCTAATGAGAATGTCCTGAACCACAGCAGCTTCCGCTCATTGCCTCTCTCGCCAACTTAGCACGACTTAAAGGTCGTGCCGCAGGAAGCAGATCTCGTCCCATCAAGTCTGGCAGTGGCTTTCGTGCATTCAGCTTGTGCACAGAACGAGTCGCAATCTTGGCAGAGTAGATGCTGTTCAGCCAATGAGCCAGGCGGTAACCGCCCTTGGCAATCTGGAGTTCGATGGTAGGGATCACAGAGTTGTAATATGTCGGGTAGAGATCGCCCTCTTGCAATGCTGCAGCACCGTCAGGCATGACAACAGTGCAGACATAAGCATTGGCATCTGAGGCCCATGCCGTAGCTGATGTAATGGGATCAGTCACGTCGCTGTCGGCGATCCAAGAAGCAGCTTGGGACTTGTAAGAGCCAGACACGATATCAGAGATGAGTGTGTTTGCCCACGATTGCGCGTCGGTCAAGGCATGGCCACCAATCAGTTTCTCGGGCATATAGGTGTCCCAGTCTGAATGCAGATTATCACCAGAGTAACCGTTAAAAGTGACCTTGATATCGTTTCCGCCAACCTCGTAAGCTTCATCGTGCAGTGGCTGGGTGATATCGCCCAAAAAGTGGACGAGGAACTTGAGAGCCTCAGCCTGGTTTGCTTTTGTCAGACGACTATCTCCTACACGTTGAGTGTAGTTGGCAACGGCGGAGATGGAGCATCCAGAACTGCCACAGTCACGATCATAGTCGACATTGCAGTTTGTCGGCGGACTGTCCTCTGCATCAATAAAGTGTAGAGGGGCTGACCATTTCCCAGCTGTGGTTGTGCGGTAGGTGTCAGCCCACGAGGCAATGTTGGCAAGGTATGAGTCTGAGGTATCGCCCAGAACGCCTTGTGCCCTATTCTGATATCAGTACATGTGAAACAGACAGCGCAGTGGTGAACACTTACCAGGAGGCAACGTCATCGTCGAGAAAGTGTTGAGCAATGTAAGCAACAGTGGCATGACCCAAAACACCCCAACCATGAACAGCGCGGATAGCCCCAGAGGCCAAAAGAAGTGATTTGAGCATCATGGTTAGGCCAGAAGAGAGTCTACCAAAAGATATTGATGGATCTGTGAAAGACTCGGACACGATACTATATACACAATCCTGAAATGTAGAGTCGGCAATCTTGCTTAGTTGAGCGACCGACATATGGGCTCAGTTGACTCAATCTGGTCTTTCAGCCGAGTTCAGTTTGATGTGATGGACAAAGGTCCTTTGACAAGTGCTGAAAAACGCTACTGCTCGGCACATAATTGCCGGCACGTTTCGCAGATAGCTCATTGATAGGTAAATAACTCCAAGGTCTGATACACCTACTTAGGTAGGTAGGTACTTGATTTGTAGATCACAAATTGGGCGACTTATTTACCTGCCTAAAGAAGCATAATTAATCTCTAAATTATAGTATGCTGAGAGCAATATGAGATGGTCTTTATCTTATCTTTTAGCAGTTATCTACAGACTTGACAACCAACGGCCGGCTAATCGGCATAACAATAGCAGGGATAATTGCAAGTAGTTGCAGATCCCTTTTTATTACCGCATAGCTATTGGATGTCGTTCTCAGAAGCCGAGTTCATAGTGCCCAATCCCAGAGTAGGAATCAACAAACTATTCTGCCCACAGAACAGTGCACTGAATTTCCACGTTCAATCTTTCATTCGGCAAAGCCGCAACCTGTATACAAGTTCTCGCAGGCGCCTTGGTCTTGTCCGGCCATACCTTATTCCACTCCTTATTCATCCCAGCATAATCTTTCATGTCGGTCAAGAAAACAGTAGCGTTGACCACATTCTGCAATCCACATGCGCCGTTTGTTGCCCCGTTAATAATTGCACCGATGTTCTGCAGCACTGCTTCTGTCTGCAGGGAAATGTCAAGGTGGTGTGTTCCGTCGGCGTCTGTAGTGCAGCCGACGACTGTATTATCACCACGACGTGACGAGGTACCAGAAACGAAAATGGTTCTGGCTGATTGCGGTATTATTCGGGCGTGGGGATAGTTCGCAAGCGACTGAGCTTTTTCAGCGGGGAGAAAGAAGGGTTCGCCGTTTTGGATCGCCATTTTGAATGCCTTTGTTGGTCGACACTAAGATTCAAATTTCTTAAAGACAGTCAATCACTGATATGCACTGAGAAGATATAGAGGTTTGGAACGCGAGAATTATTATTTTGCACCGTAGCCAGTCAAGACTTCGGGTGGGCCTCTGGCTTTAGTGGTGGCTACCCGCTTGCCGACACTATGTTGAATGAGCCGGGATTCGGGCCGCGACCAGCTTCCGTGACCATGACAGCGACCATCACCTGTTCCGAGTCAGTGCCGTTACCGGTTGTCACCGTCTTCAATGTAATAATTTTCGACCTGTAATTGAATACAATATAACGTTTTTTTACCCGTGCCTGGCCGACTAACAAGCAGAGCAAGCATAGAACCAACTCAACACCCGCACAAATGCCAGAATCTCCCATTGAAACTGCCTGGAAACTCCAGACCTTGGAGTCTGCTGAGCGCTTCATCTCTTCAGACAATGTATCAGCGCAACTTTCGCTACAGAACTATGTCTCGAATGAATTTGATACCTCATTGACAGCGAATTACGTTGATTCCATAAATCCCAAGACGGGCAAATCTTTTGCTAGGGTCCCGATCAGTAGCACTGCTCAGGTTGACCTCGCGCTGCAGGCTGCTACTGAGGCGTTCAAAACATGGTCCAAAACGACAGCAGCCTTCAGGTCTAGCCTGCTTGAGCGCGTGGCGTGTTTGATAGAAGAGAATAAGGAATTGCTTGCAGTTTGGGAGAGCATAGATCAGGGCAAAACTCTGGCCAGGGCGAGAGTCGAAGTAGATCGGGCTGCGACAAATTTCAGGTGAGTGGCACGGAACTCTAAGCAGAGATATTTCACTAACTTGGCCCATTATTTAGATATTTCGCGACTTTTATTCTGCATCAAGAGAACGCCGTAAGGATGATCGATGGAGTCGCCCTCACATACGAGCATCGCTCACCGACTGGCGTGTTTGCGCTCATCTCTCCGTGGAACATGCCCTTGTACCTGCTGACCTGGAAGATCGCACCGTGTCTTGCCTTTGGTTGCACAGCAGTCGCGAAGCCTTCAGAGTTCACTTCCATGTCTGCATTCCTACTCTGCGAGATATTTCGGCTCGCGGAAATTCCACCTGGTGTTATCAACATAGTCTTCGGTGATGGGGCTACTACAGGCTCTCGACTTGTACAGAGCCCGCTTGTCAAGGGCGTCTCTTTCACTGGGAGTACAGCAACAGGGATCAAGATCCGTAGAGATACAGCGGATCAAATCTACAAGCATATTTCCCTCGAGTTAGGTGGCAAGAACCCAACATTGGTCTTCGACGATGTGGACCTCGATAAGGCAGTCCAAACAGCCGCAACAGCAGCGTTCGAAAATCAAGGAGAGGTAAGACCTGTCGATGTATAACTGCCAAGGATTCTAAACACTGACCTCATTAGATCTGCTTATGCGGTTCTCGCATCTACGTCCAATCCCGTATCTATGATTCATTCGTTGCTTCACTCAAAGCCTATGTCGAGGCAAATTACAGATGTGGCGATCGTACTGGCGCTGTAGCCTCATTACAGCATTATAACAAGATTGTATCCTATCTCGCACTAGCGAAAGAGGAGAATGCCACTTTCATCACAGGATCGGTGCCGCCCCTCGAGCCCAGCAACGGCTACTGGGTAGAGCCAGTAATCTTGACCGACGTCAGTGCATCTTCGCGAATCATGCAAGAAGAAATATTCGGCCCGGTAGTCACAGTCTCCAGGTTCGAAACCGAAGAAGAGTGTGTCCAGCTGGCAAATGACAGCACGTATGGACTTGCTGCCATTCTCTTGACCAAGGATGGTGCGCGGATGAGACGCGTCGGTGAGCAGCTTGACGCGGGGCTTGTTTGGGTCAATTGCTGGTTGGTCAGGGAGCTCAGTACACCTTTTGGTGGGATGAAAAACTCGGGCACGGGGCGAGAAGGAGGAAACTATAGTCGAGATGTTTTTACCGTTGTGAGGACTCTCCATCTACCACTGTAGAGCCCTTCCCGGTGATTGGGCTATCTCAGATCCGGCATGTCACTATCAGAGACTAGGAACATTAGTCTATGCCATAACAGGTCGGTATCTTAATAGAGCAAAGGCTACTATATTTCAACCTTAGGGAATATGCAAGCTCTATTAGGATATTAGTAAATATAAAATACGAAATAGAATAGTGTTTTAGTTCTATCGGAGACTTCCTACAGTATAGGTTATGTGGCTTCGGCAATCGGCCCGCTTAGTTAGGGTGATCGGATATGGACAAACTCTATTAGCTCGGCATTAATGATCCTTCCTACCAGGCCTTTAGTATGGAATCTCGCGAGGTTGATTGGCCATGCCCCAAGTTTACGTCGCAGTAGGCCACAGCATGTCTAGTGCAGACGGGGCCAGCAGGTAGATAGTGGTTCGTTCAATCTCCACTCTTCCATCCGCGGGCCGCCCGTCGGATACTGAGCGGTCTAGTCTCTGCGGTACATAGCCACGCAAAAGTTAAGCCTTTCCAAAACGATATAACATATCAAAGATGCCGAATGTACATGTCCAAAGAGAAAGCGGGGCGGTACACCTGAGTTGGCGACAACTTCAAAAACATTTTCACACCTTTCTACAATGGCAATTGACTCACTGACAATGACCACGCAGTGTAAGGGGTGCCATAATAGGATCAATCCTGGAGGCAGGCACTCACCTGGGACGACCCAGAATAAATTCTATCGCATCGACCTACATACACATGTCATGCCAAGGACCCTGCCACAGCTATCCGGTTCTGAGCAAAATGGAACACAATCGAACTCCTGGATCGAACTCAAGCCATCGATCGTGGATGAAGAATCAGTTGATATCTATGTCGATTCCAAACATTTCCGAACCGTGCAAGACAACTGTTTTGATCCGAAAGTTCGCTTGAGGGACATGGACCGGTCTGGCGTTCATGTCCAGGTATTAAGTACAGTTCCAATCCTGTTCTTCTACGACAAGCCAGGGAAAATGGTCGCCCAACTGGCCCGGGCACTCAATGATCACCTGTCACAGATGTGCACAGAATACCCAACCAGATTCGTTGGTCTTGCAACAGTTCCACTGCAAGACGTGCAAGCATCCGTTGAAGAACTTAAGAGAGCAAAATATACCCTCGGGCTAAAGGGCGTCGAGATCGGAACTACGATTGGTGAAATGAACCTTGACGACTCTAGGTTGGACCCATTTTGGGCTGCGTGCCAAGAACTAGATATGCCCGTTTTTGTCCATCCGCTGGGCTACTCACTGCTCAAAGAGAATGAACAACGATGGGGTCAGTATTGGTCTTCATGGCTGATCGGAATGTATGTTATTGTCCCTTCTCATGGCGGTGTATTCCAATCAAAGACTAACTGAGTTACCACTAGGCCCTGTGAGACAGCCCTATCAATGCTGGCCTTAACATCATCTGGACTCTTACTACGATACCCACGATTGCGCTTCTGCTTTGCTCACGCGGGAGGGGCGTTCCCAACTCTGATGGGAAGAATTGAACACGGATACAATTGCAGGCCAGACTTGGTCGCTTCAAGAGCGGGTGGCCGAAGTCCTTCAGACCACCTTAGCTCAGGCGACAATCTCTGGATAGACAGCCTGGTTCATGACCCAGATCTCCTTGCATACCTCTGCAAGAAGATAAGAGTGGATCGAATTCTCATGGGAAGCGACTATCCCTTCCCCCTTGGCGAAGTTCCTGAAGCTGGCAAGATGTTGACGTCTGATAGATCACTCTCTGAGTTTCTGTCAATGGAACAACGGGCGATGATCTTAGCTGGAAATGCCATTGACTTTCTGAAGTTGGATGAGAGCTTCCAGAATGCATATAAAGATGGCTTGAGAGATGTGTTAGAACGAAGTTGTGGCGATATAGCTACGTAACTTATATTAAAGGCTTAAATATTGTAATAGAATTACTTATTATTATTACTTTTATCTTATTAAAAGATATATCTATTTAGTTATTACGACTAAATTACTATAATATAACTAATTAGAGCAATTAATAATAGAACTATATTTTAAGCCTATTAGGTACTTAATTTTATATTACTCTAAAAGGCCTAAAGGGTAAGGAGGGTTCTAGCTTTATCTAAATATTGTAATATATTTAGTAATTAAGGACTAATTAATTAAATAAAAAGTTAGATATAAAAGGGAAAAGCGCATTATATAATTATCTATATTATATACTTATTAACTATATTAACTATAAATTTAATAATTAATATAATTAAGAAATGTCCTTAATAAGGAATTATTCTTTAGACTTATTAAGATATATTATAATCTAGCTTTAGACAAGTTCTCGAACTCGTGAGTGGATTGTTGGTTTAAATTTCACGAAGCCCCTATGTGGTTTTGAGGAATTCATCTTTGCCCAAGGGAACACTTTATCCACTGCCTGCTTATTGTTCTCCATGAAGTCCAACCACATAGACCACTTAACTCGCCCTTGCGACGTCCGAAACGGTGCATAATACTTTAATGGGTTAACATGACCAACGACAGGTTTGCCTAGAATATCTGCTACCTGTTGGGCGAAGCTTTGGCTCATCCATGTACCAGCGTCGCAAGTGATGAGGTACAACTTGTCGTAATCGCTTTCAAACAATTGTGGGAATTGTGATCGTATATTGTCCACAAAATCAGCGGCCCCCATGAGTTCAGGCCTCTTTGTCGAAGAGTTCCAGCCGTAGGCGGCACCTGGCTGTCCATGACTCACGATCCCTCGCCACTTTGGATTGGAGGCAATTTTCTCAAGGTATGTAATTGGTACGCCATCTTCAAACCTGCCCGCGACGGTAGCCAATGTTGGTGCCCTCCTTGGATTGAGTGCGTGGCTGGCCTCTTGAGGTAGTCCTTTACTCATTGGTGCTCTTAGAGCTTTGATGGCCCTGAACCCCTTTTCGAGGGCACGTCCAGCAAGGAACCCAGCTCCTGCGCCGATCGCTCCCCAAGCAGCATCTACAGCGATGCTGCCCCAGGTCGGGCCTTTGCCCTCCACTAAGCCATCATAAATAATCCCGCTTGCTGCGTCGGATCCTGCTCCCACTACAATGGCCAAGCCAACCTCGACAGCCAGCGAGGCGCCGCCAGTGAGGACACCAGCTGCCAATCCAATGAGAAAGCCAACGCCACCGGCAAATAAGTCTCGACCGAGAGAGCTTGTGCCGAAACCAGAATTGCTACTAGATCGACCGGATGGGTCAGAACGGTTCACAGGATCGCCTAGACAGTATGCATACGGGTTGATCTCTGCAGTCTCAAAAGGGCACCAAGCGTCAGGAGAATGGAATCGCCGCAGAACTGGGTTGTAAACGCGGTATCCATCGCCGAGGTGGTACCAGCCGGTAACAGGGTCACGCCACTGGCCATTGAAGCCAATGGAGCAATTTGTGCTGGCACTGAAACCCCAAGGAGTATACCGCTGGTGAGAGATTTGGCCTTCATTATTCAATTGCACGAAGGCGAGAACGGACTCCTTAGAATCAGACGCCCAGAGCTGAACATCTTCTCTCCCCTTATTGTCCCGTTGCATCTGTCCCCAGTATGAGACCCCATCAGAAAGGAAACTTGTTTTGGCCTCGTCAGTGGTCGTGCCAAGAAGCACTCCCTCCCGGTAATGTAGATGTGTATCGGGCTGGTTCTCTACTTGTTGGCACACAAGCCTTGACATAGCGTCATACTGATACCTACACAGTTCCTTGCCAGATGCATCGCGCACGGCCTTCAATCGACCTCTGGTGTCGTACTCAAGGGTTCGCCCCAGTTCGTCTCTGGTTAAGCCACCTTGTCGGTTGTACTCCAAGTTTACCGTGGAGGATAGATCCGGATGGCTCTCTGCTATCTGGACGAGCTGTGTTGGGTCGGTTGTGCTGAAGTGATAGGACGTTGTGTTCACTTGTCCGCTGCAGGATATGCTCTTAACTTCTGTCAGGTTCTCCAATGAGTCAAAAGTAAACTTCTGTTCTTGTATCGACCATCCGTTCTCGTCTACTGGTGGCTGAGATCCTTTACACGTGTAGCGGATCAGACGGTGTCGACTATCGTATGTGAAGCTTTCTTGTCGGAGGACATGATGGCTGCCATCTTCCGTACGGCGCTCGGAGACTTTACCCGTCTTTCCAAAAGTTTGCTTGATATCATACAGCACATCCGGGCCCTGGCGGATAATGCGCCTCGTTTCGCGACCAAACTCATCGTAGTCAAACTCGGTGGCAAGACTATGGCTCGCATCAAGCGTTGAGCTCTGAGTACATGTCCTTGACAATCTATTTGACTTGTTATAGGCAAAACTAACTTTCATCTTGCCCTGCGCCAACTCAGTTGGTCTTCCAAATGTATCATACTCCAGAGTATACGTCTGGCCATGGACGTCGACGTGAGAAAGAAGTTTTCCATTAAGAGTATATGTTGATTTAGTATCAAGATGAATGCCTCCTGGTAACTGTACCTTTTCTGAAGCAAGCTTTCCAGAAGGAAGGTAATGTCGTTGGAGGGTACTGTGGTCACTCTTGGCCTGAATGACTGCCCCTGTCATCGTATCGTACTTGAACGAGTCTGTAAAGTCCGCACTTTGGAGACTAGTGATTGAAAAGTCCAATGAGGGTTCGTAGTTCATGGAATGCACGTATCCATTGCCATTCGTGAGACTCACGGGCTGAGGTACGTTGTTCCGATATTCAAAACTGGTTTCTCGCCCTCCGATCTTCTGGTGCTTGAGACGAGCTAAGCCATCATAGCTTCGCTTGCCTAAGGTCTTGCCCTGGCATGAAACTGCAGATTTCAATGGTGATGTGCTGTGAGCAGCGTAGCCGACTTTTATAGATCTTGTCGACAGGGAAGGCTCGTCTGGCCAGCTGGTCTCGATGACACGATCGAAATTGTCGATCTTTTGTTCTGTCTTCTGTCCAAGGGTGTCGGTCTGACTTACGACCCGCCCCCAATCATCCAGTTCGGCTTTACTCCCACCGTACAAAGTTCCGTCTGAATGAAGCATGCGAATATTAGCCACCTTACCGGAGGTGTCGGACTGTGATTGAGTCATGCCCTCGCCTTCAATGCCACTTGTCTTGGTCTTGGTGATAGGATCAATGCTCGAAACATGGGTAGACCCAGAGCCATCTGATGCTCTGCAAGGCTGACCCCAGTAGTCATATTCTATCTTCTTTCTGGTGCGAATCTCTCTGTTTGTTGATGCGATCCAGTCAATGTTGTCAATTTGGAAGCACTGGCCCAGAGCGTTGTACTTGACCTCCTCCACAACGCGAAGGGTTTCATTATCATAGTCGTCCTGTTTCGACACTTGTGTAACTCTCTCCATGGCATCGGTCGTAATGCGTGTTTTATAGCCTTGTGCATCCGTATGGGTGACTTCGTAACCCTGTCCATCAGAACAAAAAATAAACTCCTGCTTCTCAGTGGCCTCATACAAGGTGCCGACGTTTACTGTCTCCTCTACAACACGGCCCATAAGATCGTGTTTGACATTTGCTCGGAATCCGTGCCGATCTGTTTGGCTCACGGTAGCCCCCGTTGACTTAGCACAGACTGTCTCAGTCTGGACGGTGATACTATCAAAGCTGGTTGTTTTGACAGTGGTTTTGAGACGACCTGCGTCAATATGCTCGTATTGAAAGGTCTGAGTGTTAGAGTACTTTCCGTTCAAACTTTCCACATGCTCTCGGATACGGCCGTGGTCTGCAGAATCTGTCTGATTGACGTACAAATACTCTCTGCTAGTCAGATTCTCTCCATCCACTAGTGACAGCTGCTTTTTGACGGCGACGAAGTAGCTTGGGTCTTTTGCAGTGGCTGATGCTGATGCTGATGTGACGCAAGGAAGTTGAGCGTACTTGAACTGCTTGCTTCTGGATGACCCTCCTGACTTAGGGGCACTGGTTTCAGTCTTAAGGTACCGCAAAAACCCATTTGGATCAGCCGGACAAGTGCCTTTCTCACCCTCTGCGGGGAAGTAGTCCCGCGTTGTTTTCATACCATTGGGCTCAACGACCTCTGTTGGATTACCCCAAACGTCAAATGAGTATGATGTCGTTTCTGAGCGAAGTGCCTCAGACGTGGCCAAATCCTCGTATGTTGTCTTTTTGGTCTTTGGCATCTGGTATTGTGCAGGCTGATCCTTAAAATTTAACCCTTCAATGCAGTGGTAGATCGTCTCCTCCGTCACGCGCTTTGTAGCATGCTGGCTTTGCGTGCTAAGAAGCAGATGGTACTTGTTATATTTGTATATGGTGGTGGCACCACCCTCGACCTTCACGGTTGAAGTGTAGTTATAATTAGCTGGTGAACGATAGAGGTTGTCCTCGCCGTCACTCCATTGGCTGACACCCCCATAGCCGAGGAAGTTGTGAGATGAGAACTTGTAAAATGTTTTGGTCGGAAGCTGTGTCTTGCCCGGGTAAATCGTGTGGCTGAGGATGCATGGCATGGCACGGGTTGGTGCACCTACTGGAAGGAGATGACCGTCGGCATCGTATGTCATGACCTCGAGCAGACCAGCTGGGCTGGTCACTTGAGTGACAAGGCTGTAATCGTTCATCATTTGGTACTTGAAGTCCCAGCTACCACCATTTCCAGGTAAAGTGAGTTTTGACAGCTTTTTGTCCAGCTGCATGAAGACGGAAGTGGCGCTCTCGGGCGTTCCAGGAGAGCATATAACCTCAGCCATGCCAGAGCCGTATTTGATGGCTACAAGATCTTGCTTTCCGTCGCTGATCGTATCAAGACGCGGAACTGACCCAACTGGTGTCCATGAGAGCCTGAGAGAACGGCCGTTAGGGGCGATGATCTCTACAGGTACAGATACATTGTATATGTTATTGTAATTCGAAAGGATTTCTCGCTGTCCAGACTTATAGGTAACATGGTATTGGGAGCCTTCTTTCTTAAAATGGAAGCTCTTCAACTTTTGGTCTTTGACAGTCACCGAGTCGGGCAAATCGTAGATCTGGTACTGTTCGCCAGTCACGAGGCACAGGGTACGGCCCTGTCGATGGTTGTACCGAGATAGGTTAAACTCCCAACCTTGACCGAACCCAATGTCTCGTGAGCCGAGGGCACTGTAGTTCAGGCAGAGTTTGAAAGCAGGGCAGTTCATCGCCTCGGAGGGCGCTTCATAGAGAGGGACAGAACAGCTATACTGCCCGGTGCGGTTATCAACACCATGCTGGACGAGGCTGCCAAAGTTGAAACCCTGAGAGTAGATGCCAGTAGTTTGGGAAGACATGGTAGAGATGCAATATCACGGGGATTTGATATTTTTTTTCTGCAAATAGAGAATGATTTGTGTATCGTGAGTAATGATTTTTCTCTAACTGCTACACATGGCGATTCTGTTTCATTAAATAACAGACCCATTCTGAATAGGACAAAGTATCCGGTCGTGGGCTTTGTGTCATCTCCCGGTTTTCAACGGTCTCTTGGGCCTCGCGGGACAGTAAGCCAAAGCTACACATTCCTGCCATCACCCACGTTTTCCCGCTCAACCTGAGAAGTAGAGACAGCTTCTGCATGTCTTGCCAAAAAAGGCAAACTATCGACAGGCCACCGGAAGCTGAACTTTTGAACGGGTGTTGATCGGCGACAAATATCGACTTAAATCTTTTCTATTCGCTGACTCCATTGCGGAAAGAGGGAGCTGAGCTTCCGTCCTAGGTATAGATCTGGTGACTTGCGTCCTTTTACTTCCGACCTTGAACATATCACGTTGAATAGAGTTTTGAGGCCAGCGCATAAGTTCCTGTACAGGAGCCAACCAGAGTTTAATATGGCATTTCTCAGAGAGCGCCTCAAGGAGCTGAGAACAGGGTAGCCCTGGTTCAAACTGACAATTCCATGATTTTGATCTGTTTTCCGTCACGGCGGCATATTAAAATCGACTCTGATTTGCCGTCTCAGTATCGTGACGCAGTGATGACGTTCAAGAATATAAATGTATTTCATGGGCATACTGACCTGGCATTCTGGCCCCTCTGTATGGGGTGAAGATCGGCAGCTCGGCCAAGCTGACACTTTCCTCAACATTTCCGCGGCATTTTTCGGCTGCTGCTATGTCTTGGTTCCCATTAACCAAGATTGAATATGAATATTCCAAACTTCCGTACACTGTAGATGTGGGAAGGGCCTGCCGATGTGAGTTGCCATTACCAACGTTGCACATTGAAATAGAGCACTTCCCCCCAAGCTGCCTGACTGTAAACCTCCTGATCAGTAAGGTTATTTTCCTTGACCATTTCCTCCTACCGCAACTGAGATTATTCTTACAAAACTTCACAATGCCTTACTGGAACGTTCAAGAGTTCTCTGTCACGACCAGCACCGGTATCTCTGCCGAGATCTTTGCCAATGGACGAATGCAGTGTTCGGTCACAGTCTTGATTAAGGCGTTTGATCCCAAGACGCAGACTCGCCACGTCCTGAGCGATCAGGAGCTTGAATTGATCGAACTCATTGATTATGACGTTCCTGACGGAAAAGCACTTAGCGGTGAATGGGTGTATACCACTAAGGAAAATGAATTTTCCCATATAATCACGCACGGTTCTCAATTCGCCAACATGACAGCGGCTACCAGTCCACCAACCACTGATCCTGTTACTGCTGCTGGATCGGAATTTCAGAGTGTTCGATTTTGGGTCTCGACAACCAAGGAAGAAGCCAAGAAAATTGGTGCTCGCATCACAACCCCTTCAAAAGAGACATTCACAACACACTCGGATAGTTTCAAAAGTTATATATCCGTCATTGGCATGACCCCAGTTATCTACAACAAGAAAAACACGACCTTAAGCTGGGAGCAGAACTGGAAAGGCAGCTGGCAAATGGACCTTCATGTGTCCCCTGGTGGGAGTTTCGAGTACTGGTATGACTACTGGCTCTACAGCTATTTTTTTGAACTCAATGCTGGCATGCCTCTTTTCAAAGCCAAAATCGACAACTACTACAAAGGCAACCTTGGAAACAAAGGCCCAGAGTACGATGCCCGTATGAAGAATGCCTTTGGTCTATGGCGAGGTAAAGATAACCCTAGATACCTACGTCTCTTCTTTATCTGGGAGATGGGGCTGGCCGCTGATAAAACAATGGGCTTGGAACTTGAAAAAAGTCAGCGGCTTAATGATTCCACGTACAACTTTCACGCCCATCTCTATAAGACCATTCCTATAAATCAACGAAAGAATGCGTTGTGTTTCAGCCAGTTTGATTTTTATCTCGATAACCCAAACCTTGAAGAATGGTGGGTGCAGGGATGGTATATGAAACACTGTCGGTTCCAGGTTTATGATGGGTATGGTAACACGGGCAAATTCTCAGTCTCATTTGCGTATGATTGGATTACATACGACGAGATCAATGACGGTGGGGTATAGCTAAAGATTAAATACTATAAATACTACTTAAAAATACTTAATAATGCCTTATCTATCTATCTTATTATTATAGGGGACTGATATTTAGGAATATACTTCAGGCAGCTAACACAAATAACTTCAATAAGGCATTTCTTAAGTGCCTCTTATAGAGGGGGAAATTAAAACCTATTCGGTTAGCTGTTCATATAGATACTGCAGTGAATTTAGTTATCAGTTACTGAGTTCTAAGTACAATGTCTTGCCACATGTAAACCATACTATTAACCTCAGTTTTATTAACAGTTTTGTTCCAAATCATAGCCATACTCACTGCAATCTTATCTTTCTCCAACATGATTGGGCACTCTGCGAGAAGGCGCCCGGAGGCGGTACTACAACTCTCTGTCCAACATGGGCCATCCCAGTTCCTTTGCACCGCTGAAATCTGTATGACCTGCCGGGTGTATGGCGAGGTTAAAAGAAAGGCGACCTAACAGTGATGCAGCATGAGGACAAATAACCTCGATATCTACAACAGCCAGGGCCTGTAAAGCCTCTAGCCCAGCGTCCTCATGTGGCATTACTTTCACAATTTCAGTTCGTATCTGATTAGCGACAGTGCCAAGCTCAGGAGATAAGCCTGGCAGTTGAATATGTAGAAGTACCTTTGAGAAGCTTTATATTTAAAATATTTAAAACTTATTAAATAAAGCTTTATTTAACTAAAAACTTAATCCTAATTATAACCAAATCTCTAATAAGCTTTTTTACTTAATACTACTAGCCTATTTAACTTTTCCCTTTTATCACTTTTTAAATAATATAATTATTACTTATTACTTAACTTATTATTAAGGATAATAATAATTTATCTTTATTTATAGGTTTATTATATTATATAGCTAAGCCTAATTAGCCCTTATTAATTAGATTATATTACCTTTTTTATTTTATAATACCTGTTTTTAATTATTTTAACCTCAACCTTATCACAGTACCTTTGAGAAGAGCGGTCCGGGATAGTTATCAATTCCTGGAGATATTTCCTTCAACAAATCGGGAACATAGCCATCGGCAGGGCCCCTAGCTAGCGCAAAGTCAGTGAATGTTGGTGGTGAAGTAAAAGGCCTATCTAGTAGAGATAAACTTTGCACTGTGTAGCATTACCAATCTTTTAGTTGGCATGCTTATTATGGCGTGCAGGCCATGTTGTTGATTTCGATCTCCTCATAAAGCCTATGAACTTAAGAACGGCAACAGAGCCAGCCGAGGAAGACAGTATTCAAAATTGTAAAGGAAGCCATCCTTTATAATCTTTATCTAGATCACTAGATTAGTGCTATTCTTTTTAGAGGTACAGACTTTATTATGCTATTGCATTGAGTATGACTTGGCCTTAATAGCTGTCCCAAAAGCTGTATTATGTTTTCTTTCCTTTGTGAGCCGTCCAGGGGCAGAAAAATATCAAAGAACAATTAGATTAGGCCACGAGGGTCTAGACTACACGAACCGAAGATGACAAGGCTTGTTCTCGTAGCCGACTTAATTAGTGACTGACACAAAAGATTACCTGCTCGGAAATAGCTAGTGCTGTTTGTGGCAATGCACCCATCGCTAGACTAGGGCAAAGAGCCGCTACTGTAAATGCTGACGCTGTTTAAACTTGAAACGCTATTGTCGTATCAAGTGCTCATGCTGACGCCTGGAATCTCTACACTAGATGAAAGTGTATAGTTAGATCAGAACTCACTAATATATATTCTGAAGTTAATTGGAATTTTTCAGTATGTTGGCTTGTTATGTCTCGTTGAGATGGCATAAGCTTTAATTATCAATCAAAAACTCAGGAAATGTCAATACGACGATATAGAAAATTACTCAAGGTCGTCTCACTTTGAGTCTCTGTGGCTGATTCACCTCTCTACAAAAGCTTACATAGTTAAATTTGTATAAATACAACGAATACAATACGAGTCCAAGTATAGCAATCTAGACTTGTAGCCGAGTTGTTATCAAAACCCTTGACAGGTCAAGCTACCCTCCACATCTACACACCATAGTGAGTATAGGGAACCCAAAGCGGATACTGCAACTCTGTGTCATCACAAGCCACCACGTCTCGCACTATAGCTGCATCTCTAATCACATCCTCTCCATAGCCCAACCCTTGTACCCAGCTGTCTCGAAGCTGTCTCATTGCGAAGTGAAGCCCATGGCTTATCGCATCATCACTTATCCCCGTCTTGAGCAGATAACCGTAGAACAGCTGCGCCATAGTAACGCATAGTTTATCGTTGACTTCCCACAAGGTACCGATAACGTGACGGAACCCTGCCAGTTGAAAAGCCCGAGTAAGGTGAATACTTTCATCCAGTGACTTCTTATCCCGAACTTGGCCGGTTCCACAAGCTGAGAGATATGCAAGAAATGGCGACTTAGAGCTCAAATTGGTCTCGAGTAAACTTGCCACTGCGAGAGGGTCCTGTGTCCAGTCTTCGAGCAACAGGTGGCTTGCCAGTGGACTCTTCTCGTCCGTAGTGCCATGCCCTGCAAAATGGAAGATCATGCAGCTTTCGATAGCTGATAACACTGCCCTTCTATGAGCTTCGGGTTTCGTCCACGGCAGTCCCATCTGGTCACAGATACCCTTCACTGCGAGTATTTCGCTATCTGCATGCCGCAGGCTCTTTTGTCCTGGCGTATCCTGCATTGAAACAAGCACAACGGCGCGACGTCCTCTTGTTGACAGTAGGAGATCCCGTTTCTGACGACTATGTATGATAGTCTTGATGGATGACCCGTATGACGACACCGCTCTGTCAAGAACGGCACTGGAATTGCAGTCTAAGTGTCTTCCTGCTGCGTGAACAGGAAAGCCGGCAAGCATCCCAGTCGGTATCCACCAAATATGTGGCCATGGATCTGTAGCAGGAGTCTCAGAAAAACCCAAAGCGTCCAAGACTGGTTCAGCAGCGGCAGTCCAAAGCCAATCTAGCGTTTCGACAGCTCGAACTTGGGGAGCTTGAGTAAGTATCTTCTTTGGAGAAAGCTGGGGAAGTTGGACTACCCGTAGGTCTGCTTGCTCTACTATCAGCGCATCACATCGATGTCGACTGACGTTGAGGATGACGATAGGACCTCGTGCCGCTGCAGCTCGTAGCTCAGCCTCTGAAGGCGGGAGAAGGAAGCGCTCGAACCCAGGACAACTGCGTATCTCTGCAAGAAGCATTGGCATTCTGTTAACAGCCTTATGTCGCTGGTCAGTCCCGGTAGAGGTTTCTGTCACTTCCGCGTCATCATTGCCTTGCGATAAAGGTGCATCAAGCTGGTCACGGAGAGTCACAAAGGAGCGGGCCAAGTCAGAGTGTCTCTCTTCCAAGGCCGAGATATCAACTCGCAAATCTTGAAGAGAACTCGCCAGAACCCC
Organism: Fusarium dlaminii; assembly: GCA_013186775.1. NCBI lineage: Eukaryota > Fungi > Ascomycota > Sordariomycetes > Hypocreales > Nectriaceae > Fusarium > Fusarium dlaminii. The sequence continues at coordinate 77,879 of JAAOAL010000105.1, read as the reverse complement.
ACGGCCTGTCTCCAGAAGACGAATCGCCGAGAGCGGGCCCTCACCCGCGAGTAAGTCGATGGCTGCCGCATCTGAGGCGAGTCCGGCTATTTCTGCTAGAAGGTGCTGCTTATCCTTGTTCTGAAGGGAAGGGGGGCTAAGCAATGGAACCAACTGAATAGTTGCCTCGGTGACTAGATATGCGTCATGGCAGCCTCCATGAGAAACGTCCATAAATGACAACAGCGTCCTACCAGCGTTCATTCGGATACTGATGGGGGCCGAGTCATGATGCAAAGCAGTTTGAAAGCACTGGACGGCCTCTTCAAGATCTGCAGGCACCTTCGTGCGTGAATATTTGGTGCGGAGTTTATTCCCAAGACCATGTAATCGTTTAGCTAGGCCGGGGTCATCTTTTGGTGTTCCCTCGACTGCAGTACGGCATGCGCAGATTGCTTCCTCAATATCCTCCAAGGCTTTTGTGTGGAGATATTTAGTTCGAAGCTTCACGGCAGGATTGGAAAACAGCGTTGCCCGACGAGAGGGCTCTCGGGTGGTTTCCGTGGCTTCTTTGGTCATCCGGATAGACTCGGTGAGGTCGTCGAGGTTTCTTGTTCGTAGGTACCTGCTCCGTAGTCGTATGCTAAGAACCTCTAGTGCCATGGCTCTACTAGGGTGGTCGTCCGAGGTGGTTTCAATAGCCTGTTGGGCCACGCTGATAGACTCATCGAAGTCGGCCGTCTCTTTGGTGCGTGCGTATTTCAAGCCATACCGAATGCTTAGATTAATTAACAGATCGGTTCTCTATTTATGTTCCACTGGGGTGACTGCGATAGCCTTGCGGGTGACATCGATCGCTTCTTCGAGGTCTGTCATAGATCCAATGCGCGTGTATCTGTTCCTCAGAAGGATGCTCAGGGCAGTGTACTTTCCAGTCAGCGTGGGATTACCGTCAGGGGTGGCCTTTATGGAATCCCGGGCTACGTTGATAGCTTCCTCTAGATCCTCAATTTTCCCTTTGCGTAGATACCGCGCGCCAAGTTGAGAGGCAAGACTGGCTAACCTGTCGCCGCTTTCTGCGTCTGGGAGACCTTTCGGCGTGGCCTTGATAGCCTCTCGAGCTGTGTGGACCGACTCCTCAAGAACATCCGTATCCATGGTTGACTCGTATTTACTTCTCAGATCCAGGGCCAAGCTGTGATATCTTTGGCCAAGAAGCCTACTGTCCCATGGAGTGAGTTTAATCGCCCGCCGAAGTACATCGAGAGAATCCTCAAGGTCCTCGATGGCTCCAATCCGCTTGTGTCTGGCACTAAGCTGGATGCTGAGATTGTGTAGCCTTCCAGGGAACTCCTCATGGCTTTGTGGGGTAGCTTCAACTGCTCGCTTTGCCATGGTAACAGCTGCTTGAATGTCTGTTGTTTGTCCGGTATACGAGTATTTATCAGCTAAAGCGAGGGCGAGGTCATGCAATCTTCCTGGAAGATCCAGGTCATGCCCAGCCGCCAAATGGATAGACCGTGTCAAGAAGGCAACGGCTTGTTCAATATCCGCCAGTTCTCCGATTTGCAGAAATCTGTGCCTGAACTGACGACCAAGAATGTGTGAATGTTCTGCAAAGTCTACGTGATCATCTGGAAGATTCTCTAGAGTCTCCTGTGTCACGGCGATAGATTCTTCCAGATGCTGCAGATTCTGAGTCTGTGAGAACATCTTGGCCATCTGGGTGCTGAGGTTGACAAGCCTGCCTATGTAATCTGGGTGATCTGGGGGGGTGCAGTCAACAGCCTTCCGAGCAAGTGATATAGTTTCTTCCAAATCTGCAATGTCTCCCGTATGGGTGAGCGTTTCGTCCTGATTAATACTCATGTTGCTGAGGATGACGGGTTGATTGATGCTGTTTCTGGGGAATCCTTAATAGTCTGTTGCCTAAATGGAATAGCTTCATCAAGGTCTGCCAGAACTCGTGCTTGCGAGTGCTTCTATCCTAGCTCATAACGCAGGTCGCTTAGAGATTCAGTACAGTATGTATGGCCTGGGAGTGTACCTTATAGTAATTTTCTCAAAAGAGCGATGAGCTCTTTATTGTGTGTAGATGCTTGGTGCGAAATCTGTCAAAGACCCCGCATAGCAAGGCGGGTTAAGAATTAGGCAGCTACTACATAAACTTGTAAAATCTAATAGTAGGTATAAACTCACGCGAGGCTTATCTTAGCCGCCTTATTAATCTGCTCTCTAAATAAGAATATAACTTTTTATAAAATAGCAATACTAATTAAAGAACTAAAGTGGCTCTGCCTAATTTATTTATACAGGTATTAAATAGTAGTTAATTAAATCCTCTCTTATATAAGGTGGAGAAACTTCAATGCTTAATACAATCACTTTTCTTAGTACGGCTGACCCGCATTACGCCTTTCCATTGACAAGCAAATGTATCTAATCCCAATAACCTCTCACAATCATAGACAAGTGAGAGCTTACATCGGCTACAAAATGCCTTCTTCCGCCGTAAATCCCATTATCTTTGAGTCCTACCCCGACCGTGGATTCCAGGCGTATAGCGTCGTTTTGGGGGCGTGGTTGGCTCTGTTTCCAGCCTCAGGTCTCCTCAACTCGACCGGTATTTTCCAAGCATGGCTCCTCGTCAATCAGCTCGACAAATACTCAGAGCCTCAAATCGCGTGGATATTCAGCACTTTTGCTTTTCTTTTCTTCTTTGGGGGCATTCAGGCTGGTAAGCTCATCCGCATTAAGCGTCCGAACCATACAGAACGTGACCTTACATTCCCATAGGCCCAATCTTTGATAAACATGGACTTAAATACTTATTCCCTACTGGAGCATGTGGATTGGTTGTCTCGCTATTATTTACGAGCTTTTGTACAGGTAGGAAGGACCCTATGGCTACGAGATAACCAGAGTCCTAAGCTAACATCAATGGTGAGAAGATTATTACCAGTTCATGCTTGCCTTTGGGTGTCTTGGGGGTATCTCTTCTTCAATCATATGGACCACGAGTATCGCCACCCTTGGACACTGGTTTATGCAAAATCGTGGATTGGCGACTGGCCTTGCAACAACTGCCGGTGGCATCGGAGGTCTATGCTATCCCCTTGCTTTTTCGCATCTCTCACGTCGAATCGGATTTCCCTGGACAATGCGATGCTTTGCGCTCATCACCTTGTTGTGCTTCCTAGCCAGTCTGCCCTTACTCAAGACACGGCTCCCAGCAAACCCAACCTCGCGGATTGTTCTCGACTGGAAGGGTTTCAAAGACACCAGGTTCACACTGACAATGATGGCAATATTTATTTTGGACTGGGCTGTTTTGGTGCCTCCAGCATACATCACCACATACACTTCTTTCCATGAACTTCATAACCTCTCTCCCAACATATTGGCGATTCTGAACTCGGCATCTACCTTAGGACGTTGTATACCTGGGATTGTTGCTGATAAGCTCGGTCGGTTCAACGTTATGATCATTTGCGCGACTCTCTCCACCTTATCAATATTTTGTTTATGGCTTCAAGCGAGGTCTAGCGCTGCTGTTGTCATCTCCTTCGCTGTAACCTATGGCTTTTTCAGCGGTACCGCTTTCAGTCTGACACCAGTATGTGTAGCTCAGCTCTGCAAAACAGAGGAATATGCCACAAGGTATGGTACGGCCTATGGCGTGGTGAGCTTTGCCACATTGGCTGGAGTGCCCATCTCAGGGTTCATCTTAGGCACAAGTGACGGCAACCACTACTCTGCGTTAGTTCTGTTCTGTGGCACAGCGTATGCAGTCTCAGCTCTTCTTTTTATTTTTGCCAAGGGGGTCAGTCAGGATTGGAGGCTCTTGTCTATATTCTAGACTTAACTCGGACTAACCTGTTCACGTTTTAAAAAGTGAGACATGAGCGTGGGATAGTATAACAAGACCATCTTAGCCATAAAATAACTAAACTTATAGGCTACCAGCATATAAAACAAAGACACGATAGTAATAGCTAAAGGCACTGTGCCCATTTTGATTGCCTATATTAGTCCCCCAATCCATGCTTATTGATAAAGAATCCTTCGAAGTCCTCAACCTCTGGCCAGTACTAGTACTCAGGTGTGCATTCAGCACGTAAACCGGGATTCTAACTCAACCCTTGCACGTCTCAAACATCGGGTTTCTTTCCATAGATGGAGCATCTGCCAATCGTTAGTCGCCAACACTTGTTCCCATTAGAGAAACTCACATGGGATTATAAGCATGAACACAGGGATTATGTAGATCCTTCCGGACATCAACGAGGAACCTATTGACCTCATCGCGCGACCATCCATGAGCCCTCGAGAATGACGCTAGGGTCAACGATTCCAAAGCGTTCGAAGAATTATGATAATTCCATGTTCCCAACTCTTTATGCTTCTTGTCTCGAGGCCACGGATTGGTAGGCCACTTGAATCTTTTATCGACGACATCGACAAATCCGACTTGTTGCATAATAGCTTTGATCTTGTCGAACTCGATAGATGTACTCCCGAGCTTGGTAAAAGCTTCCCCGAGGAGTATACACCATTTAGAAAGGGCGTGGTCCGGGGTAAGAGTCCCGTCGTCGGAGAGAATTATCCCACCAATTTCTTGGAACTCGGCATAGCCACCAGGTTGAAGATTGCTACACAGGTTAGTGTTTTGGATGAGAGTCGGGATTTAAGACATGCTTGAAGATCTTGCGGATGTAGTCCTCCCAGTTCTTAATACTAAAGACCATCATTCTGCTATGGATATAGTCAAATTGCCGACCGTATTCCCAATCTTCGTCAATATCATCAATAATGAAACGAAGGTTTGGCGGGACACTGGAGATGTTAGCGGACGTGATATGACCATGGGGCTACTCACAAAGCGGGTTGGATTGGTGAGAGGTCAACCCCAATAACCTATGCAGTTAGTAGAGGCTCCAGTGGGGCTGGGCGATAGGGTATCTACCTCAGCTTCTGGATGCTCATCAGCGTAGTCAATGGCCCATATTCCGGTTCCCGTTCCCACGTCGAGTACGCGTCTGACCTTTGCACCGGGGTCATTCGGCGGAGCAAGACCTAGTTTATCTCCAAATGTTAGGAGGAAAAGGTGGTGTTGGAGATCTGATCTGTTAGTGGCATGCTTGAAACAGTAGTGGTACCATACCAAGACGCTCATTTTCGACCTGATCATTCGGAAGATGATATTCTACCGATGTTGTTAGAATTCGGCAGCTGAGGATGACAATGCTTCTCACTTCCGTCTTTGTAGCGATGATATGTTCTCCCGTTCTCGTGCCGATAGTTCAAGATGGAGCTTGAGATGCTCGTTGTTGATGAACCGGCATCCTGTCACCTGTCAGTCGAGTCCTTTGATGTGGATAGTTTGAGCAGTGTACGGTTTCAATCGACGAGTCGGCATCATCATTAATCTGATTGTATTCAGTGTCTGACTTTTGATACGCAAGGAATGATCTTACCTGCTCATCAGGATCAAGAACTGGATCGGCGTCTACAGTCAACATGTTCAAATTGATAACCTGAAAATCGCTCAATGCGGGAGAATTGAAGAGGGAGGAGTCTGCTTGTTGAAATGGCTGATGGTCGCGTAGGCAACATGCAAATTGTGTATTAAGCGAAGAAATAATAATTGATATGACTGGCTCTCTTAAATTGATAGTAACCAACATGCAGATGCGTACGTGGCTACTGCATGGGTCAGTGGTCTGATATTGTCTGCATAATTGCAGCCCCTCTTGGCTTCCGAGAAATTATCCATGTGCCGCGTGGATTACGGGAGCGATAGATATCCAATTGACCGGAAATATGAATGAGTCTTCCATGTTCGGATAGTCTAGTTGGCGACCTCGATAAAATTAAAACGCAGTGTATTGCTGGGACAAAGAGTAAAATAGTTGATGGGGCGAAATTGCAAACTGACCAAGACATCTAAGAAATAGTGAACTCACTACTCCTCCCCGTAAACGCATTAATCTTTCCCGTGATAGGAGTCTTGCTGTCTCCATAATAGCTCAACCGATACGTCCCAGAACCAATATCCTTCGCATCCTGCCATCCCGTCTCCCAAGTAATAGCAACCTCACTCGACCCAAGCAACCCATCAAGCCTCTTCCATTCAAAGACAAGATCCCAATCTTCGTCAGTCCGAACTTGAACCCACTTAGATCCGTCCTTCTTCTCAACTGCCGCATAAGTATCCTCAAGGTGAAGATTGTTGCGTGGGTTAGCTCCCACGAATGTGGCGTTGATGGTATCGCCGACTGCAAACTTTGACTTGCTCACATCTTTGATAACGTCGCCGAACTTGGTGCCGATCTTGGGGTTATCGTAGACAACTCCTGTGGTGAGAGATATGGAGTTCTTCCGATTATCGGGCGCAGATGGACCAGCAGGCGGCTTTGAGGCGCCCTTCTCCTGGAGGAGGTATCCGAGATAAGTTGAGGTCAGGTTAATGTAGGCATCGAGACTATGTCTGCCGTGAACAGTTGAGCCACCTTCGTAGCGCTGCACATCATACTCTTCAGGCGTAGTACAGTAATGAGCGTAGGTATTGCCAGGTCCACCAGCGACAACGATGGGATCACTTCCAACATCGCCTCTATCCTTGATCTCATCACTGATACTCTTCCGCCAACGTCGCGAAGACATAGTCGTAAGCTCCGGTGCTGAAACGATGATGAAGAAATTGCCGACACGCAGCATCTGGATATCGACGATGTTGGGAGCCCAAGCATAAGGCAGTGTAATCTCGCCAGCGTCGATGAGAATCGGCTTGGGTGACTGACATGCCTCTTGTTCCTTGGTAGGGTTGCGCAAGAACTTTGATACAAGAGCCCAGAAAGGACTAGCATCAGGTTCACCGGAGTCACCCTGCTTGAAGTCGAAGTAGCCAGGACCGTCGGTAGTTCCAGCGGCGAACGAGTATCCGAAGGCCGCTGCACATGTCTTTGCTGATGTGCCATTGGGTAGCTGAAATGTGAAGTCTGAAAAGTCCTGGAATGAGTGATATCCAAGAACACTCTTTCCTGTAACCGGAACACCATCTCCACCTTGCATCTGGCTATACAGCTTATCGGCCTGCTTGAAGACGCGACGACCGATTTCCCAGCATGACTTGGTGCCTCCGTCATTTAAACCCCAGAATGGTCCTCTTCCGTGACAAGTGTCAATCTTGCCGCCACAAGTCGCATCCTTGAAGTCGCACTGCTGCCCTGAACCATCTTCACACCAAGCTCCTTCGACATTTGGGGTAGTATCCGCAACAGCAGCTTGAGAGAAGCCGGCCACGAAGTCATCAGTCGCTCCATTGGTTCCACGAACAGCCTGTTCGAGAAGATAGGCACTCACACCCTTATTATCGCCAGCAACAAGGGTGTTGTTCATGTAAAGACTTGTACCGTGGACCGAGAACCAGGTCAACACTCCAGTGACTTTATCGTCTGAGTCGCGAGTGAATTTAAGCATGGTCAATTCCTTGTCGACTTCATCTTCGTACTTATCCCGCTCAGACTTTGGATTGGCCTGGTAGGCATAGAGACTTCGATTGATGTTGACGTCTTCGATGCGAATCTTGCCTACGCTTAGACGGCCCTTGGCAAGGTTTTCGTGTGCCCGTTTGACAGACAGAACAGCACCGTCAACGATAGCCTGGTATGCCTGCTGATTGAATCCGAGAGCGGAGATCTGAGGCATGAGATAGTTATTCCAACCGGCTGGCCCAGCGTGCGAATGCGTTCCGGTGACCGCGACATTGTCAGAGATGTAGACTGCGTACTCCGATCCCAAAGCAGCAATGCCCTCGAGGATACCTCTGCGAATAGCAGTATCACCAGACTGGGTGTCCAGGACCAAGTAGACAAATCGTTCTTCAGGCTCATCCGGATTACCGACAATGAAAGCGCGAGAGTAAAGTCGCTGGCGCAAGCCTGTTCCTATCTGTCCAAGGTCGGCATATCCCATGAGATTAAGCTCGACGACAGGACCAGTCACGTCAGCCTTGCCGACACCGAGCAAGTAGACATCGCCAGAGTCATCAGCTCTTTTGGCATTATCGTTGGAAGCATCTTCAGATGAAGGAACGGCGAGGCATGATGCTGTCTGGAATAGGAAGGTGGTGAAGCTCAGGTATAACAGGAGCACATATGAAAGATTGCGATAAGTTGCGGTGAACATCATGACCACGATAAAATTGGGTCAACGGATGTTTTAACTCTAAAAATCATGTCCTAGAAATATGCGATGGCTCCTGGTATTTATAACATTTACTCATCATGCGGTGGTGGCTTAAAGTGATGCGATAAGTGGCTTGCTTAATTCAGTCGCATACTTTTCAGCTATCACATTCACAAAATCAAGTAAACCCAAGCTTTTTCAATTACTTACAGGTAGTTATATATACGAGAACCGAGGCAATTACCCAAATGAGCCAAGAATATGCATCTCTGCCCCTCTGACGATATCTCGCATACGGAAATCCTACCGATTCGAGATATCAGCCATTTAACCGATCGCGCGTGGGTTGCAGTGCAGGTTCTGTTTTAAGGAGATAGCCCGGCAGAAGCAATTCACGTGGCAACCATAAGTGCGAGAAACAAGGCACGAGTGTATCCCCGCATCTTGAAGTACCGAATTGTTCTGAGATTGGGGTCGAGATAGGAAGCTGGATCTTTTGTTGGGATGGTGGGTGAGTGCTACTATAGGTCACGCGAAGATTCTTATCAGGAATAGGTTGATAACAGCGCATACATGCTGATCTAATCTGGGAATTATCTTTGCGGTAAACTATGCATTCTCGCCTTCTGCTATCCTGGCCATTTCTGCTCGCCCAATTGTTCCATATCGCTGTGAGTCAAATATCCACCGAATAATTGTCTCTGTAGCTTGAAACATCTCCCGCTGGCTCTCATCCAGTTCTGGAGCTTGTACCGCGCTCATGTTTGATAGGTCAACTGGCCCTTGCTCAAGGCTCATATTAGACATCTGCGCTTGCATAGCCCAACCGTCATCTCGCAGCTTTAATATATCCTCATGTCGCTTCCTGAGTGCCTCTCCTCGAGCAAGCGCTTCCTCCGGATAGTCCGGAATAGACTCCAGTTCATTTATCACACTTTGCATGTCTTCCAGCATGGAATCTGGAACTGTCTCGCTCCAGCCTTCAATAGCAACTTCATAGCAACCTAGAGCTAGATTGGTCGGTGATCCATCGCCAAAGTATCGCTGCGCTGGTCCAAAGTTTTGACGGAATCTGATATTGGGATCAGCGCCGCTACGGAGAAGCTTTCCGACAAGGAAATGATTTTGGAACAAAGCGGCTCGGCATAACGCGGTGCCAAGTTTTGGATGATCAAAGTTTATGCACTCTTTGGTCGCGAAGGGCGAGTTCTCTGAGAGCATGCATTGGACTTGCGCCATGTATATCTCCGCTTCGACTACGTTCTTGCGTGCTGGTGGCAAGGTAGCAAGGATAGTCCATGCGCTTTGCTGTTCGGCAGGGTTACCGATGTGATCCACGATAAAGTCAAACTGCTCATTGTGATGCAGCACGGGCTCTTGATCAGATGATGTATCATTTGGTGTTAGCAGAGACCGGAGGATGGACAGCGATGTCTCTGTTCTTTGTTCTAGGAGCTCTTTGAAAATAGAAATCCTTGGAAGCTCAGGCCCCAACTGATACGGGCTGCTAATTCGCGCTCCATGCTGTATGAGGAGATTCGCTAGGTCAAGGTATCCATGTAAGATAGCTTCAACAACAGGCGGTCTAGTCCCTGCCGGATGATCCGTAACAGAAACCCCGGACGCTATAAGCTCTTCCGCTATGACAATTCCAGGGGGGGAAGAAGCCGGTCTCGCAGCCAGGTCATGAAGTAGAGTCCGTGGCCACTCGGGATACCTTTCGATCTCACAGCCGTAGTCTCTCAAAAGTCGAAATACTTTCTCATCGTTGAGTATGATCGCTTCGCGCATGGGTCGATGATCAGGCGAGCCAGAGGGATTATGGCCCATTTTTAGTAACGCCTCGACGATATCACGATTCCCAAGTCGAATTTGCATGCACAGGGCTTCTCCTGACGGTCCACTGGAAGAGGTGGTGCCCAGTAGTTCTCTCTGCTCCTTGAAAATGGCAAGTGTTTCCTCGACATCAGAACTATATCTCGGGCCGTTTCTGATGAGTCGGCTGAGCAAGGAAAACGTATCTCGGTTGCCAGCCTTTTGCTCCTGAGTCGCCTTCAAAAGAGTGAGATCGTCAAAACCATTAAACAATCCTGAAATTCTGGATTCATTATGATCTTGATATAAGAATAGTCGAAGGAAATTTGGTAATGCCAGCATGGCGGCAAGCTGGATAGGTGACTTCCCGTCAACTTGAATCATGGGGTCAGCTCCAAGTGCGATGAGGACTTGAGCGGCATGGATGTTCTGGAAGAGAACACATCTCCCGAGAGGCGTTGTCTGGATAGACATAGTTCCCTCCCAGTCGGCGTGCGCTTTGAGGACCTCGGCTCTCATACCGCCCGACGCAGCATCTATCAGGGCTCCAGCGTTCAACAGGCCTCTAGCCATTGGCATCATCTCGTCTTTCTCAAATCTCCAGAGCCAGTGGAGAGGGGTGTCTTGTCCCAGAGGATGCCCTTTTGGATCGGCGCCATGTCGAAGTAGTGCCAGAGACGCTTCCAAGTGGGCATTTCGACAAGCACAGACTAATGGCGTTTCTTCGCAGTCCTGATTTGGGAGATCGATATTCAGCTTGAAAGTATTGATCAGATGATCGATTGTCTTAGCTTGCCCGCGAGCTGCTGCCATGTGCAGAACTCCATGGCCACGACTATTGACAAAGATCCTGTCGAAGGGAGTTACTTGCTGAGTATTTTCGTTCCCTGCGAGTGAGCTCTTTAGTGACTGCTCATACGCCCCTGCAAGCTCGTCTTTGAGTTCTTGCTGAAGTTGTTCTACATTATCGACCTGAAAGTCCTTTCTCAAATGTCGCGGCAAAAATGCAAGTGAACCAGGAACACCACTGAAGTAATTCGCAAGCCTCCTTGCGTTCTGGTATGTTTCAGTTGCGTTCTGTCTCTGCTCATCACTCAACAGCGGCAAAGCGTCCTCGAGATCTTGACCAGCCTGCCAGCCACCTCGAAGAGTAGCCCACTGCAGACTAGACGGAAAGACGGCTAACAGCTCAGGTGGTGTTTGTCCCAGGGCTTGGCTCACACGCCACACGCACGACGCAGCGAGATATTCAAAGCCACTTGAATCATCAGATCCGGTTACTGCATCGCTTGCCGCTCTTCGAAGCGCTGTGCACGCCTTTTCGGGGTCGAGGGAGGTGCCAAACTCGGCGATGTGGCATCTGAAGAGAAACCAGGCTGCAAAGAGCTTATGGAGCTCCACGTCACGGCTATGATCACCAGATTCGGAAATAGCTTGAAGGGCTTCAAGTATATGTTCCTGCTGTTGCCATGATAGGATGTTCTTCAGTTTCTCAGGCTCAAAGATGAAGCCTGGGTTCACTGGAGCCTTGACTATGGGTCTAAAGCCGGGGCTGCGACGGGTATCAGCATAGACAACTTGGCTTGCGTCAGTAGGTCTTACGTATTGTTCTGCGGATCATAGGTCGCTCCCACAGTGCCCAAGAATAGTCCAGCACCGTCTGCACTAATACCGTGTTTTCCCTGCTCGGATATCAGTGTTGTTCTAAAGTACTACAGTGAAGTTGGAAGCTTCCAAATGAATGGGATCACTTACAGGAGGTTCGTTATCTTCGACTTCCTTCCATTTTCGATTCATTTGCGCGACATTACTGAGATAATCGTCAATCTGAGGAAGCCTAGAAGAACAAAATGTTAGCTCCATCCCGTAGGTAATGTTATTAGCCCTGACATACGGAATACCTCTCAGAGCAGCCTGTGACTTGGCCAAAGACCTATCTGCGAGGTTCTTTTGTATCGTCTGTTCAAGAACATACAGAACCATCTCCGTACAGTCCTGGTTGATCTCACGCATGTCAAAATAATCCTGGATCATAGATGTCGCTCTGTGCAAGAGTCGTCCCGACCGCTTCAATTGAGCCAGCGTCACCGATGATCCCGAGACCTCTCGCCGAGGACTAAACTCATAATGGAGATTGGCCAAATCCCCATCTGCAAATGTTTCACAGACGAGTAGCCCAAAAGAATAGACGTCGCATAGCTTTGCGGCCTCGGCGGTGACTATGCCGTCGGTTTCCGGTGCCGCGTATCGCGGTGTCTTGCAGATAAAGCGATAAGAGTCATACTTCTCAGAACCATAGACAGCACCTCCAAAGTCAGCCAGTTTAGCTACATAAGCCCCATTACTGGATTTATCTGCAAAGATCAGTACGTTCTGACGCTTGATGTCTCCGTGAATAATGCTGCAAGCGTGAATGATCGAGAGACCTTTCCCCGCATCATACAGCAATTTTTGCTTAACAGCGAACGAAAGTGGTGATTTAGAGTTACTCTGTAGATCCTCTAACGTTCCGTGTTCTGCATGCTCAACAACAAGTTGAGGATAAACGCTTCCGGATGCTCCGTTGGGTCCCCAACACAGGCCGACTAGGCGCACGATGTTAGGGTGGTACCGAAGGGTTTCGTGAAGAAGAGCGCGAATTTCGAGCAATACGTGATCCCAGCCTGCTTTGGGTAGGTCATCAGATTGAGACTGGATCCGAACTGTTTTTAGAGCCACGACACGCCTTTGGCGGATGACTGCAGGCGCGGAGCTGCTTGATTGAGGGTTTGGGATTGCGATGGCTCGTTCCACCGAGAAGGTTGCCCCGCGATCGATGAATGATCGTTCAGTGAACCCTTGGATGTACTCATCGATGAAAACAGTTTCTGTGTTGCGTCCTTTCTTTTCCAAGGATGAGACATGGGCTAGGAAGGTCGGAAACCTGTTTTCATTCCGATTAAGTTGCTCTTTGACTTGCTCCTCGACAGGCTGGAGCTGTACACTGTCTGCCGGCAGTGTTGAAGGGTCCTGCCATAAGATTTGGCTGAAAGGATCTATGATAGTCTCCATGCTAAGTGTTTGACTTGATGAAGGGTTCAGGATGCGAAAAGAGTGAAGTTGAGGACGAAATCTGCCTCGGGGCCGTTATGTCTCGGACGCTGCGCCTCCATAATATGATAACGCTGATGTTGTGATTGTGATTGGCTACCCTAAGCCACCCAAGTTCAGCTCAGCCCAGCCCATTCAGTTCTAGGCCTTATTGATGCATCTGCCACGTAAGAGTTCGATTTCAGGCTGCCCTGATTATGCCTTGAATAAAATTGCCTCATATGACTTCACATCAATTGAGCAACATCAAATACGTCGGATCTAACGGCCGACGACACCAAAAGCAAGCCAACTAGCCATTCTTATCCTAGCTAGCTCACACCATTAGCCCAGCCACGACACAGCAGCCAAATACAATGCTTGACCCAGGCTCAATCATCGCCCTCACGCAAATCACATACGAAGGCGCCAAACGAGCTGTAGACCTAGTCCTCACAGCGATACACTTCCCTAAAGAGTGTGAGGCGTTGTTTGTGCAGCTGAAGCTCGAGCAGTTCCGTCTGCAGTGCTGGGGTCGAAGTGCGGGGTTGGAGCAAGGCAGACTCATTGAGGCTCTACACCCAATCTTTCCAGAGATACGGAACGCGCTTGACTGCATAAGTGCACTTTTCCAGGACTTGAATAAGTTACAAGCCAAGTTTGGTATCGTGTCTACGTCTGTGGAGGATGTAGGTCAGAGGCAAAAGGAATTGGCGTACAGGTGGAACGAAGAGCTTCACAAACAAGGCCTAGCACTTTCCGGTAAACAGGTTGAAGATGGGTCGCCGTCCCTGATCTCGAAGGAACAGAAGTCTTTCTTCCCGGCTGGGACCTTCAAGGTCAATCTACCAGCTCGGCTACGATGGGCGTTGGGTAACAAGTCCAAGTTCCGCGACTGCGTGGCTGAGCTGGAGAGGTACACCAATAAACTGAACCAACTGTTACCAGAGCGGCAGAGTCTTCAGTACAAGCAAGACTGGACAAGAGTCAACATCATAATCGTCGGAAAGGCAGATGATGAGAACACTGTTTCCCTCCTGCGAAATGCCCTTGAGGGAAGTCCGGCGATGGAATCGTCTCTCCGCGGGCTGGTGGACAGGAAGTCTGTCGCTGCAGCTCCGAGTACGACGAACTTCCTCCGAGGCAACCCCCAGCTAGACATGAGTGCTTTCGCTATGCGTGCGGGAACGCTGGACAAGGACAGGTTCATCACGACAAGTAAGACGACTGGCGAGCTAGTTGTCTTTGAGAAGAAGTCATGGGATGATGAGCGCTCCATGGCTAATCGCTCCAAGCTACAAATGCGCCTCAGCCGACTTGTTGCGATGCTCCGCCCAGGCAGAAGTGACTGCATCTTAAAAGCCATAGGCTTTGCAGAAGATGAAGTTACTAAATGCTGGTGGATCGTATATGAGATGCCCTCTTTCATATCATCCAACCCTAGCCTTCGCGTCATGACGCTTCACGAGCGGTTGGGGCGCCAATCTTTCCATCTGGCTCCCCTCGAAGTCCGGACGAAACTCGCCTCCTCCCTTGCCTCGGCATACTCAGAGCTGTTTAGTAGTGGCTGGGTTCACAAGGCTATCAGCAGTCACAGTATCGTGTACTTTGGTCCTCATACCGATCTGTTACGTCCCTCTGTCGTTGGCTTCGAGTTTTCTCGTCAGGATACTGAAGAGTCAAACATCGATGCCGCCAAGACGCCAGCACAAGTCGAACGAAGCATTTATCGGCATCCTGATTATATCGGCAGCGAGGCAAAGAGATACATGACGCAATATGATATTTACTCGTTTGGTCTCGTGCTGATAGAGATTGCTTTCTGGCAGCCATTGGAAGATGTTTGTCCATATGCCAAAGGCGACACATTCGGCAATGAGGAGGCGAAGTCTGTGCAGAAGTGGGCGACTCAAATAGCAGAGACACAGTTTGCTTTTAGAGTTGGGACATCGTATGCGAATGCTGTGAGCTGGTGCTTGAAGAACGGTGCTAGAGTTAGCAAGGTCCAGGAGGACTGGCATCCAGCGTTGGCGTTCAATGATCATGTCGTCGTTCCACTTTCAAGAACCTAAGGTAACCTATTTCAATGTACATTCTATGATACATGTAATACTCCTCTGGCATGTCATAGGCTATGTTTCAGCTGGTCTATTCACCAGCTTTGTAGTCTAATAGTAAATGTAAACGTTCTATCGCCGCTAGATTGATAGCTACTCTAACTTGCTTGTATCCCCAAGCTCCATTTGTATAATGATGTGCACAAGAATTTTTTCACATTTTGTCCAATTGGGTACCAGGCCTGTAAGCACTGATACTTTGCATGGGCTTTTGCGGATATGCATCCGCCAGCTACCTAAAGGTAAGTATACCACATTCATATTAGCATAAGTCTTCCGTTAACCTAAAATTGAATCCCCGCATTGTTGATCTAAGGAACGAACCTGTTGGCCATTTTTAATCTACCCTAGGGTTAAAAGCGGGGTTAAAAGCAACTGTGAGAAGTATAAAGAGAAGTCTTATTATCTGTCAATTACAACAAAATAAAACACAAGATTCTTCAATACATTTAGTTACTAGCACCTCATCTCAAAGTCACAACCCAAATTGCCGGTTTATTCCTTCTGCCCACCATGCCTATCATTAAAACCTTCCTTTACCAACCTCTTGCCGATGGTATGCTCTTTGGAGAAGCTCCCCGGTTCCACAACGGTCTTCTGTACCTTAGTGATATGATCGGCCAAAAGATTTACACTATCAACCCAAAGACGGGAGAAAAGACCATGTTGGTGAACGCTGAATCACAGCCCAATGGCATGTTTTTCCTTCCAGATGGATCCCTTATCTACTCCTCCATGTTTGACACAAAGCTATACCGGCTCAAAGATGGGAAGACATCCCTTTACAGCGACTTGGCCGGTATCGCAACTGGGTATTGCGGCGATATGTACATCGATCAAGTTGGCAGGGTCTATATCGACGACACAGGTGCTCGTGTGCTTCATGGGGAAGAGCCGTCACCAGGTCGCCTCATCATGGTAGATACAGACGGCCGCAACAAAGTCGTTGCAGAAGATCTGGCATTCCCTAATGCGCTGCTGATCACCGCTGACGGCAAGCATCTTTACGTCGCCGAGACATTTGGGAAAGGCCTCTTAAAGTTCGATGTTGACCCTAAGGGAGACTTGTCAAATAGACAAGTTTTCTGGACCCCGTCTTCACTCCCAGACTTTGCTGAACAGGAAGCAGCTGGGAAAATGGTTAAGATTGACGGTGGATGTCTGGATGCAGATGGCAATATCTGGCTCTCGATGTTGGGTTACGAACATTTCATTCGAATAGACCCCAAGGGCAATGTCACTGCCAAAATTAAAGTCGATGGACATGCGACCGCTTGTTGTTTGGGGGGTGAAGATGGGAAGACGTTATTTCTGGTCACAAACCAGGTCCCTGAAGAAGACAACATTTTCACTGCTATGGTTGCCAAGAAGACTAAGGCTACAGTTGGAACGGCGAGGGTAGACATTGGTGCTGCGGCAGTTTAACGTTAGAACGGTACTGTGATTATTTAGTTTGTGTTATATTAATATAAACGTCATCTATGTCAAGATAGTGCGCCAACCTTATGCCTCTGGTACTATTATTTATGAAAATACTGAAATATAGAGTATGGGATGGTGTCCCGCAAAGGCGGTTAAAGACCCGCTATGTTTAGGTTCTAAGTCTTGTTGGAGTACCTATACAAGAAAATGGGGCCACAGTCGCGGGATTACATCCGCCAGTGGTACACGACCGTTTGTGACTAATAATTAAGTATAGCCTCTCCGCTATGTTCTATATTACTTTAATTTATAAATCACAAAATTCTTAAATCAAGTCTCTATTCTACCCATTCAAGACAACCTTACTATTTGTATCAACATGTTTGGCGATTTTCCCTTGGATGGCAAGATTATCATTATAACTGGAGGAGGATCAGGTAAGTTTTCTTAAGTAATTTAGTCTCACCGAGATTATTCAAGCTTGCCTGATAATAGCTGCTAATCAATCGATCCTCAATATTAGGCATCGGCCTGGCATTCACGAATTTGGGATTGGCAAGCGGAGCCAAAGTTATAATAGCTGACATTGCCCTTTCATCCGAGGCTGAGCTACTTATACACGACAACCCCAATGTTCGCTTCATTCAATGCGATGTTCGGAATTGGGGAGATCTAAAATCTTCAATTCACTTCTCAGAGAAGGAGTTTGGCGATGTTCCAGATGTTTACGCCGCCAATGCTGGTGTTGGAGAGCCTGTACGTGTTGGCCCGCTTACTTTGATGTTTGTCTCCCCTTTAACTCGCCGATTAGGAATGGTCCAGCTTCTGGGGTGACAGTGAGACTGAGCGTTATGCCGAGCTCGATATCAACCTCAGTCATCCTATCAAGCTCACTCGCATAGCGATCCGTGCATGTCTCGGAAAGAATAAGAAGGGGGTTGTAATAATCACTTCGTCAATTGCCGGCTTGTATGGGCACTTTGCAACTCCTCTCTATGTTGCAAGCAAGCATGGTACAATGGGATTTATCAAAAGTCTAGCCAAAGCTGAAAGCGAGGCCAATGTGAAAGTGGTTGGAATCTGTCCTGGGTAATTGATCAGCTGCGCAAGAAGGGGAGGCAAAACATTGTGACTAACCAGACATACAGGCTTGTTGAGACACCGCTCCTTCGAAAGATTATGGAAAGCCAGAACAAGGATAAGGCGAACAATGTTCTGATCAAGCCGGCAGAGATTGCTGAGAGAATGAAGGACTTGATAGAAATGGGCAAGTATCATGGTGGCATAGCTTTGGCGGTTCACAGGACTGGTGATGCAACAGTCATGGCTGATGGATCGACTAGTGCGCTAGAAGACTTGCTGCCTAGTGATCTTGAGGTTATAGGGCGTATCATTACATTGGACAGAACTGGCTGCTTTGAGAACTCATGAGTCCGACTAAGATATTAATAGCCGTATGAAGAAGCATTCACTCGCTCCAGAACTCGAAGCGTGTCCGTGTGTGACGTACGTAAGCATCTATAGTTCTAATACAAGGTGCTGCCTTCTATTGAGTAGCATTTCACCAAAGTCTCCACTCTCAACTTTATTATAATGCATCTTCATATGGCATACAGAGGCACAAGTTGCCCAGACTCTCATTGTGAAGCAACCCTCAACACTCTCTAGATGCTAGCTATTATACCACGATGAGTTAAAGTTCCGAACTTGAATAGAAAGAAAGTTGCAACATCATTGTATTTTGTTGTAGCTCAGAATATGCAGTATATCTTGAAGACTAAGCTCACGCCTCATCCAATACCTCTCGAAGGTTACATCCTCTCATCATACTTATCATACTGAGAGCCTACCATGCTTGGCCTGGCTTGGCCCGGCTGTGTTGAATTCCAAACGCCGCCCTCGAAGATACCTGCTGATTACTTCTCACTTTTAACAGATGAGAATTCAAGCCCAGACGTAATGTCAAGATATTTAGCTCGCCACAAATCATACCAGTAGTTTGTGCGACCCTTCCATGGGCCAGTACTTCCGCACATAGGCATACTTTGAGCCGACTTCTTGACATACGTCGAATCCAAATCCCATAGAGGCCGCGGCTGTATGTTTCTGGGTAGTCTAGGCGTTGCGCTTGTCTTGTTCTTAATCTTCATGTAGTGCAGAAGTCTGCAGATGAGCTGGGTACTAACTTCAACACCTAGAGTCCAAGAGGCGTTGACGTATCCGATCATGAATGCCAAGTTAGGAACATCGCTGAGCATAGCAGTCCTCCATGCAAATCTATCAGTCAGATCGACAGGAGTCCCATCGACAATGACTTGAATTCCGCCACCAACGTTTAGCTTAAGTCCAGTTGCAGTAACGATGATATCAGCCTTGAGCTTGTGACCAGACAAAGTCATGATCCCATCACCCGCTACGGCGTGGATATGATCTGTGACAACGGCGACACTGCGTTCCCTGAGAGCATGGAAGAAGTCTCCATTGGGAGACATACAGAGTCGTTGGTCCCAGGGTCGATAAAGTGGTGCAAAGTGGGGATTCAAGGGAATGTGTGCCGGGAGTTGCTCTGAAACTCCCCTCTCCAGCTTAGATCTCGCAGTGTTGGGGAACATTCGGCATAGGTAGAAGATGATAGCAGTTGTGAACATGAAGATCCAGCGGTTGATATGAAATGCCCATGTGGCCGGGAAAACGCGATAGTACCAGGAGTTCCCTGTCGTGTTGTCAATGGAAAGGATATAAGAAGGACTGCGCTGAAGCATCGTGACCTTCTTGGCCTTCTTGGCAATGTTGGGCAGCAAAGTGATAGCTGTTGCTCCGCTACCAATCACAACGACCTCCTTGCCTGCATAGTCAAGATCTGCAGGCCAGAACTGAGGATGGACCAATTGACCATTGAAACGATCAAGTCCGGGGATATTTGGGTCAAGTGGCTCTTTGTAGTCATAGTACCCAGTACCCAGAATCAGAAATCTCGCTCTGAAAATGACCTTCTCGTCAATGCCTTTCTGAGCTGATACAGTCCAGAATTGGTCTGGTGAAGACCATTCGACAGAGTGTACCACGTGGTTGAACTTGACATGACGATCAATTCCATCTTTTCGTGCCGCACGTTTAAGATATTCAAGGATGCTTTCTCCGCTGGCAATAGCACGTTTTTCCAGCCAAGGGAACCATGAGAAACCAAAGCTAAGCAAGTCGGTATCAGATCTAATTCCAGGGTATTTGAATAGATTCCATGTGCCTCCAAGGCTATCACGACCTTCAAGGATGGTGTAAGTAAGGTTGGGGAGTTTCTCTCCGATGTGATGAGCGGTGTTGATTCCGGATATGCCGCCACCCACGATGAGAACGTCGTAAATGTGGTCTTTTGGGAGGGACGAAGCTTGAAACATCTTGATCAGGGTGAAGGTCAAAAGGGGCCGGAGTAAAAAAAGACGTGTAAAATGACCGGTTGGAAAGTCGGACTCAGTGACAGGAGGGTGATATCTTGTTGCTAGTTGTACAATTAAGGGTCAAAAGAGGTGACCAGAAACAGACCTCTAAGGGGCGGTGTCTCAACCGAGTCATCGGAAGAGTATCCGCATAGTCCATGAGATGCTATTTGGATGTGCACGAAGTGGGAGCACATCCCGACAATGGTGTGAACACAAGGCATTGAATCATCTGATGCGGATATGAATCCGGTCTTTAACGGAATAGACTAATGGGGTCAACATCCAAAGCCGGACGCGGGGCAATTCCCCAGAGATCGCTAACGTTTTGTGGGGTAAACAAGTGGCAAGTGGAAACAGGTCCAGCATCGCCCAGCTAATGGATGGTACATGGCTTATAGATATATAGTCTATGACGAGAAGAAAAGAAAAAGCCATAGTTTCATATTTCCAAATTACAGGTATTAATTTTCCATCTTAAATCAATCTCAATATCGTTAGTATTAACACAAGATCCACCAGTCTTCAATCATGGGTCCCCAGCGAATCGACGTTCACCACCACTTTGTTCCCGATTTTTATCATGAAGGTATTTAATCTCAACTTTTAATATAAATCCCACCTCGATCCAAGCTCACACATAGTCCCAGCGGTTATAGCTTCCGGGGGAGACCCTTCTGGCTGGTTTATTCCCGATTGGACCCCAGAAACCGATGCAGCTGTCAATAAGAAGTTTGGCATCGATGTCACCATCCTGTCGTTGACAGCTCCGGGGGCTTGTATCCTTAAAGACCCCATTGCTTCCGCTTCTCTAGCTCGTAAGGCAAACTTGTACGCGGCCAAACTCCGGGATGAAAACCCAAAGAAGTACGGGTTTTTCGCTGCCACGCCAAACCTGCTCGACAAGGAGATAGCTCTCAAGGAGATTATTTATGCGCTTGACGAGCTCAAGGCAGATGGAGTTACTCTTTTCACGAGATATGGTGAGGATAATCACTACCTTGGTCATCCTGACTTCAAGGACATTTGGGCCGAGCTGAATCGCCGCTCCGCTGTTGTCTTCGTCCATCCTACTCACCCCGTCGACACCAGCCAAGTCAGCGGACTTCCCCAGCCAGTCATTCGTTACCCATTTGAGACGACTACCACTGCACTCGACATGATCTACAACGGGACTGTCCGCAACAACCCAAACTGCAAGATCATACTCTCTCACGGAGGCGGGGCCTTGCCTTACCTGATTGGAAGGCCAGCGAGTATCTTCTCCACGGCGAGCCAAGACCATCCCCTGTTTAGAGACCTCAATGGCTTGTTGGAAGATGCTCGAAGCTTCTACTACGATCTAGCTGTAGCTGGTTCCGAGAACGTGCTTCGAGTGCTTGAGAAGTTTGTGAAGCAGGGACATCTGCTCTATGGTAGCGATACCCCGTATGCCAGTGATGGCATTGTTGACTTTCACACATCAGGACTTGACAACTTTCCATTTGAGAATCCTGACTTGGCCAATAACTTCAATCGCGAAAATGCACTGGCTTTGTTCCCTCGGTTTCGAGATTAGCTGGAATGTCATTGGATTTCAATACACCTTGTATCAAGATCCAACTTTGGACCGCTCTGTAGCAACTATCATAGCTTATCCAGGAGTCTTTGCACTGCCTTTCTTGCAAATTCTTCAACGAAGTCTGACCCCGGATAGTGTGCAGTTAATATATAGTCTCTTCGATTGGTTTCAGCATCTTAGAAGGCAACATGACCAAAGTAATACAGAACGCTTCATGAAAATAGCCACCAACCCTGCATCAAACAAACATGTATACTGTAAGCTAAACCGAATTGCGGCGCGGGATGCTACATTATCACGGGATGTTATACAAATACTACACCACTAAACAGAATGCTCCTTAATGCATCACCTATCTCAGAATAATTATACAACTAGGTTGCAAGAAATATTTGCCTCTTTCTTATAGACAAATACGTATCTTTAAATTATTGTTCTGATCAATTGCCCAGATAAGGCGCAATCCACTCCAGCCAACGGGAGATGGACCGTAGCCTCCTTCGATGATCTGTTGCAAAACAAAGTCATAGGTTAAGATAGCGGATATGCTTCCGCTAGATATCATTGCATTCCGATATAATAATAGCAGCTTATGTTACCTATCTCTAACGGCGCGCTTCTGCATATCCAGTTACCTAACTTATTCAGGTTATTATCCTTAACTTCCCTCTTTATCCATTAATTCAGTAGCTATGTCTAACTCAGCAACTACTATCACCAAAGCTTACGTGGTCACGGAGAAAGGTGCGCCTTTCGAACTGAAGGACGTCAAGCTCGACGCACTGCGCCCGAACGAGGTTTTAGTGGACATGAAGTACACCGGTGTTTGTCATACAGTGGGTGCTCCAAGGGGTATTTAACGACGCAACAATTTCTCAAGCTAACGAAACGGCGTTCTATGCAGGACCTCGTTGTTCAACACGGTGGCATGCCCATCAAATCGTATCCAGCTGTCCTGGGCCATGAAGGACTCGGAATTGTAGAGCAAGTTGGATCAGGCATACGTGACAAATCCCTAGTGAAAGGCGATACGGTAATACTATCCTTCACTACCTGCAGACAGTGTCGAGGGTGCCTCCAAGAGGAGTACGGAAAATGCCTAGAAATGACAGCCACTAACTTCATCGGCCCTGAACGCGAAGGCTCTAGCCCTATCTCGTTGCTCGATGGTACACCAGTGCACGGCCTGTTCTTTGGGCAATCTTCCTTCAGTAAGATGGCCATTGTCAGCGAGAACGCGGTGGTAAAGATCAATGCCGAATCTAAAGACTTGGCCTTTCTTGCTCCGTTGGCATGTGGCTATATGACAGGAGCAGGAACTGTTCTGAATGTTTTGAAGCCTCACAGAGAAGGCACAATTGTCATAATGGGGATTGGCGCTGTTGGTACCGCTGCATTGCTTGCGGCCAAGGCACTTGGAGTTGAACGGCTTGTGGCAGTCGACATGGCTAGCGACAAGCTTGAGCTTGCATTATCACTTGGGGCGACGCATATTATCAACACAAATGAAGAGAAGGATCTGCAAGTCGCTGTAAGAAAGAGGATCCCAGACGGAGCCGAATATGTTGTCGACACAACGGGTGTGACAAAACTTCTGCAAGCGTCTGTAGAACTGCTTGCTCATGGAGGAACGCTTGCTCTGGTAGGCGTCGCGCGGCCTGAGGAGTCCTTCCAAGTCAACGCCCTGGACTTTTTGCTATCATGCAAACACATCGTGGGTGTTGTCGAAGGATACTCCAATCCCCAGAAGGTAATAAGTTCTTACTTTATCTTTCTTTGTCCTGACAGTACCCTAATTAATGCGATTATTGTAACAGCTGATTCCAAAGCTACTCGAACTGTACTACAGCGGAAAATTTCCTATCGACAAGATATCAAAGTGCTACCCTGCAGAGGATCTCGACAAGGCAATTAACGACCTCAAGACCGGACGGGTAAGTGGAGACTTGATACTGGTAATAACGACTATATCCTGTGATCTAACTTTTGTACCAAGGTTGTCAAGCCGGTGCTGTCATGGGAGAATATTGCTTGAGAAAGTTTTACTTCAGAGAATTGATTCGTAGCCAGATACGTCATAGTGCTCCACAAGATCTAGTTAGCCTAAAGAGATTGACCGCGGGGATCCGTGGAATCTTTTGTTTGCGGAAGCATATCCGCTAGCGGCTAAGTCTTAATAACAGTACTATACTGTAGTCTGTCCGACATAACTGCCGGCTAACGAGCAAGCTGTTTATAGAACAAGGTAAGAGTAAAATAAAGCTCAAGGTTATGTCTAGATGAATTAAAGATTATAAAGCCCGAGAAACTGTACGCAGAGAAGTAATAGTTATATTTGGAACAAGTGAGGGATTGCAAGAGATAATTACCTTCTGCCCAATGCCGAGTTACATATTGTTACTCGACAAGCGGTGCGGGGGAGGCTGGGTCATCCTCACAAACCGTTTCTTTACAGTTACATCACGAACCAAATTCAGCCTAGGCTTGAAATCAATGCGGGGTAATAACAATTGAGTCCAAGGCCGCGGAGAGATCGGATGTGTAATTTGTAATTCCCCCCTGGTCAGCTATTCAAACATTTACCAATATTGATGATGACCCATTTTCAGACTGCGCACCAATAGGCACATCCTCGCGTTTTCGTAATGTCCCCAGCCCCGAGGAAACAACGCCGTATTGCGATAGCATGCGAAGAGTGTCGCGATAGGAAGCGTAGATGCGACGGAGCCAAGCCCATCTGCGGATCGTGCAAAGGCCGTGCCGCTCCGCGGTGCGTATGGAATCATGACAGAAATAGTCGAGGCTGGTGGAGCAATAAGTAATATCACTGCGCTTCGTATCTAAGCCTAGACAGCTGACGCACTTGCAGTTATGTCCAGGAGCTCCAAAGCCGTATTAAGAAGCTTGAGAATGCGCAGAGGGTCGCTGAGGCCTCGACCCCAGCCGTATACGATGAGGGTTCCGGAGGTTCCGGAAGTTCCGTCGTCTCAAATGAGGGTATGCGAACTCCCCAAGCTGAGAACGAAAATCTTCCTGCGCAGCAATGTGAAGATGAGGCTCACGTTGCCGTTGGCAACAATACATCGTGCGACAGCAATGATGAACCCAGCCGCGACAAGGTGCATGAAGGAGTGAGTGTACCAGAGACACAACATCTAGAAATACTCTCCCCATTGCCATCCACAGTCATGGTTCCAGTTGACCATGCCACAGGCCAGACGGCCGGGCTCTGGGCTGGATTGGATCTCGCATCGCCCTCCAAGTTTCTTTCCATGGCCCAAGACCTCACACAAGATGGGAGCTCTCAACCAACCGTGTCCAAAATGGATACTAAACAGCTTGCAATGGATGCCATGGGAGTTGTCGTTTGTAGTCGAGATAATGACCCTCGATCGACAAAGCAGCAATCTAACTTCTTTGGTCCCTCAAGCACGATTAGTCTGCTGCTTGAAGCACGGGGAATCATGAGCCGGGTAACTGATGGGCAAGCTCACTCTCCCCCGCGTGAGTTGAAACAAAGTTCAACTTGGGTCGGAACAACTACCAGATCGCCATCTCAATCTTCAACAGGCCCGTTAGCATTCCTGAATCCGGAGCTTCTCAGCAGTCACTCCATGCTTGGAGTGAGTGTTCCTCCGCGACCACAGGCCAACCGTCTCATCAACACATTCAAGACTTATGTACACTCCCTATACCCATTTTTACACTGGCCGTCCTTCTATAAACGATATCTTACAGTTTGGTCTTCTGACGAATTTCCAAAAGCCTGGGACGATGTCGCTTCGTCTACGCCCGCCAACGGGTTCTATGATGATATCGACGAATCCTTATTTCACTGCATACTTAATGTCGTATTTGCCCTTGGTGTTCTCCACGACCCTGAGGTTAGCCATCAGGATCGAGATGACCTTGGCTCGACCTTTTTCAATCGTGCCAAGAAACTTCTAGACCTTGATACTTTGGAGAGCGGAAGTATTGCATTAGTACAGGCTCTACTATTGATGGGTCAGTATCTTCAGACAAGAGATATGCCGAGCTCATGTTGGAATATCATCGGGATGGCAATTCGAGTCGCCCAAGGAATGGGATTGCATTGTAAACATGGAAAGGCCGAGAAAGACGGTTTTCCGTGTGAACATGCTATAGATCAACTGGAAGAGGAAATGAGGAGACGAGCCTGGACGGGTTGTGTGCTGTTTGACCGGTAAGTCACTGCTTACAATACCTTATCATCATTGCATCTCTAACTGACCGCAGAATTCTCTCCTTGGCTTACGGCCGTCCTCTCATGGTACACATAGGGGCTATGAACAATAGAAACTTCCTTCCATCGGCCATAGATGACGAGTTTCTGACTCATCCTCCGGATCCTCCAGGGTGTCAGCCAAGCGGCATGTCCAGCCTGATGGAGTGTTACATCCGCGCCATTAGACTGCAGCGAATTCTCGGTGAGATACTCACGTCCTTCTACTCCCAAGGACTGGACGACGAGGCTGCGACCAGCACAAAAACTAGTCAAGGGCCAGATTTTATGTCTCCGGGCCACACGATTAGTCATTTGGAAGTTCAGAAACTCCTTGATTCTAACGATCAGCTTGATAAATGGGAGACTGATCTACCGATACATCTAAGGGTTCATAATTACTCTCTTTCCAACATAGCATTTGGCGGTGAACCCGAGTCTCAAAGGTTAGCTATCTTCTGTCGGCAAGCTATAGTGCTGAAAGCTCGGTATGTCGCTCAGTGAGCAACAAAACAAAATTTCCTTCCCCATAGCTAATTGTCATAGATCTCTATATGTGCGTTTGATACTGCTCCGGCCTGCAATATCCGAACTTTGTAGCATGAGAAGTAAATCCGATAATTCATTGCTGTCTGCTTCAACTAAGGTCACTATGCGAGAGACCATGTTGATAAAGGCAGGGAATCTTTGTGTTGCAGTTGCGGAAGAGCTCGTTGGCCTACTAACAGATACATTCCGTTCGAATCCCCAACTACTACCACCACCGTGGTACAGCATACTCTGTAAGTATTGTCAAAATTACCATTCCCGCTCTGGACGCATGTTTGACCACGGTCCAGATATCCATGGAAGTGCTCTCGTTATGCTTTTGGGCTCTCTGTGTTTGCCCAAGCTGAATCTCATCGACCAAAGTACTCTTATGGACGATTGGCATCGTTGTTTAGCCTTTCTCCGCGAATATCAACCACAAAACACTTCTGCGTCACGTTGTCTAAGCATCTTGGAGAGTCTGGAGCAAGAGGCACTTAGCTACAACTATGGTCAGTTACTAATTCTTTATTTACATGCATACTTGGGATGATAACATATTTCACTAGAGAATACAAGTAATAATGACCCCGGGATTGAACACGCAAATAGTTATCAGCATGAAGTCAACTTTGATATGGGGCAAGGGCCGTTTAATTCAGTTACAGAGAATATGCAATTTCCGTTCAACCTCACATTTAACTATAGTGAGCTAAACAGATCACATGGAGACTGGGCGCAAAATGCAAACGGAATGAACTGGCTCTGATTGAAGATGGGCATTGTATGAATTAGTATGTACCTAGTTAAGATAATTGAACGTTATACCTAAAACGTACAACTTGATATATATTGAAGGGATAATGTATAGGCATTCTCAACAAGCTACAAATTTAAAGTAATCACATTCAACACCATAACATTCAAGACCTTAGAACCACAATTGAACCAGACGAAGATGCCTTTTGCTCAATCTCGCTCAAGGTTGGCATATATAGCTTTCTCGACCTCAGCCCACAGTTGAAATGCCTTGAGGTCTGCAAAAGGAAGCACCTGAGTTCCTACTATTCCAGCCACGCCTTTCTCCCGATCACACCACCAGAAACAATTCGACAATCCACTCCAATGAGCTGTACACTTAGAGCGACCGGTAGTCCCAGGGGAGATCATAAAACCAAGTCCCCAACCCTGGGGCTCATTGCGTGGACAAAGCGGATAAAGTTCCTCTGCTGGGTATACTAGATCAGTTTTAGCGGCCGGGAGGCTGGCTCGAGCGAAGTTGTGATTGTGAGGAAGCTGGTTCTCGAACATCAGATCCACTGTCTTGGGTTGAAGAATGGCTTTGCCAGTGAGGGCAGAGGTTCCATTATTTAACAGAACCATCAAGATTTCTACGAAAGAGTCAGAAGGTGATGAATCGCGGGATTGATAGAATACTGACTGCTGTACTCGCGTGTAGTACCCCAAACACCGGCCCCACCACTCTGGAAAATGTCCAAAGCTTGGTCTAGGGCCAGCGGTCTGCTCAAAGGATACGAACGTGGGCTCAAATGGCCATCTTCATCACGCTGCCACAATCCAGCTAGATTATCTCGCATTTCCTTGAACGGGAGGATGGATAACTTCTTGACGCCTGTAGGCTCGAAAATTTGCTTTTGCATATACTCCGCAAGTTTAGTTCCAGTGGCACGCTCAACAGCAATACCCGCCCAGTCCATACTTATCTAGCGGACTCGGTCAGTCTGCGTCCAAACCATTGAGAGTGTTCGTTTTGTCCTAGGTAGAGCAAGGTGGAAAGAAGAGAAAGTGCAGCGATGCAAGATGGGCATACCCCGTATTCAAACTTCTCACCGAGTTGGTTTACAAGCGGCTGAAGCATATCGTTGGCATGCCCTGAGAACTCATCAAAATTGTGTAGTCTCTTGTTAATAAATGAGTACCCAAACCCAGCTTGAGATCGACATTAGAGATCATTAGGCTTTGTGCAGGATGACATAGAAATATTTACCAGTGTGGGTCAATAGCATCCGCAGTGTGATCTTTCTTTTCTTGTCTGTCATTGATCCATCACTACCAAGCACTTTGACACCCTTCAGCTCAGGGCAAATGCTTTCCAGGTGATCCCCATCGTCGAGTGCAAGCTTCTGCTGCTCAACCAACTGCATGCACGCAATAGCTGTTATAAGCTTCGTACAAGAGGCGAGCCAGTAAATTCGACCGTCGGTGGGCTTTTCGTTGGAGTTGCCTGGGTCCCGCGTTGATTTTGGAATCACTTCGTAGTGAAACAGTTCCGACTCCGCCTGTACCACGGTAGCAGCAGCGCAGGGTAGATCGTTTCGGCAGGCATCGTCGACCAGGGCACGGAGCGCCTTTGTGGCTTCTGTGGAGAGAGAACCAGCCGACATAGTGTGAGAGAACAGGGCACGTATAAGCAAAGCAATAGTTCACAGCAGCATATATTCAAGGTCTTTTATTGCTTACAGTAATTGATGATATATTGAGATTCTCAAGAAGAGGGGATCTTGCGGAACAGGATCCGATGTGATTAAGTTTATGCGGATATAATCCCGGGACAACCGATTGCGCGCTTGATTCCCCTGTCCTTTTGTAGAATCGACGCGAAGAGTCTGATTGGAGATAATATATCGCTTAGGGACTTCAATAACTGACTGTTAGGGTTTCGCAAGGCCTCCTCCCCTAAATACATTCTCATTAGATATCCGGCTTCTCTATCTTAACTTTAAATAAAAGAGTTCTAAGTCCCGCTCCTAAGACGATCCTCACTAACATCTTGCTATCTGGCCCTTATGAAATAAGAACCCGTCTTTAAAGGATTGGCATAACATCGCCTATCTTCACTCCTCGAAGGGCCAGTATATCTTACTCGGGTCCCAGCACGCGACAAGGGGTTACGCATCGTTTAGCCCCGGCAGCGAAGATATATTGCTGTGCAAAAAGAACTGGCATATAAGCACCTGACTTTGCGTGAACTGAGCTACCTAAGAAGGGAGATCCCCCACGCTGGAAGTTTTAAGCGCTATAGGACTTCCGCAGAGTTCGAAAGGACTTTGGCAGATAATATCGAGATTGCTAGACTGGTTTATAGGGGACAGAGTCGTTTTCTTGTACACCTCTATCAACGACTGGGTATAATCGACCTCAATACCGGGGTCTGGCTTTACTAGTCCAAGGAGTCCGTAGATCTTATCTCTCGGGTCCGTAGATTCCATGGCCCTAAAGCGCGTCAGGACATCGAGGAAGTTTGATGTTATCTTGCCACGTTGACTCAAGATCCGTCGCTGATCTTCAATTCGTTTTGCTGGGAGAAAGACCTTGCTGAAGCTCCTATAGTAGGACCTTGAATAGGTCGGATAGTCTGTATGGAACGCACCGATATAGAGTTCATCTTTGAGAAAGTCCGTCAAGGAGGACCATTCCAGCTCAGCTCTGCCACAGATCAAAGTTACCCGGGGGGCTAGGGAAAGTTCCTGCATAACCCAGAGTCGATTCCATAGAGTTGGACTTTCAAACAGCGCCGCCAACATTCTCTGCTGTTTTGCGTTGGTACAATCTCCAAGGCTCCGGTAGCTGTCTTGAATGCCTTTGAGCCTTTGAGCATTTGAATAAATGCATTCATTAAGTCCATTCCTTCTTTAACACTTTCTTCCGCTTTCATGATTGACCGGGCAGTATAAACTGGCTTCTGGCCTGGGCTTGCGGCAAGTACCGGATCTAACCAGGCTATATCCCTCTTGCAATTCGAGTAGATATGGCGCATCAGAGCTACCTGTTCGCCACGTTCCTTGTTATTTAGTTGGTTGATGCAGATCACATCTACCCAAAGGACCCTAGCTTTATGCTTTTGTGGGAGTGAGGTTAAGGCATAGTTCAGGCTGGGCGTAATAAAGAAGGTATGACCGTTGAGGGAAATCAGCTCTGAAAGATCGGGTCGCCCCCAGACGTAAGATGGCGCTTCATAGCTTGGATAAGTTGAAGTAGTATCAGGACTTAGGTCTGCATGTAGGAGAGCGCAGCTGAGGGAGGCATTAGAGTCGATAGAAGGATGGACGCTAAGTAGCCTAATTTCCTGGCGGCTGCTATTGAGAGCCTTGTAGACCGCCTTGGATGCTTCGTCATTAATAGGGCCACTCCAATATCCGGGAAATTACACGGAGAGTACTCGATTTGAACTTCCTACTCGACTTGAGGAGATTACACGATACACCCGCCGATTTCTTATGCTCTCGATAACGTTGGGTCAGAAATGGTGCTGTATTGCTAAGGCCGGCAGTCTGATACATGTTCTCATATACAGGAGTCGCATAATCGGGCTTAAGCTTTAGACAGTATGTTGATTAAAGGACATTGAGGACTGTTTGCCGACCCTAATATTATATCTGATTAAAGGCGGGGTAATGAGAATAGTAAAAGATAACATAAATAAACACAGACTTATACTTATATTAGGCTAAATATCTCTACTACTTTCTGATTGAATTTATGCCTATATAGCAATTAGTATCATTTAATCCTTTCTAGCTCTTTTACTACTTTTGCTAAATAACTAGGAACATCACCTGGATATTCCATCTCATACCATAACTCGAAATCATTAAACGAAAGCGTTATCTCATGCATTTCCGCGATTTCTCTGCTATCCCAAGCCCTTCCCGCCGGTTCAGAGATCGCAAAAGGGTGAGCACACGTTTTCGTTCCCCAGCATCTGAGCAAACTCTTACAACAAAAGAGAGGCCAGAAATCAGGTTACCGTCTGGAGAAAAGGCGAAATAGTGTGGATTGGCGATTGTCTTGGCCAGATTCTAACTATTAAAGCTTGCCCTTGTTATTCATAGACTCAGGTAACAGGGTATTATTAATGGATAATAACACATAGTTGGGTGATATCTTAACCTCTTTTTAGAAGAGCTATCTCTGTTAAGGCTGTGTGCATATTTCAATCTAAAGCTTTAAGTTATTTAGACTTTTTCAGTGTATTAGCTTGATATATCTTATCGAGATGTTATAAACCTCAACTATCAATCAATCAATATCTCAATCTCTTGTGATCATGCTAGGGCTACTCGTTACCTAATGGGCGGCGGGATCGTATAATAATGCGAACCCTCTGGAGGTTCAGACTCGGAAATCAGTATTTAGCAGTATGTAATCAAAGAGGTTTCCCCGAATAATATCGTTAATACGATCAACATCGCTATATGCCATATTCATTCTGCACACCCTGGGATGTGAATGGCGAACAAAAGTAATCGAGGAGCTAAGACAAATTGGGAAGCATTCTGCGGGACAGGACCACCACTACGAGAGCTGATCGGCGCATGCGTAGCCGAGTAGATATCTGACTGAGGGGCCAAGCCCAATAACAGCTCTCCGTCTCATCGCTATACCAGCTCTTCAACCACAAAAGTTCAGTCATGGTCGGAGTGCCGGGTCGTTCGAAAGCTTGCCATACCTGCAAGAGTCGTAAGCTTGGGGTAAGTTCTTACATTCGTCGGTCAAGTATCTGTCTGCTGATTTATTCAAGTGTGATCAGCTTCGCCCCTGGTGTCGCCGATGCACCCGGGCTGGGCTCAGCTGTGGAGGGTATGATAGGCCTCCCATATTCGTCAACAGGACCCAAGATGGTCACAGCGCTCTGTCGTCTAGATCGTATTCTTCCCGACATGCCTCAGACCAGACCGTGGTATCAACGCCTTTGCTTGACCTATCACTTGAACGCACAGCAGCGGAGTCGAAGTACCTGTTTCTCTACTGGCGCTTCCTACTCCCCAACAATGGACAGATGTTCTCTTTGCAGGCCACTAGGCATTCGACTACGGGGTGGATACAGGTCGTGCAAGACTGGGCCCAAAACGATGAGGGCGTTCGTGCGGGGCTTCTCGCCAACGCATTGGCGTTGGTTGGGCAGCAAACGAAACAGCTATCCGTCGTTATGGAGGCATGTAATATGTACTCCAAGGCGCTGCACACCCTGGCTCGATCTTTGCCGCATATCAAACAAGAAAATACGACAGAAGACCCTAGGCTAATGACATCGGCGCTTCTAGCGGCATTTGAGGTACTGCTAATCTATGTTCTGTTGTCCTCCCGTATCGACTGACACGCGTAGTTACTTCAAGTGTCTGATGGCCGTCAGTCTTGCCTCCATGGAATAACCTGGCTTCGTCATTCGACAGGGCAAAAAGCCATTATCCTTGCCAGAGGTCCAGAGAGCTACAAAGAAGGCCTTGCTCACCAACTATTTGCAGATGGTCGCCTACATCTGGTATGAGAGATTCTGTTGTTCTCTGAACTCCACACACTAAAATTTGCCTCTAGATATACCCAGACATTCATAGCCGTAAACGATCGGTCTTCAACACCCCAGAGTGGAAGTCTATACCATGGTCCACGCTGCCAAAGACTCCGAAGGACGAGTTAGTGGACATACTTCTGGAGATTCCCGGTCTGCTGCAAGATCTTGAGCGAATACCTGCCGATGCTACGCAGCAGGAGTCATTGCATAAGCAGCTGCAGAAAAGATGCCGAATTTGCGACCAAGATCTACGCAACTGGTCCAATTCTTCTGGCAAGGCTAGTGTCAGCTTCGCCGAAGGGTTAATATCGATCCCTGCAACCCAGGACTCCTCTCTGTCCCCAGAAGACTTTGCTATGGCTCATTTGGGTATGATCTACTGGGCGACTTGCAGCCTCCTGTACCAAATCATGGCCGACGACACTAAGGCTTGGATGTACGGCCGTAAGATCTTGCTCATGGTTCCCTTCTTCCAGCGGCCCGATATGGGCGCCATCTTCATCAACTTTGTGGGGTTTCCGGTTGGCGTGGTCGTAAGCTTTGTCGCAAGACAAGAAGAACATGCTGCCTTTGAGACCTCGAAAGAGTTACTCTACAGGATATTTATGGACCCAAATCGCGGCAGCCAGCTACGAGCATTCTTTGAGACGTGGCCGTGGCAGAGTGCTAATGAGACACGAGTGGTCACGAATAGAGCGAAATCTAGGACTAAATAACTTATATACGCGCGATCTTATAACGTTGAGGCTCCATGTGCATGCTCATGTCATGTCTACTCTACATCCACACTTGCAATTGCCACGCCATTGCCACTATGTCCAAGATCTGTGACTGGTGTACCGTTTCGAGCTGCTTCCATCTCCTCAGGTGAAGGTAGGTTGACAATCATTAAATAGAGAATGTTCTAGCTCTGTGTCAGCTAACATTCTGTCTAAAACTTTGCATCGGGTGACATACGCGATTAATGCGACGCTGTCCGTGCTCTAACAGCTCAGACTGATCCTGAAGCTGTTGTAGTTGTAACTCGTATGCACTTTCATATTGCTGGATGTAGGCTTGCTGCTCTTCAGCCGTAAGATTCATACCTTGAAGCATAGAGATGAGGTTTGCCATCTGGGTAGACTGTTGGTCCCGGATAAGCTGCTCCTGGTTGGCCATGGCAGAGCGCATACTTTCTTTTTGCTTTTGAAGGTCTGGTGTCAGCTTGCCCCCAGATAAGAGGCCAAGTAAGCCACCGTTAGAGACAGGATGGTTTGGGTCGAGGTAGCGGTTCGAGAAAGGCTTTAGTGGAGTGGTGGAGAGTACATCTCCATTACTTTCAGATGCCTGCGTAAATCTTGAGTCAGCTAATGAGACTTAAGGGCTAAGTGGAAGATAGACGCTGCGTACGTAGCGCGCTTGAGCCCGCTGATCAAAGTAGTCGTTCAGCTTGGCAAACACCGCTTTCTTCTTGTTTGTGTTCTGAGTGGTCCGCTCAATGGTTGGGTAGACAAGAGTCGCAACAGAGTCGGGGAGATCGACTTGGCCATAAGAGACGCCAGCCAAAGGATTTCGCAGGTTTCTCTTGGCTTTGGACGAGGCTCCAGCTGTCGACTTATGTTTCATGATGGCTTGCGATGGATCAATCTTTTCTTTGTTACCGATAGAGATGGGGCTGTAGGACATGAGGAGGCAATACAGTCCCCGCGGCTGAAAGAAATTGATATTCGCTCGATCCATGAACGAGTTGGTTCTGTTTAGAGATCAGTCACAAGAACAAGAAAGCAAACAACAAACTTACTTCCATCGAGTCTCCGTCTTGGCGACAATTCCAGCGACGATCTGCACGGCAGCGGAAACGCCTAGAGCGATGTGATTGGGAATGAATCCGGTGCCCATGGCAGCCACCTGGATGGCATAGAGCCATTTAGACGCTTGGACGGCTTTGTTGATAGATCGTATGAGTGCGAGGAATGTTTCTTGATCAATACCAAAGGCCTGAAGATCAGGCGCGTATGCCTCTATGAACCCGCGTTCTTTGTTTCCGGGGCGTCTCTGGGGGATGACAACTGGGCTTCTCAGCCGAAGTGGTGGTGGTGCAACACCCAAGCCGGGATGGTCGATCAAGAAGCTGTCCAAAGTCGAGCCTGAACTTTGCTCCGTGTCTTCGTTCTCGTCCCCGGAATGACTGTTGTAGGAGAAGGGATTGGTATTCGAAGTCATGATGATAGTTTCGTGATATAGTTCCTAGAATGCGGGTTATCTTTATTGACATCAAGAAGAGGGGGAGTTCTTTTTAAATACTTTTCTCAAGCCAGTCCGAGCCCGTTGGCGTTGAACGGTGTTGTTCGGAAGGATTTAACAGTACGCAGTGACTGGGCCTATGCCTACGCCTAGGGGTATAGACAGCATGCTGACATGTTGTGCTTAGCGCACTGCATATTTACCAAACGATACCTTAAAAACGTATAAAGTAATAATTTACTAGCTCCAATCCAGGCCCTTAATTACGCGCATTGCTCAGAATTAGCAAGCTCTATTGAAGAGACAATTTCGGACAATCTAGCTCATCCTGTTATTTTCAGCTCTAGATAGTTGATATACTTGAGCCACTTGATACTTATCTTAGACAAACTAGCCCTACAGCTACGACCCTTACCACATCGTACCTTTAAATCCTGCTTTAGATTATAATCATAACCAGTATGATTATGTCCATAGACCTCTTGGAACTATTTTGACCAGGTCAAGCTGAAACCCAACGTAATATCGAATCTCGTTAGTATCCCAGGGTATAGGGACAATACTGAGGTGGTTTAAGAAGGGCTGTCCTCCATTACGATAGTTAATCATGCTTATCTGGGTTTCGCGTCTCTCCTGTACATTTTTCTTAAGACTGTGCACAGCACCGTTATCCGTAAATGGCCTAGGTAAGCCTCTAACGACTTCGCCGCCGTCTGGCGATTGTAGGAACCGACAGTTTCTACCAAGAGCTTCATGTCGACTATATCCCATGAGAGTTTGAAAGCTGTCAGAGACGAATACTATGGGACAGCCTTCAAACATAATGTCGCAGACGACAAAGGAACATGACAAGTTGATTTGGCCGATTTTGAACTGAGGACGTTTCCGAATAGCAACCAGCCAGAGCACTCTGACGGCGTCGAATCCACTTTTGCTATAAATGTCTTTCAATCCGGGCTGTCAAATCGGCAGAGGCTGTAGGTATTTGGGCCTTGTCATTGTGATTTATGGACCCGGGGGATACTTTGGGAGAAGGAACATCATACATAGATAGTTGATATACCTCAGTAACTTGATCTATGGCTTGACATGACATCTTGACCCCCTGCGACGATCCTGGAGGATGCTGATCACCTGATAGGCTCTGGCGGTTGTGTCAAAGGAGGCTAAAATTAAATGACAAACCGATCCCTTCGAAAGAGGGTTCTAAGTCAGACTCGGACGGAAGATCGGTGACTGCAGTGCTATAGTATAACCCTGGGGATTGCTTTCCAGTGAATGTCACTGTACTGGTAATATCAGTGGGCTCACGTGACAATGCTGTACCTTGCGTCCCTGCTTTTGTACCCAGTCCATCGTAGTCTTCCAACGGAAGTTGAGCTGGAGATCCAGGAAATGAAGCTGGAGGTGAGTCACATAAGGTCTCGGTATATTCGAGAAAACGGTTCATTGCAAAATTGGCCTCTGTTCCATACCATTCGGAACCTTTACACCCTGCCACGCTAGCCAATTCGAAGCGGTCGTTATCCAAGGCTTGCAATTTTGATTTGATGTCCTTAAACTCCTCTTTAAAGTCCGTTTCGAATCTTTTTGTACGTTCATTCAATGATGCGAGGGTAGAACTAAGGAATGGACGTTAGAGAAAAGGATAACCACTGATGTCACGGCGCACTTACAATGTCATGGCGCTTAACGCCATATTCAAGGAAACCTTATATGTCGTAATCGTATCCCTAAAAAGCTGGATCTCCTTGTCTTTAAATGCCCAGGCCATTTGCTTCCAGACTCGAACTTGAATGGTCCCATCTCTTGAGGTCTGAGTGAAACCCTGTAACAAGGTAGTAAACTCGTCGAATATGTCCAAGCAATTCTCCAAGGGCGCTTTTAAGCTCGCGCAGAGGTCGAGGTGACTAGACAACCTATCCTGGACATTTGTGATGTGGGCAAGGATCTCATATAAGGCTCTCAAATCGGTCGATAGCGAGGCGATGTCCTTTGGGGCATTTTGAAGAGAGTCAATAAATTCGTATAGTCGTTTAGAGCCGTGCAGCAGTGCGCCTACAATACCGACGACACTCGCTGTCACAGAAAGCGGATCAGACATTGTAAAAGTGCTTGCTTTGTACAGATTAGAGAAAATGTTAAGGATTGGCGGGGAAGATTTACTCACCGTTTGTTATTTCTATTTTCAGCCGCAGATATCGATTAGTAGGTATTTACTTTACTAGAATAATATGCAAAATGACACGCAATTACTCTGCTGTCAATTG
This sequence comes from Fusarium dlaminii, assembly GCA_013186775.1. NCBI lineage: Eukaryota > Fungi > Ascomycota > Sordariomycetes > Hypocreales > Nectriaceae > Fusarium > Fusarium dlaminii. The sequence goes on along the minus strand of JAAOAL010000105.1, from coordinate 40,715 downwards.
GCTGTTGGTCATGAACGTCTCGCAGTCTGCCTTGTTGGGCCGCCTGATATGCTGCCTGGGAGCCTCGCTGAGAGCCTTGTTGGGTCTTGATGCATAAGCGGCTGATTACAGGAATATTGCAATCTTACGCACAGTCCCCTCCATTTCCTTCTTTCTAAAGTCGCAAAACATCAACAAAATGGAAGTGACCGGCCTCGCCATTGGTGTTTTCGGACTCGCTGGTCTCTTCAGCGTCTGTTTGGACTCACTTTCTCGCTTTCAGTCTTACCGCCAGTCGAATTCCGAAACCCATGTATTGGATACGCGTTTCCGAGCGGCTAGAGCCCGATTTGAACAATGGGGTGTCAGCGTTGGCATCTCCAATGGGCGGCTTCAGCCAGATCACCATCGTGGACTCGATAACGAAGAGACAGCGAATTTGATTGAGAACATCCTGGAAATCATAGCAAAGACGATATGCGACGAGTCAATTCTTCAAAGAAGTCGCACCGGACCCCGATTCCAGAGCGGGCAATTCAGTGGCCTGTCGCAATCGAGAGGCAAGCGATTGAAATGGGCCCTCGGTGGTAAGGAGAGTCGCACCGAGCAGGTCGACATCTTCGAGAAGCTGGTGCAGCAGCTTTATAATCTGATTTCACCAGAGGAGAAAAGCCAAAATTATGAAGGACTAGAGAACACAGCATGGGTAGAGGATATTCGCCAAATGCTAACCAAGATCGAGGAGGGGATCAAGTGTAAGTGTTGCCACCTAGGACCATCTTATACGGTTCGGCTAACATAAGTAAGCTGAAATGCAGCGGGATGTATTGTCGTGGCTCGGTAAATCCTCTCCAAACGATAAATACGAAGATTCCTTGGCTAAGCGAGTCGACACAACTTGCGAATGGATATTTGAGAGACCTATGTTCAAATCGTGGTTGTCACCAGTGGACTCAACCAAGCCAAGCGTGCTGTGGATAAACGGCCCAGCAGGGTTCGGGAAGACCGTTTTGTGTGCTCATATCGTTCACCACTTATCTGAGGCTCTAGATACGCCTGTGGCCCATTTCTTTTTTACATCTGATCACGAGAGCCGAGAAGATCCATTCTCTGCTCTGAGATCATGGCAGCGCCAAGTTGCTGCCAAGATCAACGACGCATTTGAATGTATTCATCGCGCCTGGGAGAATGACTCTTCTGAACAGGCCTCCCGAAGAACTCTGGTTGACTTGTTCAAGCAAGTGATCACAACAGTACCGGGTTGCGTCTTCGTCGCAGACGGATTGGATGAGTGTTCTCAGTTGGGTAACACGGACGTATCTGTTGCCAGGTTCTTACGAGACATCACGAATGCGATAGCTGGCACCGACGCCAGACTTCTGTTCGTTAGTCGAGACGAGCCAGAAATCAGAGAAGCCCTACGAGAGCATAAAGAAACTTTGTCAGAATACAGGATCGGCATAAATGATGTTCAGACCGATACAGCAGCCTTTTCCCAGTCTGTCGTTAATAGGAAGCTCTGTGGCAAAAGCGAGGATTTGCGTTTAGCCATCTCAGAGGCTATGACAGATCGGTGTCAAGGACAGTTTTTGTGGATCAAGATGCAAGAGCAGTCTTTGCGGAACACAATGAGCAAGAAACGACTTCACGAAGTGGTAGCGAATACACCCTCCGGCCTTGATCGCCTTTACGACCAAAACTGGAGTAGGATCATGCACATGTCGGATCAGGACCGAGATCGAACCTTCGCTATTCTGCGTTGGACTGCATTCACATTCATCCCTCTTCCAATCTATGCAGCCGTCCAAGCTGTGCTAATCGATCAGTTTGGAGAGCTCGACCCTGACGACTACCCCGAGGACGTCGACGATGAGTATATCACAGGCGAGATATTAGTACTCTGTGGTCCCCTCGTGGAAGTCCATGATGACAAGGACTATAAATTACCAGGATGGCGGAGACTTCATATGCCGCATTTCTCCGTGCGCCAATACCTTATTGAGCATCTGCCGGTTCCCGTCTGGATGCAACCAAAGGGCACAACAAACATGGAACGCGAAATTATTCATCACACATGTATAGCAAGGGCATGCGTTCTATATCTGAGCTTGCCACAAGTCTGGGAAGAGGACTATGGCTCTGACCTTTGTTTGAATGCCTTACTTCACTATGCCGCGTACTCCTGGGCGCGGCACGCCAAATTAGGCTTCATGGATACATCGCTTCGAGATCTTTCGAAAGCTTTCTTGAAAATTAACAATATATGTTTCAAGTCGTTAGTGAACTACCTTGCAGATAGCGGGGGCTCAAGGTCGGCTCCGGAGTCAATCTTTCAGCCACAGCTTCGCCCTTTTGAATACATATTCTATGTAGGATGGATAAATATGGCAGATCTTCTCATCGAAGATGCAGACGTCAATGAGATTGGTTCTCTCGGGCGCTCACCCATCTTTTCAGCGTGCTACTCCGGCTCCGCAGAATCAGTGAGACTGCTTATTCGAAACGGTGCTGACTTGAGCATAACAGACGTCAATGGATTGACATGCCTACACAAAGCAGTCGAACATGGTTTTGAAGATATTGTCAGGATCTTGGTGGAGTCGAACGTTCACTTATCACCACAGGATAAGCATGGCTATACACCATTACATCTTGCCGCGAGAAAGGGAAACATCAAAGTCTACAAATACTTACTGGAGCAAGGAGCCGATGCCAATATCAGAGATATAAATGGTGAGAATGTTATACACCACGCATGTCTCATCGCTGGCAATTCTGAACTATTAAAATTCATCCTTCAAAATGGGCCTGACACTTTGGCAACGGATGGTCTGTGCAAGTTAGGCTCACCGCTACATATTACAACTCAGATTGGCGATATCGATATGGTCAAGGTTCTGTTCGAGTTTGGGGCCGTTTCTTCCTTATTTATTCCATCCCGCAGTGGGGAGTTGCCGCTTCAAGTTGCAGCATCTTCAGATCATATCGAGCTAGTGGAGCTCTTTCTAGAGCACGGTGCAGCAACGACACTATCCATTCCGAACAAAGCTGGCAACACAGCACTCCATTCTGCTTGCGCTGTGGCAGGGAGCGATAAAATCATTAGTCTTCTTCTTCGCCCAGGCGTCGAGGAATCGATACTGATGGGAGACGAAGAGGGGTACACACCACTACACGTGGCATCTAAATGGGGCAACACCAGTTATGTCAAGTTGATACTCCAATACTCAGAGCCAGGACGCCAGCGTCTTCTGGAAATGCAGAACAAGGAACTCGAGACGCCCTTATTTCTTGCCTCTTATTTGGGTAATGTCGATGTCGTTACGGCACTACTAGAATATGGCGCAGAAAGTACCCTTGACATCTTCGACATTTGCAATACTAGTCCCTTATGGGTGGCGTCATATGGAGGATCCAGCGAGGTTGTCAAGGAACTACTCTCCCATGGGGCAGGAAGAGCTATTGCAGCTTCCAATCCACAAGGCCAGACACCTTTACATGCCGCCGCGATCGAAAACGAGGTCGAAGTGTTGAAGCTCCTTCTGGAAGTGCCCGGTGTGTCCGTAAATCAGAAGACTCCTTATGGATTCTCGCCTCTGTTCATCGCCTCAAGAAATGGATATCTCAGCATGGTAGAGTTACTGCTCTCCGCAGATTCAGTCGATAAAGACAGTGGAAACTGGCTGGGCCTGTGCCCTTTATTCGCAGCAGTGGCGAATGGGCATTTGGAGGTCACAAAACTCCTTCTCTCCAAAGGATGTCATGTACAACATCGGGTCAGCATTGGTCGAGACTTGCTCTGGTGGGCTCAACGCTCAAGAAAACCGGACCTGATACAACTACTGGAAACACAGGAAGCCCTCGGCGTTACCGTCAGCGGCTCAGGCAGTCCTCTACCTGGTCCATTCATCAATTTGGGGCCTCTATCTCGCGACGCGGAAACTGTAGACTGCACACCTGGTGAATACTGGTGCTATGTTTGTACCTTGAGTGTATGGGATGACCAAGAATTCTATTGCGACGAGTGTGACGATTTCTTCATGTTTCTCTGCTCAGAATGCTTTACTCGAGGATTTCAGCTATGTCCGAGATCGCATGCTATGGTTCCATGCAAGTTTGATGATTCAGACAGTTCGAGCAGTGCAGATGGTTCTGTAGATCTCGGAGATTCATAGTTGACAAAGTTCCTAGAGATTCAAAACCTCTACTAGTTGTTGATCTAGCATGAGGCCCTCGGGGAAGCCAATACACAATTATCACGAGAAATAACCCTAGTCACATACTCTGCTCTTCTTTTAACAGACCTCCTAATTCAATACCCCTTTCTGGGGTTTCTCAAGCAATTCCACAAGTCCAGCGAGAGAAATCTTAAGACCCTGCGTTTGTTGGCCAACCATGTCTTTCACTTCCTCATCGATCGACTCAGCCTCTGCTGTCCACGTCAAAGCGTTTTGCCCGGCGCAATCGTTTCGAGATGTTGTGTCCCGTACAGACCAGTTACTGGGAACGGTACAGGTTCCTCGAAGCTGTAGCTAGTCGTATGTGACTCGTGATCAAGAATCTCCAGCTTTTCGTTGAAGCGACCGCCTGAGTCTGTCACAGCAAACCTGACTGAATCGATCCCTTCTCCCTCCGTGGTACATTGAACAATTATTGGTGACTATGCGGTGACGGCGTCGAATTTGGATATTATGGACCAGACTTCTTCGATGGCGTAGTCTAGTTCCTGGGTGACTTTGTAGATAAGAGTTCGAGACATGATGATATAGAGCAGATAGGTAATATTGATTGACTTCTTAGAGGAGTGCAGGAAAGAGCGTAAGTAAAACACAGACTGTTAATAAATATGGCCTTTGAAGCTGTTTATATATGCATTAGACACAAGTCCGTCTGGGCGCTCAGGGCCGCATTAGACCGTTGAACAGAAGACGACGACAAGACAACCCGAAGGCTCGGGTAGATAGTCCAGCCCGAAGCTAGAGATACTGTAGGCATTAAGTTGTAAATTAAGTCTTTCTCGTCCTAGAACTAGGTCCCGTGACCCCGGCTTCTAGTCTTTGAGCAGGTACAGTAGTTTGTCGGCAAGGTGCCGCTCGCATGCTCTTTTTGGGTGGGTGATGATGTTAATGCAGATGCATGAATACCAATTCCGATATCGTCATCCAATGTGCTCGTATTGAGGACTTGATCATAATTATCTAATCTATCGTGAACGGTTTCTGTGTGAGTAATAGAACTTAGTACCGGTTGTACGCATCAGGATGTCACAGAACATAGCCTAATTCAGGCTCTAAAAATACGACCCAAGCAAGAACGCTCATTTATATAACCAGAATATTTTTCCAGGCTATGTAATGTGTCCCCAACCGCAATACTTCTCGTCTGCATCTACTGTTGGATTGTGAACTTGCTCCGCATTCGCAGCTGATCTCCATAGCGGAAGAGATACCAAAACCCAACAATACCAAGTATGCTCAAACCGCCCAATAGACTACAGCCTTTTCCAATCCCCAGATTCAGGTAGAGAGGTCTACCAAATAGAATAGCAGCTGCGGCAAACGAACTTCTCAAAGCATCATTGGCAGCAAAAAGACTAGCCGCATAATGAGGATATCCCAGTGGGAGATAGATGAAGATGCCAGAGCCTACAACAAATGAGAAGCCGCAGTAAATAACAATACCCAGCGTTGGCGCCTCCCAGGGAATTGACTCCCTCGCGCCCCAGCCAAATAAAAACATGCCAATTGGCGCACCAAAGACACCAAGTAGCCCAGGTCGTAAGAAAGTCTCGGGGACATCATATGATCCGAGTGCTTTAAATCGCTTTTCGATGCATATACGATACCAAGATAGGTACCATATGATGCCAATGATACACGCGATTAAAACGCATGCAAAAACGGCGCTCGTTTCTCCTAGATTCATCCCATAGATCTTGGGATAGACAAGTGGGAAAACCTCGAAGAAGGAATAGTATATTCCATAAGTAAAGGATGTCTGCACAGAGGAGTTAGGTTAAGACAGGTAACCTGGTCAAGGCAGCTTACGTAAATGTTCACAAACGCGATTGAAGAATCCTTGAGAGAGATCTCGAATGGCTTAATTAGCGCCGCTTTTATGGCATCTCTCGGGGTCACAGCCCTCAAGGCAATGGACGTTGCGTCCATGTATTTGTCCGACCCAGTTTCTTCGCGCAGCAGTTTGGATCTGTGGTACAGCAACGTCGGTGTAGATGTCTCGGGTAAGAAGATGACGAGAAGGACGAAGACAAAGCATGAGAGCCATAGCAGTTCCCACATTGACCACCGCCATCTATTTCTAGTTAGAAGAGGTCCAATTCGTACAGAATCAGGGAGCTCACCCTTTGACAACAACTGAGAAGCCTGAAAGCAATGGGCCAAGTGCCGGGCCGCAGTACATAGCCCCCGACCATGCCGCTAGACTGTATGGGATGTAGATGATGGAGAACTGTTGGGCAGGTGGTTAGCACCTATAGAATATGGTGACACGAGAGAAAATCAGGTATTACCATGTCGGTAAGGCTCGCAGCACCAGTGGCGAGGCATGGGCTTCCAAAGAAGCCTTGTAGGAAACGAATGATGAGAAATCCAACAAAGCTCTCTGTTAATGCCGCTCCAATGCAGAGAAGGTTGAAGATGGCGAAGGTAATAATGTAGATAGGGTTACGTCCGATGTAGGGGATTTCGCTGAGCGGAGAAAAAAGAAGCGGCCCAAATCCATCTGTAGATTATCATCAGCCTGTGTCAAAAGTCGTGGCGGTAATTGGAAAGAGCCCACATCCGAGAACGTAAAGGGCGAGACCTAGCGACGCAGCTGTTTCCGTGACGTTGAACTCTTGCATGACCTGTCTACACGCTGATTCAGTGTACGTCATCATGTATAACAAGCCTTTAACGTACCCGACGCTTGGAACGTAAATCGACGACCCGCAATAGATGGTAAAAGTGTATAAACTATTAACAAGAGGGTTTGGTTTCAGCAAGGCTCGGTTCACGTTGTGATGGGGATTCATTAGACGAGATGCAACTTACCAGATCAGGGCGGCCACCGCAGTCTTCCTCATTGTAGACCAGTTGTGAGGGTTCTCAGGATCATCGTCTGACTTCCTGCGTTATCCGTGAGAAAAAGGAAAAGAAATATTAATAGAGTAACACTCATCACTCACCATCCAACAAGTATGTAATCATCATCTACCTGGAGATTGGAGTGTGATGACCCGCTGCTTGCCTCCTTGGGATACTCATCTTTGTAGCCCTTCAATGGGAGGAATCGATTCTTTGTTGCAAACCTGACAATCGTACCCAGGGCCGTGGTCCGGAAATAATGGGCTGTCATGTTGGCAAGGTCGTGATGATGTCTCTAAAGTGGGTGGACTTGTGGTGCTGCATCCTCGGAAGATATGAGGCAGTCTTATGTGTTTTTCTTTATACTAAATGTCTTGTCCGAACTTTCAACTGCTTTCTTTAATACAGCCCGATGAATGTGGGTATTCGGGACGACAAAGGGGTCTTCGCCCCGCCCTTAGGCAATTCGGGATCTGGGTGGGGCTCCGTATCCCGAAGCAATTCAGGCCGACCGCTTTGGAAACAGAGCGAAGTGATGTCCAAGTTGTTGGTCTATTACCTTTATTGATAGTAGCTGAAACATAAGAAAAGTCCATGGCCGAAACAGACCTAGCACCGATTTCGCTCATTGACGCTTTTTATTTCTTTACTCATCCGCTCAGTCTGTGCCCCTACCGCTTCATTTCACTGTCTATAATACAACACGTCATCCATTTTCATTCCTCATGCCAAGTCTCTCAAGGCGTCAAGCCATTCCTCTTCAAATAAGTCCCCAAGATAGGTGTCTTGCCGACCTGCAGAGACTCCAGTATAGACGGGCTGATACTGCAAGGTCGCCATCTCAGTTTGAAGGATAGAATTGGCGATTCTCTTGAGTTCCAATAATATCTTCTTGGCCCTCGGCCATATGTCCTCATAATGCCTAAGCGTGCCAAGGCATACGCGGATCCGGGATCGGGCTACTTCGGCTTCATCCTCTGGTAGTGCCGACTTGCAAGCTACGAGGTGAGCAATGGTGCAGCAGGCAACCATGCAGATGACGAAAGGGGATAACTGGGCTGAGCCAAGGGGTAGGATGATAAGGCACTGATTCTGCTTGCGGATGGCTTGTAAGAGCTTTTGCAGATGGGACTGACGATTCAGTCCGCCTCCACCGCTGACGCCCAAGAACAGCGGAGGGGGAGGCGACCCGCACGTTGAGATTGCCTCAATAGGGTCATATCGAAGGGTGGAAAAGGGCCTGTGTATGTAAGCAAGACATCTAGGATTCTTTTGGTCAGCTCGATTCCGCAACTAGCTAGAAACATATGCGGCTCCTCTTCTTACGTGTACATCATCATGTGTGATTGGAAAATGAGCTGATCCAAGAAGGCAGGCCGAACATCAAGGTCTCGTTTCCTTGGCGGTAACATGGCAAACCAGCCGGCGATCTTGGCCTCGAGATTATCACACATTATCTCTGCTTTAGATGTTGTCTTGAACTTGAGCGATGCGTGCAGTGTGGTAGCAAATATTACACTTGCATCGATGTAGTATGCAAACGAAGGAAACGTCTTTTCTTGCATGTCGTACTCGCGGTTGTGATACTCTGCGAATGTCGTTCTTGTCGGCGGAATAAGCTTTGTAGTTTCAGTTTAGCAATGAAAACATTTATCCTGGGATATATCTGGACGAATTACCATTTCATTGTACTCCTTATCTTCGCATGGTAGATCCACGTCAAAGCTCATGTCCTTCAGCCTCAAGGTATAGTCCTGTCGGATAACAGCAAAGTTTGCGTCGCTCACGTACAACATCCACATTGTGCGCCTCCAACTTTCTGCGAGCACCGGATCGCTTTCGGAAATAAACTCTGCAAGTGCCTTGGTGTCCATGCCAATGAGGCTTGCTTGATGCATTGCCTTCGATAGTAGTTCATCAGCAAGGTCCTGCTCCGCGCACATGCTTTTTGCCAATGCCGTTAGTAGCGTTGTTTGCACGGTGAATCCATCTATCTGTTCCATCTGCCCTAATAGAGAATCTTTGATTCTAATGACAGGGTTACTCGTGTAGAAAGAGCCAATATGTTGAACAGCAGCCATGACATGCTGAATATTAGGGCATCCAGCAGCATACCTCGCGTCAAGAGCTGTCCTCGGCAGAATAAAAGGATGACTAGGGTGAAAGTTCTCATAATACAAATCAATAAGCTCGATTTCACCATCGCGTTGACTTTCCATTACTCCAAAGCCTGAAAGCGAGCCCGATGGCGGCTGTTGAAATTCCGGACCAAGGGATGTAAGGCTATCAGTGGGTGTCAAATTATACGGCTGGAAATCTTGGGCCCGCGTTCTTCTTGACGTTGCTTTATAGCTACCGCTTCGACGCGATTCGGGAAATGCGCAGGTTCTCGAGAGGCCTTGACACCGGGAACAAATAGGGCGTGTGCCATCGCATTTCAGATGCTGGTTGCGACAAGGGAGACAGGCAAGCGTCGCGCGAGTTTTGGATCGGCGCTCCATTGTAGAATGAAAGATTTACTGTTATCCGATATGAATCTTTCGATGCATTGGCTATGCTGTTGATTATCGCAGTATTAGATGGTGATGTCTTTTAGAACGAAGGACTGCGGTAAAAGTCATGATTCAGCCTCCGAAGAGCGGTGCTGCCAAGACAACGCCATGACTCAGCAGAAACTGTGGACAAGCTATTATTACCCTACAGGTCATAAGCCCGATACCCCCACTCGAAATATCTGCACATTCTGACATTGTTGATGGAGGCGACCTTGTCGACTCAGATGATGAATTTGAGGTCGAAAAAGCTTCCGAAAACCCCCAACGTTACCAAGATAGCCTTTACTACCCTGTTTATATCGGCGAAACCTTGGCCAACCAGTATCGAATCGAACAAAAGCTAGGCCACGACAGGTTCTCAACCGTCTAGATGGCATACAATATACTGGGGAAGAAAGATATGGCGCTCAAGATTATGACGCCTGAAGAGTCAAATGAGCATGAATACAAAATGCAAACACAGATCGCCAGAAGCATCCAGGATAACTCCCATCTCATACTCTACAAGAACACATTTCTCCTCCCTGGACCTCACGGTGATCACCGGGCTCTCGTTTTGCCTTTGCAAGGTCCCAATCTTCGAGATCATCTCCGGCAGAAGCCCGTCGCGGTCCGCATGTCGGCTGCAAAGCAACTTCTGCAAGCCATCTACATGACAGCGGAATTGTCCATAGAGGTCAGCCAACTCATTACATCGCTTCTCAACAACGGTTGATCTAACTGACTCGATAGATTTGAGTAGCGCGAACGTTATATGGAGCCTTCGACCTATAAACAATAGCAGTGTCGCTGCAAAGTATAAACACATCGGGCAGCCCAAAAAGGTTCGACTAGATCCCGACCTAAAGAAGGCAGGTAAACTAGTCATGCCAATAAAAGCACATAAGAGTCTAATTAGAGATGATATATTACTTAGAGACTTTAGACTAGCAATCAATTCAGGTACCTCAGTCTCACAAAAACTACAGTCACCTGCTATTTATTACACGCTAGAGAGAGTCCATAATCAGGACCCAACCTTCGCCACTGATATATGGAGCTATATATGGGTTATGCTCTTTTCTACAGATAGGGGAACTCTTCAATAGTATCTTGCATAGGTCATGCTTTAGGTCCCCTTCCTGCAACATGGAAGGGAACTTATAAGGCAGGCGGTGTGGAGAACGATTGGTGGTACGATCAGGACCATAAGCTGGATCCTACGGCATCACTTGAAGCCAAGGTAGCACGGCTACGACCAGACGTGGATGCAACAGAGAGAGAGCTTGTGCTATCAGTACTACGGAAGGGGCTTTCGTATCTGCCCCAGGATCGGCTAACTGCGACAGAGCTGCTAGAGGATGCTTCTTTCAAGGCACTTATGGGGATTTACGGAGTATAGAACACTAGATACTGCCAGTTGAGACAATAAAAGGACATAGCGTGCAGTACGTAGCGAAAGTGGCAATATACCCAATTGGATTGGCATCTTTTCTATGTCTATTCCAATGTCTATGTACATATCCTCTAATTAATCACATAAAGGCGTGCGCGCCACGTCGCAAACTCAAAAAAGATATACCAGCCAAGGAAACTCACAACAAATATAAAGGTTCGAACAAAGGAAATAAACTCGAAGAGCTGTGTTATTCGGATTAAAATGAAATACATGGTCAATGTCGAGGCATTCAAGTGCGTTAAGGTGCGTTAAGGTGGCAGTGCAAGAGGTTTTGAAGGTTGGGAAGCTCAGAAATCCCAGAGTGTGCCGAAAGCGTGCATTCCCTCTATATCAATCGTCAACTGTCAGCAAAGCTCATGCATGAGGCATTCTGGATAGAGTTGTACGAACCTTCACGGCATCCTTGCATCATCTCATCGTTACCCTTCATGTTGGACGTGATGAAGATGACCTCGGCACCGAAATTGTTCCAGGTATCCCTCAGGAGCTGCATTGTATCTGGCCGGCCGCCGCGCTCCTTGGTGTCCCATAGTATCATTCGATCGGGCTCAATATTATCGTGGATGAGCTGTGAAATCGTTGATCCGAACGTGTTCAACTGGTCAGAGCCGATCCAGATAAGGAACCTTTGAGCGGACGATTAATCATGGATCAGCAGGTTGGGAAATATGGATATACGTACCAGTTTTTGCTTTGTATGCATGTTGACAGAGCGGCACCAATACCCGTGCCAGTGCAAACGCGAATACCCCTTTTAAACATGGCAGAAGCGTGTCCGATTCCGGCTACACACTGTCAGTACAGTCGATAAAGGAGTCACTTGTGAGTATCTCATACCGAACTTCAATTCTCGTGTCCAAATCTTTGTAGGCGGGTTCGCAACAAGACTCTTGGTGAAATCGCCTTGGACACCGCAAACCATGTAATGGTAAGGGGAATGGCGTCCTTCGCTGATTATACCGAAAGCGTGATACTCCATCAAGGCTGAACGGCCAATGCGTCCCAGAAGACCTTGTTGCATTCCCCTGTTGAAACGGAGGACTGCGACCTTGGACGAGGGGATTTCTACTTCAACTGGGACTTGTCGGACTGTGACCCATGGGAGCGCGATCCTGAAGAATGCAGGTATCAGTAGTTATCCTTTTTAGTGCGCTGGTCAACTGGGGTTTCTTACAGGACTGTCATGAAAATGGTAAACCAGATGTTTTCCGTAGTTATCAGAAACTGTGCATTAGAATTATCTTTGCCGCTAGTGGCATCGTAGGAGTTGCTCAAAACGACGAAAGACCATGTCGCCTGTACCTGAGTCAGTACCAGCTCACAAAGTAACCTGACAATGACTCACAGCCAAGCCTAGCCAGCCAGCGAATCGGTGGTACCGCTCAAAGATGTTGTGGTGGTTACTGGACAATGACATGAGTACAGTTTTCTTGCGTGGTAGTTCTGGACTTACTTTCTAACCCATGGAAATGCACTCACCACGGATGTTGCGATGAAGACGACAGTGACAATCCCGCTGATAAGCACAGCAGGTTCACGGATGCTGCGGTGACTGAGAATCTGGACGATGTAATACACGAGCCAACTATAACAAATCAGCAACTGTTTTGGGCATGTATAGAAGGGTTTCTTACGCAGTACCAGAGAGTGCACAGCCCGAGTGCACTCCTCCAACATGCTGCAGAAACGAAGCTGCCATCAACTTCATTCTTAGCGGCGCCCACTGTTCAATGTTAGCCTCTCAACCATCGTCGCTTAGTAGAAACATACACTTCTCAGTCCGTAAATAAAGGCCATATAGAGGATCCGAAAGAACAACTCGTTGCGCATCAAGATAGCAAAAAGCAGGTTTCCAAGAACCATAGAACCAAGATGGTCCTGCGCATACTGGAACTGGCCGACACTGGTGAGGATAATACCAACGAGGTTGAGAGTGACAACGAAAACGAACAACCGCTTATATGTATTGAACCACAGTACGAATAGAGTGCTTTTCCTGGGCCCCTGCTTTTTTGGCGGCGGCGGCGGCGTGATCTTTTGCTTGGGAAGAATTGGCAATGAGGAGTCCGATCTGCTATAGTTGTGAAAAGACGAGGTCGATTGCATGGCGGACAACATGTTTCCCTCATGAGCCGGAGGAAAAGCGGCAAGGTGGCCATCCGCTTTATCGGATGCATAGACTTTAGTCAGTGGTGCAAGTGCCATTCCCGAGTCGTCGTGCTGGCCTTTCTCTGCATCGTTGAACCCGCGGTTGAAGCTGCTCTCCGATGGAGATTCGTGATAAGGGAATCGGAAACTCATGGTGACAGGGAATGGGAGGATGGTGTAGTCAAATTGGTGGATTGGGGAAGAGATCAGGATGAGCTAATACTCAGACAGAGATTCAAGAGACTCTATTACTGTCGATACTCCTTACGGTCTTGGAACCGTTCGGCCGGGATGCAAAATATATAACTATTTTCTCTAACCCCTGAACCGTAAAGTTTTATGCGTCATTCGTCTACGTGTAAGCCACGGTCTACGTGAAGTGGGTTACCTGATATGCTATTTAGAGTTGACTGCAGCCGAGAACCGAAGTTTATCGCGTGCCTTTCATTCATGTTTGGTGCAGGCTGAGGCTCAGGGCGCGCGCACACGCCAACAGGGGAGCAGAGCCGCCCCCACGGGAATACACTTGACGGATAGATGGGGCCGATAGACCAGGATAACGAGCCCAAGCGGGCGGGCCATCGTCCGATGTCTTCATGCATCTCAGATACGGCGCGTACTATCGCCACATACGGCCATGTAAACGAGGAAAAACGCCCTTGATACTTTCACAGCACGTAAAAACTATTTAATTCGTTCCATTTAATCTGCCGATGTGGGATAACGGGCTCCGAGGAGGGTAATTATACGATGTAGTATTTGAAGGCTGAAGTAAGACTTAAAGCGCTATAGATGTGATCCGAATTCCGACAGTTCCACTGCCACAAATGCCGGGCTCCTATTCCGTATTCAGGAACACGCAATGGAGAACCCCACCCAACATTTAAATAATGGATACGTAAGATTTCGATCCGCGCATATAAAATGCGAATCTCAGCCATGAAGAGAAGCAATAGGTCATTTATTAGAAAGCGGAGCTTGGAGAGGAACTCTATATAATTAATGAAATTGTACACTCTGCGGGACACCTCCAGGTTAAAGTCTCAGTTCTTTGTGCGAATTACATAGAAGGTCAAGTCATATAACTGCAAATAATACCATTCGACAATTGCAGCACTTATTCCCATACAACATCGATGTGTTTAAAGTTAACTTCTTCTCGAAACTTTTATCTGTTTATACATTGTTTCATCCGGCGGCCCGTTAGAAGGGTAAAGTCCCCTACTAGGCCGAACTATCTACAGTTGCTATCGTATTGTACCTGGGAACGGCAGATGTACATTAGGTCGCCAGGTACTGACACATGCATGCAGATCGAAGGCTGGCCCCGTTCATGCTTGGTACTAATAACTAACCTATGTATAGCTAGCCCTACGGTAGCTTCGTAAAACACACCATCTAATACGCCAGCGCGAGCCGTGGGACCCGAGGTATAATGCAACTATAACATGCGTCATTAGTATCTTGGGAAGACCGTCGCAGCAGAAGCAATCAAAGCGGTCAAAGCGATGCTTTGAAGAAGAGGAAGTTGCCTAATTCCGCGGTCTCCGAGAATGTCTTTTGCAACTTCAGGTGGCAGTCTTGGGTAGGACTATTTCTTAGACGCCCGTGTTGTTCCGGGAGGCAGCCAAGGTTGCAAAGAAGATGTTCACTCGGTGATGGGCATAAGTAGGCGGGATAGCGCACCCACTCTTCTGTAGCCCTACAGTACGTTATCACTGATACACTGTGCTACACACTGTATGTACTGCTTTTCTATTAGCTGGTATAGCTCTAAGATCCGCTTAATAAGCTATAAGTGCCCTGTAAGCCCCCTAGCTTACAGTGAGTCTATACAGTGACGATACTGATGATCAGGCCCGCTTTTGTAAAATCATGGCCCCTACTTATGCCTTATACCATAGTACTGCTTCGGAGCTGTAAGCAAGTCAGCGATCCTTTCGGTACCCGCGCATGAAGATAGGGCACTACAGGGTTCAGCAACTGAGACAGATTTCCTGGCCTTCGTTATTAGCTAGGCATCTATGCCGAGCGATCCGTACCAAGAATAAACAGATGCAGCGCTTCGTGTTGACGGGACTATCGGTCTTGCAGTAGAAGATAATCTTTGTGCTTATTGCTATTGCCAGCACTTCCTCACTAAGTTACATTCGGAGTCTAAGGGACGTCTAAGTTAAGATAAAAGGTGCATATCATCCTAGCGGCCGTCGAGTCCCAACATTTTGGGTGCTAGGAACTGCCGTTGATCTGCACTATCGAACCTTGGCACCATATAAGCCTCGGATCTTTGATTCTCTATAGGGACAAAGGCATATGCTCGCCTCCGCTTAGCAATTCTATAATCTTTTGCAAGGCTTGCTCATCCCCTTCTTTTGTTTCAACCAACTCTTCGTCAACCCAGCCTCGGGTGTACCCGCCCCCGAAGTCCACTAGCCAGGCATCATCCTTATCGTCAATGATGATATTGCTAGGCTTTCCATCTCCCCATACCAATCCATTCTGATGAAGAAGCTCTATAGATTGACGGATCTGGCAAGCCCATTTCTGTCGTTTCTCAGCTGTAGCAGCGGCAATGGCATCGCTAAGTTTGCGTCCAGGTACCCACTGTCGAACGAATCCCAAGATCTGCTGGGTGTCTTGGTGGTGGATATACCCAAGAAGTTGGGGAACCTTTACTGCTTTTGGTGGGAAGACTTTGACTATCTCACTAAGGCAATTGAGTTCTCGTGCCTCGCTAGTACCGAAGAGTCCGCCCGCTCTAACATGCGACTTGCAGAACATGTCTTGACCTCGCACTTGAACGGCAGCCGTAATAGTGCCTGCACCACGTACAAAGACCTTGGTCACGGAGATATCCTCGGGCGTAAAGCGGGGTATATCGGGGTTGAGTTCCAAATCTTGATCTATACTTTGGTCAAAGGCAGGATCGATGGTAAGAGTGGTATATGCTTCGCTGGAGTCGATAGATATGAGGGAGACGGAGCTAGTAGGAGCAGGGGCCTCTAAGCGAAAATAGAGAACTGGGGGAAACAAGAGATGACATAGAGATTGGTTGTCTTGGACGCGCCCATCTCGCGAAGATATTGGTTGGGAGAAAAGAGGTCTTCCAGCGTCGAGTATGGCGGCAAGAACGTCATCCACGAGCTGCTCATACTCGTCGTCGTCCTGACAAGCGGTAGCTTTCTCAATAATATCAATAAAATGGTCCTGCAAAGGACGATCTTCCTGTCCAAGGGTGTCCTTTGAAGAGGATCCATTGCTCGGAGATATGGAGACGGAAATTAAGCAGCCATTAAATCCAAGTACCATATCTGCACCATCTCCAATGCCACTATGAAGTTCGTAGACAGCGATATCATCCATTACCTGAGTTTCGACCATGTCACCCATTTTTCGACTGCATGAAGTGGGATATGCAGGTTTTGTGATTGTAACGATGGTTGGGCGGGGTATAGACATGAAGCATAGGATAAGCACGCATGGTGAAGAAGAACAACGTGAAAGCGATATCCATGTAAATTAGTCAGCGGCCTTACTACGGCAAAGGCCTGACCAACGTTGCGATACAGCCCCGACTGTAAACATCAAAAAGCCAAATTTGTTATCAATCACATCGAACGTCAGCTCTTCCGATGCCAAGCAGTATCCAGCGATCGGTCAGAGATTGCCAAGAGATGATCTCCAATAGTGCATCTTTCAGCTGCGCCATTTTCCTGCCACTGAGACAATGTTAGACGTGGAAATACCGACTTTGGGATAAGGTGCATGAGGATGTGGAGTTAGTCTGGCTTTTAGTACGAGATCGCCATAGAAACAAGCCAATTCGATTGCCGTCCGAGGGAGCCGTGTGTACTAAGTTTGCGCAGCAAACTCTAATAACTGCCGACGCTTGATTATAAAAGAACAAGCGGCCGCAATTCAACATTAGGAGGGTTCTTCCCTGGAATGATGGACAGTCAGTCTTTTTCAGCTGATGGTTCTTCATGCTGATCTTGTCTCAAGGATATTTTTACTCTCAAAGTTGCAATGGTCTCTGAAAATACTGCGGCCCTGCCGGCAAAAGGTTTGTGGTTCTTTACGCATGGCCAGGCTTTCTCCGCATCACTGAACTGACAATGATCAAGTCTGGGCGACTTTGGTGACCAACGATGATTATCTCAAGGGCGTACTGACACTCAACTACCGTTTGCGAGGCGTCAAATCAAGATATACACTCCTGGTGCTCTACACCAGTACATTATCTCAAATCAGCGTTGAGTCTCTGAAGCGTCGAAGCATAGCAACCCTCCAAGTACCACGACTCGCTCCAACAACCGCAAAGGAATACACCGATGATCCACGATTCAACGAGTGCTGGACAAAGCTGATTGCCTTCTCACTCACGGACTACTCACGGATTGTTCTTCTCGACTCAGATATGCTTCCTCTTCAGAACATGGATGAACTTATGGACCTCGAACTCGATTCACCATCAGTAAGCGGATCTAGAGATACGGCCCGCAGTAAAAGAGTCTTTGCTGCTTGTCATGCATGCACTTGTAATCCCTTGCGAAAGCCGCACTATCCTCCAGATTGGAAACCTGAGAATTGCGCGTTTACATCACAGCATGCTACACCAGACGTCGCACAAATTACGGGGGCAGATATCTCGACAGGCTTGGGCAAACTCAACAGTGGACTTCTAGTCATCAACCCATCGAGGGCCATTTTCGATCAGATCGTCGCAAAGATGAATGGGGCAGGTCTTGACTACCAGTTTCCAGATCAAGACCTCTTAGCAGATCTCTTCAAAGGTCGTTGGGTGGCGTTACCATATATCTACAACGCTCTAAAGACGATGCGGGATCCAAGCGTGCACGGGGCCATTTGGCGTGATGACAAGGTCAAGAACGTTCATTATATTCTAAGTCCCAAGCCTTGGGATGAACTTGGGTCAGATGGCACGTGGAAGGGGGATAAGCCTATACATAAGTGGTGGATCGACGCGTACAAGTCAATGCGTGCAGAGGAAAAGACACTCGGGGTCTCTTAAATACATGTTACTTCACATGTCTGAGCGTTAGGTAGCGCGAGGTATGAGAACATTACAATTCCTGCCGTAATAATGTTCACATTTTATCTTGTTCAAGTTGACCACGGAAAGCTTCGATAGCGTGGATCATGCGCTCCAGACCCAGGTTCAGATATGTCTTTTCATGAGTGAACACAATTCGAAACCAGCCGGGTACATCACTACCAAAATCGGCACCAAGAGCCAAGAAGATCTTGTGCTTCAACAAAGTCTCTTGTAGCCTCGCTTCCAGAGTCCTGGGAGTTTTCTCTTGATCTTCCCCATATTCCTTCTGGTTCTGCAAAGTGGCGTCAATTTGTGCGCGCAAGGACTGGAATAGATCAGCCCAGACAAACAAGCCAGCATTAGATCCTTCTTTATAAGGAATATGATGACTGTTGAGAAATTTGGTTGTCAGTCTGTAGTTCTCTGCTAACCGTAATCGATTTGTCTTGGTGTAACTCTCGATGAACGCATCATCAGCGAGTACACGTGCGGTAGCAAGGTCAGCTAGAGACCAAGGGCCAGAGAAGTAAGAGTTCGCTTCGCAGGCTCGTAGAAAGGGTTCATTCCGACTGATGAGACACCCTATCCACCGCAGGAACCAAAGTCCTAGCAAGACATCAGTGTTTCTCGGCTCCTTTGCTATGCAGTGCCATACCTTGCCAATTCCCCAAAGGACATGTAGCAGGTCTCTATCAATCAGATCATCAGGATTGATAGCCAAAGCCGAAGTAAACTCCGGTGCACCAGGGGCTTCTGGGTTCTTCCAGACTGACAGAGCATATACCTCGTCACTGATAAGGTGTAGGTTATGTTTGTGACAGAATTGCATGTATGCCTTCAGAACCTCGGAAGTATAACATCGACCTGGCAGATAGTTAGAAGGAAAGTTCAATAGGCACAAGCCTACACTGACCTAATGGGTTATGAGGGTTGCATAACAGCAGCACTCTGACACGAATCCCTTACTGTTCAGCTTCTTCCAAAGCTTTCTCGTAAGCTACAACAGTCTCAATACTGAAGGGATCTACATCTCCAAACGAGACACCAATAATCTTGGCTCTATAAATGGTTAGATAACTTTAACTTCCTACAGCTAGTATGGACAGATCTTGACTCACTCAACTCTGTAGCCCAGATCGATAGGGAAGTTTCCATAGTAAGGTCGCGCGAGCAAAACGCCGTCACCCTTGTCGCAGAGCGCAAAGCCACTGAGCTCGATTGCCTAGCCTACACCCGAGGTGACAATGACTTGATCTTTTATGATGTTTTCAAATGGGCTGAAGTGGCGGTTGATGAATCTTGCGAGTGTATTTCGTAGACGATGAGAACCAGTGAAACCGTCGCCAGCTTTTAGAGCATGACTATCAAGACGAAACTACTGGATGTCAGTATAATTGATACTTCTATCATCAGCATGGGGAAAGTACATTCTGGGTGATATGTTGATTCAGTTCCTTGTGCATGAGTGTCTATCAAGTATCAGCCATGCATCATTGGTATCACTGTTGGGCAAGTACATTCTCAGCAACGCCGAGACTAATGTATCCTTCGGGGTTCGTTTCGGGATGCCACAAATCGTTGACTACATCCAACATTGGCATCTTGCTCGTCGGTGTTGCGAACACCGCGCCTCTCTTTGAGAGGGTTGCTGTGGATGACATGATCAGTCAAGTTTTGTATCAGCAATAATTTTTAACAAGTGCTTCGAATATCTTTAGGATAAATCACGAATCTCGTGCTGGATAATGAATAAAGCAGGTATTATTCGATTCATCGTACATCCGTTTAAAGGTAATTAAAGTCAATCATGGCGGAATCCCGCCCAGGCCACGTTCTCCAAAGGGCGCGGGATGACATCACGAATAAGCAGCCAAGGCTCAAATAGGATGACACCTGCAGGACTAAGATTTGACCTCATTCCACAAAACGATACAAGCCATCATTGCCCGAAGATATATTTTATGCTGTTCCTCTGACTTTGTAAGTGAACTGCTGAGTAGATTAACCGCTCCTTGAGTTTCGCGGCAGGGTAAGTATCTCAAGACAGGGTTGCAAGTGTCGGCGAACTACAGCATGCGATCAGTAACATAATCTGTCACTTTCCCGATTATGTTTCTGCCCGATCTTGTGATACCTCTCATGTCGGCATTCTGGCAGTTTCGGTGCAAGAGGTTGCATGCCGATCACGTTTCAGATCATCGCACTTATCGGCCTAGTTCCGTTGGAAAGAGCTCCTCTATCCGAGACGTCCCTGTTGATATCATTCGGGCAAGTCTTTGAATAGCTTCACGGTACCTAAAAGCTTGGTCCGGCAGTCATTGAACCCTTTCAACGCCACCAACCCCATTAAATTGCCAAAGACCAGCTGAAACTATAGCGCACCCGTTATTGACTGCTAAACCCAATATTTGGCGTTCTCCTAATATCGCAGCTTCCCCTCACTTCACAAGTACCGAAGCCCTGACCCTGTCTCCGACGCATTTAGCGCAAATGGTGCGATGTCACATTGGCGGAGGTTCCGGATTATTTCTTCCCAACTTCCGACTCCTATTACTAGGTAGGTAAAAAGACACGATACTACCTTGATGCGTCTGATCGACATCAGGGCACTGTTTCTTATGGGGCATTTACTTTCTCTGGTCGCAGACGCAGGACTCGGCTGAGATGCACGTGGAAAAAGCAAAGAGGTTCACTAGAGCAAGAACGGTGTTGACTTTGCAACGTCATATCGCCAGCCTCAGCTTTGTAAAGTTCTAGACTTTTCTGCTAATGTCAGTGCAAAGGTCAATGCGTAGAATGACATTTTGGTGACAGCCGCCCGAAGCTTAAGCGGCCACAGACTGAGGTTTGTGGAAATGAATGGGTTAATAGTTACGGATGCGTGGGGTTTAAGAGACGAGACATGTCGCCGACAGTGGAGATGAAGATGAAAACAGTCTCATAGAATCTGCAACGGAATGATTCGTGACATTTCTTCAGTGGATTCGGCGCTGAAGAAAACCTGCTTTGGCATCTGTCATGAGACACCCTAGAGCCCACGCTTGAGACGCAGGGGCCCATCCACTAATGTCGCCAAGATCATTACACTCACGTTGCGATTGGTTGAAATGGTTCCTTGTATCTGTATCTGGGTCCAAATGACTCGACATCGCTATTAATTATTTTACTGTACTCCAAGTTACAAGGTATATCCATAACATCGCTTTTTTTCCCCAATGACTCCAAATTCGTTGCACCAGTTTGATCAGTGTTTAGAAACGTGCACTGTCGTCTCATTCTTGACGAGAATGCCACCAAAGTTTGCTCCGAACTCTCCAGTGCCTGGACTTTGACCCGTGACTGTAGATGTGTACTGGTTGCCCGCTGGTCTGAACCGGTCGATGGCGTGGCTGTCAAAGTCTGACACTGAGCCGCGACCACCGCCGTCGTCGGAATCGGCGAGTTGGTGCGTTGAGGAAGACTCGTCGTTGTGCGTGGATTTGTTGATGGTGTCGAGGCGGATGGATTGCTTGGTTTGACTGCGGCCGTAGCTGTTGGGGTAACTTCCTGAGCTGGCGCCTGTTCGGGTTCGGGGATGCGTGCAGGTGAAGATGTATGTGCACGCGGGTCGAATCGTGGGCAGTGAAGCTGTACATGTTAGACATCGTTGGGTACGTGGATCGGGTTGATGCGTACCGGAAACGTTGATCAGATTGACCTCGACTGTTGCCCAGATGACGATATCGCAGATATTCCATGTCAAATCGTAGGACTTGTCATCAAAGACGCGAGCAGCGACAATAAGTCGGATAGCGGCAGCGCAAATGCTACGTCTGTCAGTACATCCATCAATTGACCCAAGGTAAAGGTCACTTACAAGAAGCCAAAGGTAAACATGACCATGATACCAGCCTTCTGAATCATAGGCAGCTGCAATTTACCAATCTGCCACATCGGAAGGATCAAGATAGCGATATCAATTGCAGCGTGCACGAGCGTCGTGCCAAAGAAGAACTTCTTATCCTCAATGGCGCAGTATCCGCCTGCATTCGAATCCCAGAACGCATTGACGGGAACGCAGTGAAAGATACCCATGAAGATCTACCCCCAATTAGTCTAGAAGCCTCAATTGATTGTGGTGTACATACTCGGAAGATGATCCAGACGATGGCGCATCCGAAGAGGATTTGAATCGGTAGTCGGATGTTGCTGACTCGGAACATGCGCCAGTAGAGACTTAGAATCGAGACCTTTGCGAAGAAGAGACCGAAAGCGTAGAACAGCTCGGCGATGAAGAGCAGAAGTTTCGCTTCATACAATTCATCTTCCAACGTAATTTTTCTCATTTTTACGACATCCTCAATATGTAGTCCAAGGCCATGATTGACCCCTCGGCAATTGTTAGTATCGTTATCGGTCGTTGGTCGCTGATCGGGAACCTACAGTAGGGAATAATAATGATCCAACCAACAGAAATGGCCTTAAGAAACGTCAGCACTCACAACCTCACTCAAAAAAAAAAAAAAAAAAAAAAACTTACATATCCACAAAGAGCAAAGTAATCATCCCAAGACAAAGGAATCCTCTTGAGCCGACGACTCAATAACCGAAGGATTGTGATGATGGTCGCAGCAGCAAAAGTGACAAACAGCACGACCCAAAGGTCCGTCTGCTTAGACTCCATCTTCGCCATGTCTCCCCGTCCACGGAGGTAAATAACGAAAAACAGCAAACACCTCCGCGAATCAAGGTTTGTTGAAAGCTTATTGCTTACTCAGTTCATCAAGAACCAGAGGGGGGCAGCCCAACCATACAGAGTTTGGAGAGAAGAAGAGAGATGCGAGAGGACCAACGCGAACCCGAGAAGATGGATACAATGCGAGAGATATGTATAATTACGCCAGGGGGGGGGGAGGGAAGGGAAAGAGTTCCCCGAAAGGAAACATTTTAATTTATCTATTCGAAACGAACCGGTATGTGGATCTGGGAACTAAAGGGGAACGCAGGTAGCTTCAAAGCCTGCGATGATCGAGTCAAGGTCCCTCGTAAAAGAAAAAACGGCTTGGGTGAAATTCAAAGCGCGCTTGTAGGGCCTCAACGGCTATGATCGTCGCTGGATGAGGTCTAAGGAGTTGAGCTAGCAGACTAGCCGGTTCCACAATGTGACATTCGACGGGTCCACCGGCTTTTTTAGGACAAGACTTCGTTATCCCGTTCTTGGTTTAGATTCTTCTCTGTTAGCAGCAGAAGGCTTGCTTGCAAGGTTGGCTCTGGGCTTCTACGGGTAATCTCTGGACGGTCGAAGGACATTTTGAAAGATGGGGTGCATTGTCACATCGTGATTCCCAAAGTGTCAGGGCCCAAACCTTGTAATTGTTTGACAGTTAATATCGATAGTGGACCAACCGCGCAGAACTCAATCTGCGATGTCAGCACCTTCTAACTCTTTTAAACTTCCTTTTTCCCGTTGCCATAGATACTTTAATAATGAGGGAGACGCTTCTCTGCGCTGGCGCAATAAACCCGCGCTAAATAAGCATTCAATAACATCGACACGCGTTCGCTCCGGCATCAGCTCGTAAGGCTAAGCAAAATTACAAGACCCAGAATCTGCCGCTGTGGCCGCGCGGGGGGCAGACGGTAGTTACGCGGGTGTCGTGCCGCAACCACAGAAAGAAGGCTCGTCCCTACTAGCCCAGCGGATACAGGACTTCCGGGGGGGGCGAGTTAGCCTAGCCTAGCTTCAGGCCCAACTGTAAGGTAGCAATGCGAGGTTTCTTCGGTGAAGATCTCGGAACCCAAGATTGAGGATCCCAAGGGCCTGGGCTGGATAAGAAAAAGAAAAAAGAGAGATCGAGCGTCAAAAGCAAGGACTGAACCCTTGTGAGATGTGTGTCTTGCCTTGGCTGTTGGTTCAGGGTCTTTGCTCACCGCGCCAGCGCGTCTAAGCAAGGTATCCAATCCTCTTACCCAATGGCCCCCAATCCTCCAATCAGTTATCATTTATGCAATGGAGATAAATATCCCGAATAATCGAGCATGCCACGACCTTGGCTCCTTGGCACCTTGGCACAACGGCATTCCCTATCTCAAGACTCAAGTCTCATCAAAGCGCGACCTCCAACGTCGCAGCGGATCTGGGGTCATCTAGTTTCGGAACGGTTTAGACCAGTGGACCAGTTCAGTGGGTTATGGCCTAAAAGCGATGCTACACTTACCGCTCGGCTCTAATTCTCTTGTGCGGCAAACACCGTCTGTGGAGTTTGCCTGAATCCTTCTGCCAGAAGAGGAAGAAAAGCGTCAGGGGCGCGCAGAACCGATGGGGTCTGTGCTTGACGTTGCATGACGACGCTTCATGCAGACAAGATCGTCACCCTCAGGCAAAACCACAGTTTCGCCTCTCAAACTCTGCTAGCAGATCACCCTACCTCACTAACATTACAGCTTTCAATGCCTAAAAGACCCCTAGAATTCAGAAGCCGTTGAGACTATGGGCGGTATGTGGGCAGAAAGCGGGTTATTACTCCGGATCAGTAGAGCCATCGCGAGTCAGAGACAGTCTAGTACTCGAAATGGCGGTATGCCCGAGACTAAAGGATTTACACCGCGGACAACGCGTTTCGAATGCCCACAAGCGCAACCAATCGTCTTACTATCAATAGTAATCCTTTCCCCTCACCGGCTCCGCTTCTTCATTCGCCTCAAGGGTCCTAACAGTTTACAAAATTACATTTAATAAATCCAGCCCAAGAACGGCCCGTAGTACAACTTGGCACTTTTAAATCTTCTATTAGCACTTTTCACTACTGCACAACATATCTACGCCTCAACACAATGGCTCCTTCTACTACTACCCCCGATCTCGTCCCCGAGCCCGTCTCCAAGCTTCCCGAGCGACCTAAGGAGGATGGCTCCGCCCTCAACGAGCACGAGCGGGATGAGCTTGCTTTCGTCGACAAGTACAGCGCTCCCGATGTTTATATCAACGCGAAGACTGATACGCTCTGGTTTCCCTGGATTGGACCCATTGAGCTGAAGCCCATGCGCATGGAGAACAGGACGGGTACTTTCGTCGTCGGTCTTCGATCAAAGGTCGCTGCCAGCCTGGGCAAACACCGACACCGTGGTACTGTTACAGCCATCACCATGTCAGGAGAATGGGGCTACAAGGAGTATGTTTTTCCCCCTAACCCTGTACAAGATTGAAGTGCTAATCTATCGCGATCTAGATACGACTGGGTTGCCCGACCTGGAGATTGGGTTTGCGAAAACCCCGGCGTTATCCACACCTTGTCTGTTCAGGATGACACTGATATCGTGTTTACCATCACTGGCAGCATTGAGTTCCTCAATGATGATGATACCTTGAAGTTCACTCTTGATCTCTTTAGCTTCTCCAAGCTGTATTACGATTACTGCAAGGAGAAGGGCATTAAGCCCAATGATGCTCTCTGGCACTAAATGGAAATAAATAACGATCGGTATGGTTGGTTAAGGCATATAGCTTTGCATGATTTTCACATGATTAGTCTCCATGAATAACAAAAGAGATATGAACAATAAATACTATTGATGATATTCGTATCCTGGCGCATTATTCGGGAATGCCGTGGTGTATTGGCTTGGCAATGGCGGTGAGGCCCCGCCTATATGCCGAGGTATATCACCAGACCACGTGATGTCTCATGATCCCTTCTATATGTCCTATGCTCAAACAGTCCCTAAAACACGGGTGATCATTTCATCAAAGGTCTCGTCTTGAACCAGGCCAAGGACTTCCATCCAATGAGCCGCTTTGTCAGGGAAGTATGTAACAGGCGCATCGCTGTAGACCGTCGCAGTAGCCAGCTCATAGTACCCTCTGCCCCAGTTGCCTTCTTCTATATGCTTTGTGGCGCGAGCGTATAGGTCCTTGTTGTCCAAGTTCTCGAGCTGAAATTTGGTGCCTGACATTCTCTCGAGAGCCTCGATGACTTGGTTCTGAGAAGTATTGTAGGATGCGACGTGAACGTATTCGTTCTTGGTCTTGTCAGAGTAAAGGAGCGCAGCAGCTGTAGCTTCGCCGACTTGTGATGCGGTCGTAGTGGTGAACTTTGGTTCGCCTGAGTTGACAAGCTCACCAGTTTTGGACTTGATGTCTAGGCAAAGTAATCCTTTGCCTTCAACCAGCATCTAATAATTCGTCAGAATGTTACTTTGCTCTGTTAATTCATACTCCATGGCCTTACCCAGTCAATCCAAGGTCCAGTAAAAATCGCCGTCCAAGACAGCCCGTCTGCTTCTTTGGACTTGACATAGTCCATAACATCCTGTTTCCCCTTAAGGAAAGGCGCCATCTTCTCCAGACCATCGACGGAGGTATCGCTTCCAAACTCGCTTGGCATGAATCGCTTGACCTTTGCCGCTGCAACAGCGTCAATAACGATCTTCTGCTCTGCGATATTAGCGGTCGAAAGGGTAGAGATGACAGCGTCTTGCCCAGCAAAGACGTCAACAAGAGACGAGAAAGTGTAGTCGGACTTGACAATTGCAGCATCCAAAAATGTTGAGTCGGTGACGTTGGATGAGGTGCGACTGAGTACAGAAACGTTGAAGCCTGTTTTAACGAGTGCTCTGATAAGATATGGTCCGAGATTTCCACGGCCCTATTATTTTTATGAGCCCAAGAAGACGATACCTCGATGAGAATGTAAGAAGAGAGACTCACTCCGAGGACCATGACGTTCTTGATCTCAGTAGACATGGTGAAGGTAGGTATAAAATACAAGATGCAGGGTAAGTAGCTATTTGAGTTGCAGATGCAGATTAATTGTGTTTGGTGATATCGTTACATGACTGGAAATGTCTGGACTACTTATAGACTCACAATTAAGTAGAAGATTCACCTTAACGTAAATGATTTCTCAGCATCGAGGCATTTCATCATTATCATGGCATCAATCCAAGCTCATCTCGCCGTGAAGATGGTGGAGTCTAAACCTCTTTTAGCCAGCAGGTGGAAACTAAACCGTTTTGGACTTAAGGGTGGAGACTAGTCCATTTTTGGAACACGCGTATCTGCCGCTGATGATTAGTCAAGCATCGCTCGAGTATTCCCGCATCAAAGAAACACTTCTTTTCATCCATAACCTTCGAGAGCCACATAGAATGGGCTTCTTGCAAAGATCATGTCAAGCTTGCGTCAAAGCCCGACGTCGCTGCAATCTCGCGAGTCCCTGCTGCGAGAGATGCTCCACCAAGCGTATTCCCTGTCGTTACAACAATGAGCCAGCCCCTGCAGCCATCGCCATCAACGAAAAGACGCTCAAAAGCATCGTCAAATCTCGAAAGCTCAAGGAAGAACAGAATCTTCATAGTTTGTCACGTTTATTGGCCCACGGTGTCCTGGATACAAGGCTACAGATCTTCATTCGACAAGTTCTCTCCAATGATTACTATGATGGCTCTCGACCTCCTCTGGCGGAATCAGACCTGGCGAGGTTGACCGATTTTAGAGTCATGAGCAAGCCGCTGAGTAACAGCCTCCAAATCTTTAACCCACTGCATCTCGAGATTGTGCGGGTGTTTGATCAGGGGACGCTTCAACACTTGTCGGACATTCTTCGAACCTTTCCAGGCCAGTTTGCTGAGCATGGCAAGACTTCCTTCATTCACTCTGCACTATATGATCCCTCAGTACCACTGCCACTCAAGGAAGTTCGCGATGTTTGCTACAGCTACCACATGGGCGGCGAATACCTGGCCAGCAGTCGCCTCAATGCCCTCCGCCTCACAATCAGACGTCTCCTTCGTCTATCAAAACGCACCAGCACATTCGCAGCCACACTGGCATACGCACAAGCAATAAGCCTCGCCCAAATAATCCGTCTCCTGGAGTGCCACGACACAAACGAAGATGACATCGAACGTGACAATGAAGAAATGTGGGCTCCTTAGAAATGCAGCTCTATATATTAGCTTAACTGTATAATTATATATCTAAGCTAATGATTGGGTTTAAATTATGATCTATATATAATAACTCATACAGAATCACCAGATAGATTTCTTAGACATCCGTACCAGCAGGTCTAACTTTATTATATCATGAGCAATACTAAATTATAAACATAATACTGTTCCCAAGACACAGATATTCTTTCCAGTTCTACTGGGAGCAATTTTCCATAAGGTCGTTCATTTCAATGTCAACATTAAACTCCAAGTGACAACTATTTTATTAGAGTAAATCCTGGTGATTTAATCTTGGTGTTTGCGGTAACATAACGGAGAACAATCAGGTACATCGTTCCTGACATACAATAGCATATGATCAACAGACAGACGGCAAGCAGTATACCACTCAGTAAACGTCTTGGGACAAATAGCTGAATTTACTTTGGCCGTAAGTTGAAGAGTGGTGATTAATTTTAATTGAGATACTTAGATGTGAAAGAAAACTGATCCACTGTATCTGTCTTAGATGATTCAAGTTATTGCGCCTCTCTCCCCAGATAATGCTGGTTATTTTACCTCTCTATAATTAAGAGTTTAAGAGACCAATCTAAAAGAGTGTTAGAATAGCAAGGAGATTAAGATCTTAATAATAGTGAACGTGTTATGGCAATAGGTATTCAGAGATTCATTTTAATATGGGTCTTTAGGGTTACGTATGATGATACTTCTGGATGCATGCAGCTGCAACACTGGCTTATCTCTAGAATTAAAATATTGCAATTAATAGTTATATTTAATTGGGATATGCATAGCAAGCGGTCTGCGCCATATCTCAGTTAAGTCCTGTACTCTGAGGTTCTACTCACATTCTGAACACTGTAAATAAAACAAGTCCATCACTTCATAAATTGAAATAGGGGTCAACTGTCGCGTCAGCTCTTTGCCATATTTCGTACTCCAGTGAATTCTACCTGCAATATGAACATCATACTTGAAGCAATTCCGTCACTCTAATAATAGAAATCCATATAGGAAGCGGTCACATCAGCTGCTCGCGAAGTCTTATACTCTAGTGAATTCTACTCATGACATGAATACCATAAATAAATACAACATTCCGCATCGCTCTATCAAGTAGATAAGAACAGGAGTCACTAGATATCTATTAAATAACTTCCCAAGTACTAGAGATATTAAGTCTTGCTGCTATTAATAAACTATCTCTAATATTAAGTAGCAATTAATACAGCTTGTTTTTGACTGTCCTTATCAACACTTAAAGATAAGTAATTCTAAGAACCCTTACTGTCAATATGCTATCCTTAACATCAATAATATCCATATCGTAACTGATAGAAAGTTTCACGGTAAATATAATGCATCTAGGTACCATCAAACCCACAGCTACTTAAGATAAAAAGAACACAATACAAAAGGTAGATATGATTTCCCTGACATAAGATACATCATACAAACCAAGAGTAAAGTTCATCTACGAACTGGTTCAAAGAGCATCTAAGTTATTGGCGAGTAATGTATTACTTGCAGGTAAGACTCGTGGCTGAGAGCTCATATCACCACAGAGAACTGCAGTTTAGAATCATATAGAGTCCAGGCTATGCTGAGCGTGGACGGACGCTGAGATAGGAGTCAGACCTCGCATACCAAGTCAGAGGACAGAGATCAAGTACATTACTATCTATCAAAAGCTATGCTGGACGTGGACGCATGCTGAGGTGAGTATCAGGCCTCGCATACCAAGCCAGAAGACAGAGAGAAATTTGCTAGACTGTTAGTTATAGAATCTTAGTAGTAGAGTCAAGCCGCCCAGTATAATCATATCTGGGTTAATAACAGGAGACAGGAGCTAGAATAATAATATTTATACTAAGGTTATAACTAAGCTGAGACTGGAGTTGAAGTAAGTTATAGTTAACCCTAAAGTGGTAGGGCAAAAGGTGGGATACTTGATCTGGACACTTTCAAAATGGTAGGGCGGCCTATTTATTAGCGATTTTCCAATTTCAAGGTTATGGGTCGATGATTTGAATTCCGCACCAAAAACGGCAATGTCGCAATAGCACAGAAAAAGTACCAGATTTCAGACCAGAACAACCACCACCAAAAAAGAACTTAGTAAGAATTATCCAACAACCACAGAGTCAATTACAAAGGCCAATTTAATAGAGCAAGATAACACCACTTAAATAAAGTAACATAATTCATTCATTCTTCACTCAGTGATCATTCTCACTGCTGCAGACTGTTTGCTATCAACTGCAACCTATGATATATGGCAGCTGCCATTTACTGGCTTCCCATCCTTGCCTCATTGCTCACCCTCCTCCAAAAGACTATTTGCTATCAAACCCAAGCCAAGATGTGTTACAATTGCCATTTGTTGGCTTCCCATCCTTGCCTCATTGCTCGTTCTCCTCCCAAAAACCATCTGCTTCCTCCAAGCAAACGCAATATCCTCTCATTTCCCTGTTCTCTCACTCCTCATCCTCATCCTCATTCTCATCCTCCTCAACTGGCCCTTCAAAAAGAGTTAGATCCATAGAGAATGGAGGTTCAATGCTAGTTGCTGTGCTCAGCTGGGCAATAGACATTGTGGGGTGAAAAGCAATCTCTCGGTGCGGTCCCGTTGGATATGATGCAAGGCCAGCGCCCTTCTTAGCCATGAGATATGGCGGACCAATGCCCCAGAGTTCCAATGATACACTCATTGGCGTCCATGAGCAGGGACGATTCATCTCTGAACAGCGTTTGCATATCCATATGTCAGTTCTCGTAAGGTCCCTCTCACAGTAATAGTTATGGTTGGTCCTAGAATACTTGCAGAAATCACAAGCTACAGTGTTGTTGGTGCTACTCAACTCAAGTTCCTCACGGGTAGGAGGATCGCATCCCACAAAAGTTGAGCCGTGGCCAAATTGATTCGCCATCAAGTGAAAGTTCTCATTCCAAGAAGCTAGTGAAGGGGCAGGTCTTGGACCTTTTGCTTGCCTTGGAGCCCAATGGCATGTTTGTTGTAAATGGTCGACAGTAAGCTCGAGGACGGTGCGTGTGCCAAGCGATAAAGTCTTGAACCCATTTAGAGGTTCTGTCCAGACTATCCCTTCAAGCATTTGGATAATCCCCATAGCTGACATCCAGACTTTCTGCAGACTATCAATATCCCAGCGACGAGATTGAGAAGCCTGTGTCGGTGCGGTACGCCATTCACCTGAGGGTACATCAAGCCACTCAGCACGGACTGCCAAACAAGAAGCTTCAGTATAGTTCTGGAAAGGCCCGACGGTTGGACAACCCAACCAGGCGTTCTCATGAGGGCCATGATCGTCCATGATCTCAAAGACAATGATTCCACGCTTAGGAATGAAGTCTTGAAAGCATGCTTTTTGTATGTGAAACTCGAAACGCACTCGAGTTGAATCCGTTCGAGTTGGAGTGGACTCAATTTCCATGAACAGTACATTCCGCCCAGGTTTCGCATATAGAGCGGCTTCCTTTTTGTAGGTAGTAAAGGTGCGAATACCAGGAGCAAGATAAGGCGATTTGAAGCAGTGGATGGGAAATCCATACCTGGTTCCTTCAAAGATGGGATTCTCGACATTACAACCAACAGTTTCAGCATCAACATGCTCCTGCCAGCCAAGAGTCTCGCGTATCTTGTCTCCAGTTGACTTCAAATATGCAGCCTGGCCACGTACCATTGCCCATCTGTCTTTCAGAGTTGTGTCGTGGGAAACGGAACCCATATGGTAGTGGGAATCAAGAAGAACAATCATCGTTTACTCAGCCATCTGCCAGACAGCTTCTGGGACTTCGTAGTTCGCATCCCATGAGCAAAGCTGAACTGCGGTTCGGTTGTCAGCTGTGGCTTTTCTTGCGATCCTATAATGACAAGACGTTTGACGTTTTTGGCGGCTCTCGGTGACTTCCTCATGTTCTTTCATCCGCTTCGGCATATTGATACTTCTCCCAATATAGAAACCAACGGAGTGTTCGTCATCAATATCTTCGTAGATTCGCAGGTATATCCCCTTAATGTGATCTGTTCTGATAGCGGCATCCGGGAGCCCAAGCAGATCTTGTAAACCGAAGTTGCCATCTTGTAGAACTCGCTTAGCTTGTGGAACGAAAATGTTGACAACCATATCGACATTGGCTGTGTAGTTTTGCTCAGAGAATAGGTCGAACAATCCATTCATTCCGAGTCCAAGATTTCGCAATGTAGCTGCATCCTGCCGGACTGTGTGCCAAAATGTCCTGATAAACATCTCAAGCTTAGTCCTTCCAGATTGGACAGAAATGCCGGAGGTTTGAGTGGTAGCTGGAAGACTTTGAGTAAGGTAATCTTTCTGCTTATCGAGAAATGGACGGAAATCTTTTCCAATCACCATATAGCTCAGTGGCAGGACAACTAGTTCAGTTAGTGTGTTGTATAACTAGCCTCATGCAGAAACTTGCCGTGTAGGTGGACGTCATTCCGGACAAAGAGCGCTACTCCCCATCCTCCAGTTGAGCTTCTATTGTAGAGGAACCCTTCTTCATTCTTGTAGAGATGAAACTTGCCATTATTCTTCATCGCGACAGGGACACGGCCTCGTAGAGATTGAGGAACATGGCTTGCGGTATCGTCGTATGCGTAGTTGCCTCGCAAGATAATTGCTTGTGGTGTTTGCGCGCCAAGAGGGAGAGCAGGGAACGTCTGGAAAAGAAGATCTGTCATTCTGGATTGCTGAAAATAATAGTAGATGCTGTTTTGAAGAGTGTTGAATGAATATGAAGGAGTTTATCTGCCTGTACTAGTGCTGTGGTGATATTGAAGGGGTGAGGCCAAATGTCTTCCTGTGTTGTGTTGCAGAATAAAGGAGAGAGAATAAAAGAAGTAAGTGATGTTAAAGCGAGAGAAAGGAGTGTAGAATATTTCCTCTCTGTATAGAGGTTTAGGATGGTATTACAGTGAATCAGAAGGTTGACCCTAAAGACATTTGCTTTATCAACACCATGAATTCTCTTGACCATAAAGTCTTCATTTAAGACACTATACTGAGTTATGTAAGATTCAGCTTCTTTAATTCTTCTCCTTTATCTTTTCCAACACATATTGCCAGATAACAACTTACTTGTCGCTCCTTCCCAATGTCGCTCCTTCCCAATGTCACTCCTTCCCATCGAAATGTTGCCCACAAGTCACGAGGCGCAGATGTCTTGTACTCCTTCTACCTCTTTCCAAACGATCATGTCTAGAATATGAATTCTATGGTCACTCCTCTGTCCGAAGCAGCAACGATGGCGCAACCCACTGAGATCGATGCCCTGCCCCCTATTGAAGACACCGAGATCATTTGGCCCGACGATATTCCGGATGCTCCTGAATTCCAGGACGAAGATGAACCCATAACTCCGATGAATCTAGACACAGAGCCAGATACCAGGGACTGTCAGTTTGGCCGATGCTATGATTACCTCGCAAGTACTTACGATTTAATCAGGGACAGAAATTTTAGCTGAACAAGTCGCACGAGTGCCAGCATTCCAGTTGGAATGCGTTAAACGAAATGAAGAGCGTCATTACAGCCATTTGCGAAACTTGGAGATAGATTGGGAACTTCCAGGGAAAGCAATCTGTCGTGTCGTTGGCCTACCCTGCTATGGCAGCGTATTTGCAAGTTCGTACTTCTTGGGCCGGCACCTAAAAAAGAAAATGCATCGAGTAAGTAATTATCTCACACTCCCATTATCGCTTTCCAAATCTAAGTGTCATAGGACTATGATAAATCCATTGGTCGACAGTTCCGTGTTCCCAAGCGAATGAGCGATGTCCAAGTCTCACTATCACCGAAGAAGCCTAAGTTGAGGCATACTGTCAGCATCGAGCAGCTGATGAGCGACGATCTTGTGTTGCAGGACAAGTCTTTCGATGAGGCTTCAGAATACCCCTCTTCTTTTAAGTACCCTCCCTGGCTGGTTATCCCAGACTCTCAAGAGACCTCTGAGGATGAGGAGATGCTACCATCACCTGCGAATGAGCTTCGGCCTGTGTTAAAGCATACAGTTGAGAAGACAACTGGTGAGAACCTTGTATTGGAGGACAAGTCGTTTGAGGAGGCTTCCAAGATGCCACTTTCTTTTTCTTACCCTCCGTGGGGAGTTGTCCAGGACTCGGACGAGGACTCAGAGAATGAGCCGTATGTGCATGCTGTTTAAACGCGCTGGAATGAGTATAGGGTAAAAATGGCAATTATAATTAGAGTGTAAAGAAGAATAAGACTGCAAATTAAAGAGAGTTTAAGACTGAGATTTACTTACTGCAAAGTGAGATACTGCTGGAGGTTAATTAAATTAATAGTAAGGTAAATTAATTAATAATACGTGACTTAGATAACTAAATAAATAGTGCTGGTAGAGCTCACTTTTTTGGCCAAAGTCCGGATAACGAGTTTAGGATAGGGGGCGCGGGAGCCACCATTTTTTGGCGAACTTCCCACCAATTTTACACATACTGGAATTACCTTCCTGCAACCAATACTGCTCCAGATTTAATAAATTTGGTATCATTAAGAAGCCTGAGTCTTAATCTACTATTATCAGTTAAACGTGCCCGTAAAATGTCTCTACAATTGCTGCTGGGGTGTGGAACTCCAGCAGCCAGACAGTGCCACATAAGCCCACCCAGTCAATCTCGCAATAACTTCATTGCAACACCAAGAATAATCCAAATTTGACAATATTAATACCACTGAGAATCCTAAGTCTCATTTTATTAGTGTAAGTTAAGTGCGCCCGTAAAATCAGTCTAGATATACCCCTGAGGTGTTATATACTAGACTTACTAGATAAACCCAGCCTCACGAATATCGTGATCGCTTCGTTTCTAAGCCTGAGCTCACTATTGCTTACCTCACTGTAGATCCCGGGCTGATTTATCATACTCCAAGTTTTGACATAAGTATTAAACCGGTCGATTTCTGTTATCCCATTACTACCATTCCTCTGACCGCTTAAGTCATTGTTAAAGTGCTGATGCCATGCTCAAGTGTCATAGCAACCAATCTTTCGTCAGTCAAATGCGATATTGATTCTGCCCACTTGTGCCTTACACAAACTGTTAACAAACTTGTTCCTCCCTTGACAGTCCTGTACTTTACCAGAGTCTTCATGACTTGGTTATCAATCAGAAGACAAGTTCACACTACCTCCTGTTCTTTCCTCTATCCGTAAGGTAATTAAGTAGTAAGAATTGACGGTCTTTACTTAAAAGTCTCATTCACTTATAACTTTTGACATTCTACGCTTTCCAAGGAATATCACTGCTGTCAATTAAGAGCTCTATCTATCCTTAGTATTCTCTAAATCCCAAACCTATAATACTAACCTGAAACTGTAATTACTAAGTGTTTCTACTATTTATAATATTTATAATAATTAATATATATAGTTCTTACAATCCAGGAAGCTCATCAATCTTGCCATAGACTATTTTGTCTTCTTCCTAAGACTTGGGATTAAAGTGTATACAGCTGTGGCAGCATGCACCAACTCAACTACCAAGCTCGCTAAGTCATTGGAAAGCATGGCTATTCTCTGAGAATGTGAGACGGACTATAATGGTTTGCAATATTCTCTTAGTAGTGTATAGTTCGTTAAAGAGGGGATATACAATCCATTCACTTTGCGTGGAGGCTTTGCCGTTTGAGGTGCGGACAAAGCTTTGGGATGCGGACAGTGAGAGTGCTTGGGAGGCTGCTGCGTGGAAAGTCCCGGGGCCTCATTTGGTGACGTTGAGTCAATTCACAGAGCTTCAGCGGCCGAAAGTTGGTGGTTCACTGTTCGAAGATCTTCTTCTACTTTCTTTTAGGAGATAAGGGACAAATATGAGTTCACTGGTCGATAATGCCCAGGTGTTGAGTTTGGAAGTTGATGCAGATATTCATGCTATGGGTCTTGTGACAACCATAAAGCCACAAATCAAACCAACATTGACTTCAGCTATTGCTTGTTTCCATGACTAGCAAGACATAAATAATCCTCATCATTCATAAACCATCTGCCTTGTCACTATCCGTCCTCAAGACGCTTAGCAAGTGCACTTGGCCAAACAGAGAAGAGGGATGTTAGGGTCTGTCTCGCAGGTACCCTGGAAAGCACAAGTTCCGCCAGCGCAGGCTGACTTGCAGGGCTCAAGAGTCTTTGGGTCGGAGTAGAACAGGCCGCCATTTTCACAGGCGCTATACAAGGTCAGCTACGGGGTCTCAAAAAGGTTTGCTCATGAGCGAAGGACATACGACTGGGGAGCCGCGATGGCAACGGTGGCAATGGCCAGGATACTGAAGATGGAGAACTGCATTTTGATGGCTGTGATATGAATAAGTAATGGGAAAGACACAGGTTCTTCGGGTCGTCAGTGTGTTTTATATAGTGATGTAGCTTTGTGACTTGTCAATTACTAGGATTGGATCCTTTAGCTGACCACATTCCTATTTCTATCCAGCCGATGTTGCAAAGGGATTTATACCACCTAAATCTCACCTCATGCATGGATTAAAGGATTTACCTGCCGATTGTAGCCTAGAGTCGCCTGAAGAGACCGTTAATCTGCATGAACACTGGGGACATATGCAGGTCTCTGACCACGACTACTACCCACTATAGCTTAAGGTTAGAGAGATATGAGGTTATGAGACCAGTATACGGATAGTGCTCGGCCATAATGTTCCGAAAAGATCCACAAGGATTCTTGCAGCAGAAGGATCTACTCCCGTACCTCTCGGGTCATGATCCGGGACCCGTCCCGCTTTCTATACGAAATGCGCCTGAGCATACGACGCTGAGTGAGATCTATTGGCTCAAGTCCGTCATTATATGAGAAGGATCGCAGCCATCGAGTCAATACGGTCTGAGCTTTTAATCCATCTGAGTCAGCAATGTTGACCTGGCTTGCTTGTGTAATGTCTTTCGAGGCCAAGAGCGGAGTTATGCTTGATGACATCATGTTTGGGATCCCCTCAACCACCATTTTGAGACATCAATACAGCCAATACTGTTATCAGCGACTTTGACCAGACTAAGCATCAGGCAGTTAGCGCCAAACTTCACTTATAAGTCAATTGACTCACACTATTTGCGATAAAGGCGTTATCATGCCGGTGACACTCCCGGTCTCTAGCCCAGACCGGCCCGAGTCTTCGGAACCGGCCTCTCGGAGCCGATAATGAAGCTTTAAACAGCGCCTTTAACCTCAAAACTTCCCCTCATCGATCAAACTATTCATCTCGAACCATCACCACAATGCCTTCAGCAACATATCATATCGAAAAGCCAGTCCGCGACGACTTCAAGGAATGGTCCAAATTATTCCGCGCCTACATCGACTTTTACAGATCTAAGATTGACGAGGCTCAATACGCGCGAACTTTCGACCGCATTATCGAAGAGAAGAATGGGCTGCAAGCGCTGGTCGTTCGACAAGTTAGAGGGGAGGAGAAGAAATTGGTTGGGATAGCGCATTTCTTTCCGGAGCAGACGCCTTGGAGCGAGAAACAGATCCTTCTGCTCAATGGTAAGTAGAGAGCTACGATGGTTTCGGGGATTGGTGTTGACGTGATAGACTTGTTTATCGATCCGGAAGTTCGTGGGGAGGGTCTTGGGAGAAAGCTGACGCAGGCTGTTGCAGATGTTGCGAGGGAGAAGGGGTTTATGAGGGTGCAGTGGGTTACCAAGCATGATAATACTACGGCACGAAAACTTTATGATACTCTTGCTGAGAGTCAATTTGTTCAGTATAGAATGACTCTGTAATAGAATGAACCGCATCTAATACGATATCGACCTTTCCACCACTAAGTGTTTCTTAGAACCATCGTGACACTACTCAGCTTCGGCCATAACCCTGGGTACGATCTCTCGCATGATCTTCCCTTGAGTCTTGTACTTCTCCCCAATCTGTGCATCACGCCAAAAGCCAGATTCAGTGACAGATCCACGCATGATATAGTGAGGAATATGTTCCCAATCCTCTGGTCTGACAGTTGACTGCCTGACAACATTACCTTGTCCCAAAACACGAGAAGAATTTCTTTCTTCATCCCCAAATGACTCTTGATCAAACATCAGTAACCAACAGCCGGAAACCGCAATATGGGCTATAGCATCCTCAAAGTCATCCTCTTCAGGCTCACGTGAGACGACGACGGCTGCTACCTCTTCTTCGACCTCTGCTACGTCTACATCACTGAAGTTGCGGCAGACTTCTGGTGAAGCGAGTTCCGGAAATCTATTATACGTGCTTTCCCAGTCCTGATCACCAGTATTGAAGAGCGAAATATCATCGAGGATGCGCCACCAACATCGCGACACGTGTATTGATAAGTTTACAGAGTGGTAGCACCGGAGGCGTCTCATGTACAAGTAGCCCCTGACGACGGGTTAAATTATATCCATCTTCACAAAGTCGGAGTAATTCCACTAATCGCCTTGAGTACCCTCGCCACCAACCGGCTCATTTCCAAAGAACTTCCAAGTCCAGTAAGCGCTCCCTTGAGTATAGGCAGCCCAAGCCTTGAGACCAGTGTTGAGATTCCGCGCCCGACTGGCAAACGTGTTGTTGGTGGCAGCCTGGATGGACCACTCGCCGACGAAAACGGGGAACTTTGGTGAAGCAGTACTACTAACGGTGTTTCTGGCATCACTGCAGATAAATTCGGCAAGATTCTGCGAAGTAGTCGGGCGGCTATTGAAGTAGTAGTTATGGACATCAAAGACGAGATTAGTGCTGGCAGCAAAGTACTTGGCCCAGTAGTCAACAGGTCGAAAGCCACCTGAAGCATGATGGGTATCCTGGGGTTGACCTTTTCAACGCGCGAAATGACGCCTTGGAAGTACTGAAGAACCTAAGCAGCCCCTTGGTCACTTAATGATTCTGGTGTGCCAAACTTTGTAATCTCGATTGTCAACCGGTTCGTTGATAGGGGCCAGAGTGAAACCTTGGGGGACATCAGATTCCTGGATGAACTTGACGGCAGCGTCGACCGCCTTGTAAGAATATTCAAGAGCGGTCTGGTTCTGGAACCAGCCATAGTTCCCCTCCTTTTCGCCCATCCCCATGCCGTTCAGACCTCCAGGGAGCGAGTGAATGTCGAGGATGACGTGGATGCCATGCTTCTTAATAGCGTAATCAGATATGGTTCTGAGAAAGCGAGCTTGATTGCCACCATAAAGCTAGGACCCTGGAACAGTAACCCAAGCATTATATCCGGTCGGCACTCAGATGACGTTGATCCCGGCTGCAGCCATGGTATCGATATCCTCGGTCGTGATGTAAGAGGTGTATCGCTGCTCTAACACAGGACCGCATTGCGATTTGAGCTTTGCACAAAAATCCCACTCATCAAGTGTACCAGGCGCGTACTGGTTCCACCGCGTGGGATCGATTACGGCTTCCTGGTGCAGCCAGCCACCAAGATTGACTCCATTAGCTTTAAACGTCTTCCAATTAAGGTAGCCGGAAGTCGCAGCGGCGGTAGCCAAGCTACAGGAGGAGTCTGTAACAGAAGCAAATGCCAGAGAAGTGTCATTGTTGGCAGGCGTGGATAATGGTTTTGGAGATTGAGTGGGAAGCTAAAGGGCTGTAAAGGAACCAGCGCTATTGTGTTGGGAGTATTTAAGGGAATCAGACATTACTGTACATTTCATAGATTTATAGTAGACTTTTGTTAACAATTTGTAACCTGCTTCCTCGGTCTATTGAGCACCGAAGATGCCAAGTTCATTTAGTCTCATTTCATTTTACGCTTAAACGAACCAGTCTATTGGTTGGAACTGCTTCTCCGGCTAAAAGAGTCTGTATACTACAATGCTTTATCGGCATCTTGACATAATACGATCCCGAAGCGGGATGTCCACATGCCGACTCAGCTGTAGACTGTAGGTAGTCATAATAACCATGAATGGTTGATTCTTGGTAAGAAAATGACCTGCAGTCTGCTTTTCGTCATTTGAGATGAGAAAGATAACCTGGGGAAATCTGGGGATTCGCGAATTCTTTCACTAGACCCGGCTTTGGCTAGTTCTTATTGGGTACCTCTCGGCTTCTACGCTGCAAGGGTAAATGTCAAAAGGTAGGGTAGCCCTGATCGGTTTAGCTTCCCTGACAAGGATTTGATGCTCCATAAGTACATAAGGAGCTCAGCTCCCCCCATCCTATGATAGAATCAAGGCTCTTTTAACCCTCTCTTATGTGACCCTCTGCTGTGCGTGCCACAGTAAAAACTTTTGGTTGTCCCTCTACTTCGGCTCCATGTCTGAAACCTGGGCATGGCACCAGGCTAGCAATGGGGTAGTTGGGCAAAGAGCGGACCGTTCCCGTCCGTTATTATGATGCTCTCGATGGTTGGGTGCCGTTTGCTGTAGTTAGTTAGCTTGATGCCCAAGAAGAGACGTTGTCTGTTGGGCTGAACCGCCTATAGATCCTTCATGTGCATGTCGTCTCCTCACTGCTCAGCCTGAAACCAAGGCGCCGTACTCGGGGG
>JAAOAL010000104.1:0-226556 GCA_013186775.1 Fusarium dlaminii | reverse complement strand
TGCCTTATGCCGGTCAAAGAGATACAAGCTAGAAATGGATATCTGGTCGAGAATTCACTCCTCATCTTCCGCACCGACATATTGGTGACTATGCTTCACATGACACTGGACCAAATATGGCATGAATCAATGAATGATATGATTGTCTGTGATAACGCCTGTTGTACCGAAACCTTTCCCAAAACCTTTCCCAAAACCTCAGACAATATCTTGCTTCCCCACTAAGAAATTGCATGGATAAAATCTATCGTCGTGTGCTACCAAGCCCATCCATGAAGTCTTTGTTTCGAGTTTACCCCGGTATCCCAGCATTGTTGCTCCAAGTCAAGTCACACTGTCCTAGACAAACGTCGCAGATTGTGAAGTGAAATAGAATAACGAGAGAGTAGAAGAGATGAACGGAAGTAAAAGCCTCGGTAGCACCCATAGTCAAAAATAGTCAAGGTAGATCAATGTAAATAAGGATAAAGAAAAGATAGCTGTCGTAGTGGGTGATCGTTTGTGATCATAGAAAACAAAATCATTCGTATCCAAATGTGAATGACTCTGCATAAGGAAATCTGTGTTGGATGGAATAATCCGGGTCCGATAAGTCTGCCATTCACAAAACTTCAAAATCCACATAATTGCGCCCAAACTCCTCAACATTGGGGTTTCATGCGTCTTCCGTCATTCCAAAATCGCCCAATAGATAGAAATACACAACACTAGAACGCCAGAATCGAAACTTTTCCAGTGAGGTTTAAGATGCAGGTAGCTACTCGTCATAATACCGGTTGAACTGGACGGAGCTGATTTGACCATCGGCTCGAGAGTACCAGCCTTGGTCATGATCGGGGCTATAACCACGGTGAGATCGACCGTAGTGAGGATCCACTTGTCGCTGACCATTGTGAAGAGGACGGGTACTCTGGGCGAAGACGCTCTCGTGCTTGCGCTTGCCACCGACATTGATAGGAGGTAGTTCAGGAGCAGGGCCAGTCTGTGGCTCAATAGGAGGTAGCGGCGAAACGGGAGAGACGAGCTGGTCTATCTTAAGAGCCGGGAGGGAGGTCTGGCTGTGCATAGGTCGAGGACGAGGTGCAGCAACAGGCGTGGGCGGGTATGACGGTCGCGAGTCTCGGCGATGGTGGCCTTCGGTAGAGTAGACTGAAGGGGAAGGGGGAACGTAGGTGCTGGTAGATTGTCTGCGGTCATACAAATCGTGCTTAACAGATGGAGCTGGTGAAGGACACGAAGGAGGGATGTTGCGGTTGACGTAACCGTAAGGCGCATCCGTCTTGGAGTATGGAGACTGAGC
Organism: Fusarium dlaminii; assembly: GCA_013186775.1. Taxonomy (NCBI): domain Eukaryota; kingdom Fungi; phylum Ascomycota; class Sordariomycetes; order Hypocreales; family Nectriaceae; genus Fusarium; species Fusarium dlaminii. Next base: position 225,256 of record JAAOAL010000104.1, on the reverse strand, counting down.
TGTAGGAGCATAAGAACCACTGGGTGGACCGGGCGTTATTTGCAGGCCAGGTTGGTGCGCATATTGTCGTGGTGTTGGGTACTGAGCAGCAGAAGAATCTCCGAAGTCGAGATGACGCGATGCAGAAGGAGCAGGCTCATAGGAGGGAGGTGGTGGTGGGGGTGGATAAGCATCCACCATCGAAGGTCGGCGAGAAGCGTCGGTATAAGGAGTTCGCTGTTCGCTCGAGTTACTGTGAGATCGGTTTCGGATACTGTGGGGGTCTTCTGATGCTGGAGTGATAGTCCTTCTGCGACCAAAGTCCTCTTCACGACGTTCGAAACCGTTTCCACCACTGTTGCTGTTGCCAGCACCAGGCTTGCTTTCCCGCTTCCTCATACGAACATCTCGTCGAATTCGAACTCGGCAGCCCTGGTCGGCAACAGTCTTGCTGAGTTGAGTACTCTCCATCAACCCAGGAAACTTCTTGGCGCTATAGACGCTGAAAGGTTCAGTCTTAATTTCCATTCTGTAGTCGACTCCGGGTGGAAGATCGCCATCGGCAGGTTCCATATCAAAGTCTCTTTCCTCCTTGGTAGTCTCAAACAAACTGAAGGTCAGTATGTAAAGGCCCTCGTGGCGAACAGAAAGATCGGGAAAGATGAAATAACCAACTTCGGTGGGACGGTCGAGATAGGCCATGCCAGAAGCGGGAACACCAGTCAGAATGGGTGGGTTACCAGCAGCTGGAGTATTAACTCGACCGCGCGCAAGTGGACGGGCATGCTCGAGACTGGCATAGAGAAAGAAATTGGCGTTGTAGTCAAAAGTGATGTCCTTGCCCTCTTCCACGCTAGGTCCCTCAATAATCCGAAGCTCGACAACCGGGGGAGGATCAACAGGTCGGCGGTCACTGTTGGCTATAAATGGTCAGCACGGAAAGTACGTAGCAAGAATGAGAGACAAGACGGCAATGTGCAGTTACGACCCCCATTCCCGTGTCAGTCAGCTTACCTTTTGAACCAGAACCGCAGGCTCGGGCACGCTCAGGTTGCTGCAGAACAGTCATCTGATACCAGAGGCTGCGGTTCCCTCTTGTAACTCTGTGGATCCTGTTGACAACATCGCGCTTTGGCTCGACAGGAATCGAGGATGGTGTAGCCATATTGAAAATTAGTGAGGCGCGTGAGAACACGCTGACGAAGAGAACGACTGAGAATTGAAGTAAAGTCAAGCCAAGCCTATCAATCAGATGTTGTCAGTTTGAGACCCAAATCGACGGTTGACAGTTGAATCACACGGGCCGAGCGGTCATGCAAGCGAACAAAACCACTCGATTGGTATTAAACAAGTTAATTGTTCAAACGGTTGAAAGAGGGTTTTGCACGTTGGAGGTAATGAATGGTTGGTTGGCTTCTGGCAGGGAACTCACCCTCAATGTGAGACGCCCGTTAATTAAAAATATCGGGTCGGGCAGAGTAGAGTTCAGTATGGAAATTGCGTGAGTGTATTGTAGTTGGTCAATTCATTCACGGACGGAGGGCGACGACCGTGATTGAAGACGGTAGAGGTTGTCGAGTTGAAGAGAAAGAGAGCGAGACCTCAACGCGACATACGAGAATTAGACCAGAGGGAGGAAGAGGAGGAGTAAGGTAGGTAGGTAGATACTCCGGACAAGTGTATGAACGAGTAGGGGGGAGTGAACAAGAAGAAGGGGAAGTGAGGAAGCGAGAGGCCGGGGGCAGAGGCCGTTGAAGAGGCAGACCCAGGACAGTAGACAAGTACCTTAGCGTATGGATAGCGTATGTCGCTAAAAGACACTAGCGAACAAGCCTGAGCAGGGGACTTTAAACTGGAAGGATGCAATGGAAGCAAGGCCCAGCCCCAGCCAGCAGAGAACGTCCAAAGTTGGCTGAGTGGAGTTAAAGATACAAGCTGGACAGGAGCAAGCAGCAAGCAGGCGAGGCACGGTACATAGATACCGTACAAGCACTATTCTCGTCGGTCCAGTGCAGTCAGTGCATGCAGATTTGGACGAGAGAATGGATTGGTAGATTGGACGCAAGCGAGTACAGTGCGTGATCTTGTTATGCTAAAAGCCCGCGGCTCCGCGGGTAAACACGTCGTCGCTGATGGAAGTAAAACTAGATCAATCACTAGAGGCAGACAGGACCAGAAAATGGCGGAGTTGTTTCTAAATAGGGCAGGGTGATAGTTAAAGTTAGACTAAGCATTCGGGCACTTGACAGAACGCGAGAGAGCGAAAAGATGATGATGATGGGAGATCCATTCGAGGTGTGTGTGTGTGATGTCTGATGGAAGGGTCCCTTGAACCTCCGTGGGCACAGACAAGAACAGGGATAATAATGAATGAATTAAATAACGAGGACGGTGGCTTAATTCCTAGGCCCAGGAGCCTGGCTCAGGTGGCTATAGCTGACTCGAACCGCCCACGGACGCTCTCAAAACGCCTTGTAGGCCACTGAGACTGGCCAAGAGGAACAGGCTGATCGCCTGGGATCTTTGGTCTCGGGGTCCCATTGTTGGGGGGGGTGTTCGTCCATGGCCAAGGAGACGGGACTGGGGATCGGCCCAATAAGAAGCTGTTGTTGGTTGAATGCAACCTTGGAGGGGAAAAGACAAGACGGGAGGCTTGGGTGGAAGACCCAGGTTCCGAGATCCAGTCAAAAATTAACTTCAACATTCACGATTTGGCTGTTATTTTTTTCTTCTGGAATTCTCAAACCTGTCACTGGTGATCTCGTGTGTTGGCGGATTCGTTAGAGTTCAAGGGCGCCAAGGCTCGTGGCTTTGTAGACTTTAGTACGGGCTCCCGGGGTCCTTATTCTGGGTAGATTCAGCTGAGACGATCAATCTCATTAGTGGCGTCTGCACAGTGCCAGCCTTGAATTTCCTGGCAGGCACAGAATACGACAGCGTCGGTTACAGTTACAATTTACTTGCGGCTTGGAAAGGGGCATGATGTGATGTGATGTGAGATTTCGGGTCGGAGCATTTCTGTTCTACTGCACATCTCTTTTTTCAGTTGCTCTGCCTGCTTCTGCTCCTGGTACTTCAGATTTGGCAGAGCAAAAGTGCAACTGTAGCGTTGCATCCCGGGTTCGGCAACGGGAATACGTACCCGTAAAGGTGAAGTGCTCCGGGCGACAACAGCACATTCGTCTGGGATTGGTTTTGTGGCCTCGGCCTATCACAGTTGCAGTTGCAGTTGCGGTTGCATTTGCATTCGACGGTGCAAGCGAAGCAGAAGCACGCAGTGGCATCGCCAAGGATAGATGTGACTGGTTATCCCGCGCCCACCATCCCACGCTAAAGGAGCCAGATCCCAGCCCAACAACCAGACGATTTCTGAAAGGATACGATATTTGACGAGGAGCAAGATGAAAGACAGGAAAAGAAAAAAAGAAAAACTACGGCATAAGACCATGTTGCAAATCATTGTCAAGACTGTATGCATATCTTGATCCCCGATGCTGTATGTTACCGTGCCACCCTTTCCTTTATGCAAAGGAAGCTTGCTTCGGACAGACGGGAACCGAGATGTGAAATGTACATACATGTCAATTTTAAGGTGCGCCATGTCTCATTATACGATGCGGCGGGCGCAATAGTTCAACATTTGCTCTTCGTCTTCGAGACCTTTTTACACTTTCCCAGCTGAGTATCCTCTGTGACTCCGATTCCTATCATTGCTCTTCAAATATCATCTCGCTTATTTGACATGTCACTGCCGTTGTTGTCAACCTCTAAATTCGGGTTGTTGACGCATCGTTATTCGCCATCTCCTCACGTCATCTCAAGGGAAAACACATCCACCAACCTTGATCAACCTTGGCCTTTCTCGACATAGCGCCTCGACCTTCCCCGCTCTCTTGCTTTAGCGCCAGACTATACATGCGGGATGCAGGACCCGGTGCGCGGGAACCCTCATGGATCTCACTGACGCTAAACCATTTGCGTCTCAAGGGTCACGACTTGTCTCCTCTTTCCTCACTTGAATCTTGCCGTCCCGTACCGTGCTGCTCATCTCCCTTACATACTGTGTCGAGCACTGACTCCGCCAGAACAATATCCATTAAACACTGGTCGAGAGTACCTAAAAAGACCGCCAGTCGTCAACTCTATATCTCTGGTTGGTTTAAGACATAACTCTTCCGTAAAGGCAGGCAACTTGCGTTGAAATGTTTGTTTGTGCAATGCATATGCACATATGCACATACGCTGATGCAACTGATGCAACTGCAACACACTAACGTGGGTTATGCCAGGGATACCCACGACTAATCTCCAGCCACGCATTCTCTGTCTTTGACTGTCAGTGGCCAACTGTACGATGTGTATGCCCAACTCGACAATCCAAATGCTTGGTCCAGCATCTCTGGAATACGACCTCATGCATCCATGTTTCAAGATTGGCTGCCAGTTGTAGACAGCCCCTTCAAATGCTGTGCACCACACCACTTTCTCTTGTGCCGAGCATCAACTGTCAGCGGCAATGGAATACGTACTCCAAATCCACGTTGTTAACCGCCAGCTAGGACTGGTTGTTTCAGTCGATTATTCCTCGGCTCACACAACCCCATCCATGTTCAGTTATGGATACTTGATCGTTTAATACAACCTCGAGGGTCGCATTGCCCGGACATGGGCTCCGGCAGAGTCATGTTGCCTACCATCCTTGATATTTCACAAGTCATGTCAACTCATCTCGGTACTTTATTCGAAACTGCCTAGCTGTCAAAAACATCAGATATTTGCAAGTAGCCACAATGCGCTGACCAACTGGATCACGGCATTCGCTCCATCACGAAGTCTATCAGAACAAAGAAACCCAACTCCCTGGCCACGGCGCTGCGGGTACCATTTTCCTGCATTCCGGTCTCCTCCAGAAATTCACCGTGCGTAAAAAGGGTTCTGTTAGTTCCTGGATTTTTCATTCAGGGTTGGTTTCGTTTCTAGGATTATATCTCTCGGGAGAGGTTTCATCCGGTATTGGACATGCCAGGTCCAGACAAACCAGATCAGATCATGTCTCTCTGTGCCGTTAATATGCCATGCTCTCGATCCCCTCCCTGCATTAACCAGAAGTAGGTAACAGCTAACGTCTTGCAGAAGGGGGATCTCCTCTCGATTTACCTTGTCAGCGGGGAACGGGCCGGACGGGACGAATACAGCCTTGCAAGGTTGATTGTGATTATTGTTCGTTATCACCAACAACACCACACATCACTTACACTTTCATACGAAAGTGTTTATTCTCAGCAAATAATGATGACTCACGGCCTTTCTTACTGTGTACTTGCACTTACCACCATGTCTACAACGCCCGCAGTGCTCAGCTCCTCGCAGGAGGACCACCAAGTCTCATCCACTGAAATTGTTTGTCTTGATCTGTCGTACGCCACCAACAGTCATCTACCCCAGCCCTCTCAAATATCTTGATCACAGAATTAAGGGAACACCGCATCAGGCTGGAAGCCCTGGGACGTCATTGTCTTTGCCTTGAGTGACAAATCTCTACTGAATTTCCACGCGCTTGCCCGCCAAGCAGACGCAAGCCTCCAGACCATTCCCGCAGGGCATTCCAATAATATTAACTTTGAGACATCAGACCATTTTCCCCATCTCCCAGCCAAAAGGCCTGTATTTTCAAAAATAGGCTCTAAGGGAGATATGCTCCTGAGACAAGCCGTTTCAACCCGAATCCTCCCTTCAATCGGGACTGATCATATCACAACTCACACCGTTGACGATACCCGCACAAGGCTCAGCTCTAGATGTCAAGGCTTAGCTACATACTAAGCTTCAGTACGGAGTAGGCTATCCCTTATCTCTCTGCACTGCCGATCTTGTTGGTCGTTGTCTCAACATGGCGCGGCACGACACGAGGCGGGCTTACCTCTCGATCGGATACTTTCCCTTCTATCTTCTTTGTCACTTGAGCCCAAAAGCCAAGGCTCAAGCACCAACTTGTAGATTCCAGACATGGCCTTTGCTTTTTTGCTCGCTCTCGTCTATGGTTGCCCATTGCAAGCCACAATCCAGTTTCTGTCTCACAGCCTGGATTCTGATTTACCCCTCTTCTTGGGAACACCAGCTTCTCGTATCACGGCAAACCTGTCTTGGTCCAATGTCTCTTGTCGAGTTTCTTGTGTAAGGGAGCCAGAGCGGGGAGGCAGCGTTTCCCCGCTGTTGGGCATCTGCGGCCGTTAGCATTACCAGCTCACAGGCCTGTCTTCTATGTGAGAAGCTTTGGCTTCGATGATATTGGACGCCACTTGCAGTGCACCGGGCATATCCTCCGGTTTGATTGAATGCCCTGCACATACCACGAAGTCGATTGAGCCAGGGGCGCCTTTTCTTTTCTTTGTCTTGATTCTCGATGAGTGAGCGGTCCTGTCTACAAGCCTTTCAGTTACATCGATGTCTCGACAAATGTCGAGGATGAGATACTGGTTTTGCTTATTATAGCTAAGCCAGTCTAGTAAAGTCAACAACTCGGCTGAAACAGCCACAGTGTATCTCCTCACACGAATACGCAATCCAATGCTCACATATCCGGAGTGCTATCCGTTGCATCTAGCATTAGTGCATGTTGAAGAAGCCTTCAGTTGTTAGACAAGGTCGTGTAGATCAGCAAACATGCAGCAACCCGCAAACTATCACGTCAACTCTGACGCTCTTCAGAGTCGTGTCTAGTCTCGCTGTTCCACGTCGGCAGGCTCTGGGGGACTCGTAGGTTGACAGGCATGGTATGTTGCACCGTGGGACGAAAGAATGGGCCGATGAGAGATGGCACAGTGAGTGAGTGCCCGTCGAGTTGCTGGGAGACGTCTAGCTTGACAGGTGATACTGAGGTATACATGGTAACTGTCACTTCCATGGCAATCAACGGATCTGCTATCCTTCTGTGGAAGACTCTAGTGTCCTTTAGCAGCTTCTTACCAACCTCTTCTAATTCAAAGAGCAATGACGTCCGATTCTAAAGTCCAAAGTCTCCAGACTCAGCCGTTTCGCCAGAATCTCACAGTAGTCACAACCTCCATCTATGATCCCTGGCAGTTAAACTTAGTACTCCCTGCCCACGTGGAGCTGGCATACCAGGTTCCCTTTTATCGGGGCGTATGTCTCAGAGCTGCGTGGCTATCTCATCCCTTGCGCAAGCCACAACATAAGAACGATGTAACGAAAATGCTAGGCATGAAGCTTTAAGGTTACTTGAACAATAGAAGTGCAGTAGACAAATGCGTCTATGGTAGTTGCTGTCTGGGTTGGTGCCGGTTGGTTAATGTGCTGTAGTCTTTATACTATGTAACAGTGGTTGAAGAAATAGTTGCTTGGCAACCGCGAGAGCGCGAAAGAGCGAAGTGGCTTGTCATGGTGATAGAAGTGACGTTGATCCCGCTTGGCAGGGATAGACTAAACTTGGGTTGTCTTGGTTTTATTGAAGGTGTAAACGGGAACAGGCTTTGGCTGCATTGAAAGTTCCGGAGTGAGACATGTGCTGACCTCGTTGTGTTGATTTGGTTGGTTTAGGGTAGTTCCAAAATCGAAGGATCATGATCGATGACTGTCGCTTTTGATGAGAACTAAGTCAGTGCGTATAACTCCTTCTATGGTGATATGATAACGTGGACTGTGGTATTAATGAGTGTCTTTATTTGGTTGTCTATTTCTATAATAGAAACTCTATAAATACCTAATCTCAACAGCTACTGACTTCCCGCTGTCAACACGAGTTTGAGAGAATGACAATATTAATGATAATTAGTTATTAAGTTATGTCAACATCAACAACCAGAGGGTATCCAACTCCCGTTCAACGAGGGTATCTCAAAAACAAACCAACTCGAAAGATATCTTCAACACACCCCAAGTCTTCACCATTATTTCCTCCCACAGCCATATTCGAAACGAGTGTCCACATAGTTACATCATAAACGCTCTCATCATTGCATCCGACAAGCAGATGCTGGTGTTCTCAGTCAAATCAGACACGATTAATACATCTTAGACCGCAGCCGTGGCAGTAGCAGGAACAGGTTGTTCAGCCGTAGGAGCAACAGGAGCCCTCTTCTCAGGGAAGACACCATTGCCAGCATTGACACGACCATACTGCGTAAAGTGCAAGTTAAGCGCACCGTAGTCCCAACGCTTAGACAAGAACATGAAGGCAAAAGCGAGTCCGGGAATCAAAAGGACGTCGAGGATACCAAAGAAGATGAAGCTTCCAGTGACACCAACCACGTTACCGCCGTCAGAGATACCATAGGCGATGGGGTACAGCATCCAGAGGAGGTTCACCCAGCCTGCGAGCATGAGATAGTCCCGAGATAGGCCCAGACGAGCAGCGGATGTTCGGCCGGGATGGAGAGTCTGGAAGGCAAGCATGAGATAGGCGAATGTGCCGAAACCGAAGAATCCCCATTTGTACGAGGTTGTGGTGTATGCGGAGCAAAGGTACGAGATGATCCTGCTGCTGTTAGTATCTGTACGTTCATTGCAGTGAGGAATGACTTACCAGATCCAGGCGAGGAAGATGTTAAACAGGATAGTAGCCCAGCTCACACCACTCATGAGTCCCAAAGCCAGAATGATAATAGGGAATGCAACAACCCAGTTGATATACTTGGCAAAGTAGATCTGATATGAAAGAGCACGGCCGAGGTTACGCTGCGTGGAAACAACAGAGTAGGCAATTCCAGAGGCGATAGAGAAGTAAGCGATTGCCCCGACGAAGAGGGCAATTGTGAAGAGGTAGTGGAAGATTCTCTCATTGTTGCGAGGCTTGAAGCTGAGAGCAAAGTAGGCGAGCTGATGTATGTTAGTGCTATGTGGTGATGCAAGAATAGGGGAGACACATACGAAGCTGACGATGTAGATAGCTGTTACAGCCCAGAGCCAGTCCGAACCAGCATCAGAGAGACGAGCGTCACCCGATTGGGGATTGACGTCGAGAGCATCGTTTCGAGCAAAGATGACGGCAGGCATATTGAGTGCAACCAACAATGAAACCTTATAACTTTTGGTAAACTCTTGTACAATTGATCGGTAACTTGTAGTTATGCTTTTATATCTCCAGTGAAGAACGAGAAAACGAAATTCCAAAGCTAGAGGAGACACACTCTTATATAGAAGACACCCAAGATCTAATCACCCAGTGAACATCGTCGATGCCTCAACACATTTCACCCAATCTGAGGAATCATTGATTCCACCTGGTCAAGTTTACATCACCCGTTCAATCCCATTGGCTAGTGGGAAGAAGCAAAGAAACCGTCAGGGTGTTGCACTTCTTCTTTTCTCTCTCGGGGAATGACGTGAAAGAGTCTCGTCGTGTATCGGGTACTTACATGTGCATGGATTGGATGGACGAGGCTCTGCTGGGGCATGTAAACATCCTTGGCGATGCTCAATATGACACGGTCAAACTGTCAGCCAAGCCTTCACCTCTCGATGAGCTTAACTTGGCGATTGATTCAATAAACAATCATGAATCTGACGACAAGAATCATCTTTTGTCACTCAGATTCTCAGTATTATTCTCAATGAATCATCACCACCAACAACGAGGTAACAGTAACAAACACCCCATAAAAAGCATGTCATGCCACTATCATATCAAGTCGTTTAATTCCGTGGCTTCCGAGTTGTCATGTGTTTCCATATGCTAAACCCTACAGTCGATCCCTTTCCATGCCTAGTCTCAACCTTGCAGAACCCAAAAGAAGACTCACAGGAGCAGAGGTCCCGCTTTGAGGCCGGAGCATTTAGACAGACAGGGCTGATTAATTGACGTCAAAGTGACTGCATGTCTATACAAGGTTATTTCAATGTTTACCTTATTCTTACAACACATCACGCGCTCAACATCTACTACGTATTCGCATATCTAGGCTCTTGGGTATCGAGATTCCTCCTTTTCAATGATGATTTTTCTCTTGGGGTGATAATGTACTGATACTCTTCATAAACCACCGTCATTCTCCCTTCACCATGTCATTCCACGTTTCATTGCATGGCAACCCTCCGTCATGAACTTGATCCAGCCCATTCATACACCCCTGTAGCGTATCAGTCACGAGCAATACACACCTTGCTCCTCTTAGCTTCTTAGCCCCGGCAGATACAGTGTTTGCCGTTAATTCCATGATATCACCCAAGGAAATGTGACTCTATGCGACGGAAATTGTGACTGCGACTGCAAGCTTACCGCAAGTCTCCCCATCAGATATCATTATTCAACCACGCTATGTCAAGAAGAAGCATAATATAGGTTACATCAATGGCCTTTGTGGTCTAGTATACAACACACCATTCCAATCAACGCCTTCCGACACCACCATGTTTTCTCCGCCATTACCTTACACCTCAATATCCCGCCTGCTCTATCTGATACGCTGCTGTTTTTGCTCGCTCCCGCACATCCAAATCTCCGTCTTGCTTTGTAAGAGCCTCCATTTTGGAGTAGAACCCAAGCTTTCGTAACTCGTGCGCCCTGATAGCACAAGCTTGAGCCTCACCATCGTCATCCTTATAAGTGAGGTTGATGATAAAGTGACATAGCGCTACCCGGACTTCTCGATCTTTGCTGCTGGCCTGCTGCGCCAGAAGTTTCAAAAGATCTGTTTGCGCGATGATCATCTGCTGATGTCGTGAGATGCTCGCCGCGATATGCGTTAGGATGTATATAACGGCCACAATAATCTTGCTCTGTGGGTGGAACATCCTGGGCTCTCTGCCACTCGTAACTCGACGGGAAAAAGGTCTATGCACCTTGGGTCGCAGTTTGGATGATAGTATCTCGAATAACCGTTCGCTTCCGAATTCATGCAGCAAAAAGTCGATCATCTCCGTTGTCTCATTCGTTGTCTCTGGTGACAGACCACTTCGAGGCCTTCCAATCAGGTTCCGAATCATGTCCAGCCCTTGTTCCTGGATCGCTACATCGTCATTCCGTGCTCTCCGGACCGGGTTTAATTCGGATTCTCGCACCGCTGCGAGCTTGTCTTCAACTTGTCTCAGCCTTGAAGAGTCGGCGGCGTTGAGTTCTCGAAGCATTCCGTTTGATCCGTAAATCCACCGATGGGGCTCGTCTGATGGTTGCATATCCACATCGTCATCCATATCCAGTCCCGACGCTTCCCGTTCCTTCGCCAGCTGCAAGGCCATGTCTTCCGTATCGTCGCAAACCAACTGCTGTAGCCAGTGAGATCCAAGCTCAGCCAGGCATGCTTTCTTCAGGTCGGGTCCAACGGCATCTACAAAGTGTTTGAGTGCCCACAATCCGTTCAAGCGAAGAGCCGGGTTTTGTGAGTGGGCGTGCTCGCAAAGAACAGTCACAACGCCATTCTCGGCAAGAAGCTGGGACAATTAGTTTCCGTACTCCACCAAGGTGGTTTCTTAAAACATACCTCTCGCACTGGGCTGACCTCCAGGACGAGGTTGCAGATAGCCGCAGTAGCAGCGGATTGAACATTGACGTCCGGATGTTTCATGAAGCGGAAGATGGGCAGCGCAACTCCGTGGTCAACCAAGGATGTTCGCAGAATGCTGACTGATCTCGAGAGCATTCGAACAACATGACATCCGGCAACGATCACGGAAGCAGGGTTGGCACCATATCCTGCCGTTTCCCCCTTTCTGGTAGTCTCGGCGCTTGGCTTTTCTGAGCCTCGTTCCTTTGCACTCTGCGGTCTTCTGGGATACTCCGAAAGGGACTCGACAACGTAGGAAACCACATCTTCGGCCACGAGTGCCTTTCTGTAGTCTTCTTTACCCCCTGCGAGAGCTGCGATGGCCTTCAATGTGCTTTCACGCACTTTGAGTCGGTGAACCAGGAGCTCATTCTGACCCTCCTGACCAAGTTGAGCCACTGGGGAGTTGTTCTCAACCTCCATATCGACATCTGCATGAGGCGACCAGTAATGTGGCCGCGTGCCTTCCTTTACAGGAGTGTAGGCGTGCTTGAGAAGCCGACTCAACACAGGCACGGCTTCGCATTCGTAGGCTGCCTTCTGGAGATACTCGCTGTCCGTAATCATGCGTGCCAAAACCACTGGTGCGCGCTCCAAAATAGTGCGTTGGACTGCATTGTCGACCTCATTGACATCTGAGACGTCTTTGTCATTTTTAGCTATCATGCGGACGAGAAGCGGTACCACGAGAAGTCCTAGGCTCGCTTCTCTCAGCCCTTTGCTTGCTACTCCACCTTTGATAAGTGCAGCAAGAATAGCAGAGGCAAGGAGGCGTTCATATTCACCTGAGCGCCTTACGAGCCGGACTAGCCAGGGAATAAAGGGGCTCTCAATCTCCTCAGTATCTTCAGGACTCGAGCCCCTAGTTTGAAATCGAGGCGAATCCCATATAGCAGACGAGCTGAACTTGCTCAGAGAAGATCGGCTAGATGATTGCGAATCTGAAGAGCCACCTGGTGGTACGGAGCCGTAGGGGGATGTAGATTGGTTTCGGGGTAAGTTGATCGGAAGCATATACTCCATCGCAGTCACTGGATGCTGACGCATGCTGTTAGGGCCTGTTTGCTCGACGTCTGGATTTCCTGCAGCCTCAAATTTGATGGGTGGGAAGACAGCAAGAATAGAAGGAGAATTTGCCAGCCTATTTGCCCGATATTTTGAATCCCCCAGAATAGCCCCGATAGCCTCAAGTATCGAATCCAATCTTAATGTTTGGGGTGCCGGCTCGGGGAAAGCCTCAAAGAGCCCATCGTTCTTTGCTGAAGCATCAGCCCCTGGAACAACCTCTCCACGAAGAACCGCAACGCTTGCTAAACGGGTCGCTAGCGCATCTAATACTCCGGATGTTGCTAAAGCTTGTTGATGGCGCTCCTCACGGCAAAGTCGAGATATCAAGCCTGCTGCGAGGGAAACTTGCGATTGTAGGAGGATATTCGTAGAAGTGTTAGAAAGCATTGCCCCAAACGAATCGAGATATTGGGCAGAGAATACGGTATCCGCTAGAGATTCGACATCGATGGGCGAAGATGGCGCCGCCAGGGTAGAAGCATCAGCTATATCGGTCAATGCCTTGAGGGCTGCGACGACGAGTTGCGGTGCGTTGGTGAACGGCGATACGTTGGCCATGAGGGAGGGAATTGCGCGTGCCGCATGGAGGGGCGCAAGGAAAGCAGGTCCTCCTAATCATGTCTATCAGTAACTATAACCAGGCGATGTCGAGCAGTTCGTTGAGAGCATACCGTTCGCAAAGCTCGCCACCAGTTGAAGCGCCTGTAACCTCACATTCTCATCTTCCGATAACGGCCTCTGTGGTAAAGGATATCGAGAGTCCTTCCCGTTTGGCTTCGCTGGCGACCTGGCCGAGGCCAATGTTCTGACAATTGGATCAAGAACACCCAAGCCAACCCATTGCTCCTTTCTTTGTACATGGCCGATAATTTCATTCTTGAGAGCTCTTAAGGCGTCAGTCTGCTCGGGCAATGTTCTAGCGTTTCGCAACTGAGCCAGAATCGGGTGGCTTTGCGCTCGAGCCATGATGACGGGTTTTTGTATTAAAATGAGATAGGTTGAGGAATTTGGAGTCGCAAGAGAACGGCGTCGAAGAGGGATTTTGTATGTAGCTGGACGGGATTACGTAGCTGTGGCTGCTATTCAATGGGGGGAACCTAGAAAATCGAGGACACTGAATGATGTTGACGCCTTCACATCCAATGAAACAATATGCGCTGATAACTCCTGGGACTTGTTTGAGAAGAGAAGAATCGGGGACGGAGTGATTAAGGTTGGTCAATGACGATACGATAAGTCAGGAAATTGGGTTTCGATGCTGCTGAAATTCAAGTTGTCAACTGCTAAGAAACATGCGAGTTGCTATCAAAGCCAGTCCGGGGAAACATGGCGTCGTAGATCACGTCAAGCAAGGCGGACTCCGAAGATGGCACGTGCTTCTATCTTATCGCCGTGATAAAGAAGTCGATCGAATAGCACCGTGGCTTGAGCAGCCACAGCGCTGGTCGTGGGCCACTGGTGCTGAGCCTGGTATAAGACATGATGCTGAAGCTATCATGAGTCCTCTTCGAGTTTGTCTGATTTGGTTTTTTCTCTTTAAACTCATAGGTTTCAGCCGAGTTTGTAAGGCTTTGTGTAACTGGTTTGCATTTTAAGAAACGTGGAGCTCGGTTTCTGTCTATTTTACTGCTTGAGAAACGTGGGACAATTTGGCCTGATCAAGACTTAACTTGAGAGGGGTTGGGCAGTCAATTACGTTTACCATACTGAAGTTTATGCAGTGAAGTGAATTGTACCCGTTAATTGAGTCAGAGCCGCCTCAGAGAAGCCAAATAATTTGAGCTCAAGTGCGATCTTTTTCTGAAAACAGAGTATGAGGGCGATGCTCTCATCCATTTGTACCACATCAATCTACCACTTTGGTATGATAGCCGTTGGTTTCACAACCACTGTTTGAACCACGGATTGAATAATCGATAGCCATGAAGCTATCGTCATCGAAAGCTTTAGCAAGGCCTTTCCTTGGTGGATTCGAAAGTCACCATTACTGGTGATGCACTATGAGGACCCATGATCGCCTGGATCATGATTTCACATACCAATAAATTCAATTGGGCACCGAGTTGAATTGAATAGGAAATGAAATGAGACTTACGAGATGCCATGCGCCAATATAGGTTTATTTTCCATGTTGCCTCACCATAAAAGAAGTGTCTCGATAGTCGACCGTGTTCGTAATGACTCAATCAATTTCTGTTAATTTTATGACAAGTATCAAACCCACAACAGAGGCGCCTCAGAGACAACACTATAAAACCTTCCTCTTTTATCTCAGCTAGCCGCATTAGCATCTTAGACCGACTGTTTCGTAGCGACGACATCGCAATGTCTCCGCAAACTCAATCTATCCTTCACCGAGCTCCGATTTTGGAATGATCCGCTCGCGGCATTTGAGCGATGGTCTGGGCTGTGGTGATATTCCCCAACCTCTGACGGCTTGTCGTTCCGTCCACGTTGTGGTTTGAGTGGCTCACGAACGTCGAAATACAGGGCCAGGCTGTACGAGGCTCTTTCTGGGGAATGAGGTGCATCTGGGGTAACGTAAACCTCCTTCGTCTAAGTAGGGACCTTTAAGGTGTCTGACTAGTGGTCTAGTGCTTGAGCGGTATATCCTCATTATGTGCCGTGTTTTGCTATTGTGCTGATCATGCCATGCCATGGCTGAGTGCACAGTCCCCGAACTTGATATTGCTCTGGGAAGAGGTCAATGACCAATCACAAGAGCACTTTGCCTACAGTCACGATACTTGCCTTTGCCTGGATCTGGTTTGCTCAAACACACACTGACGCCATTCTTACACCACTAAGGGATTCACCGTGGTCAAGAGATACATGCAAATTCTATCTAACCAATCACTCCAGCCGGCGGCTGGCGTTGGTTCAGGCCTCTTCTCTCGCTTGAGACCCCTGGAGAGGGGAAATCATCAAGCTTTGAGAAAAGATTCACCCATCTCGGGCCTGGACCTATTGAAAGATTTGCTGTTCAGTTTGCCATCCGACCCGAGTCATTCTGCCAAGGCCCGCCAAGGCCTCGTCCAGTGAGCAGATGAGCCTACTAGGCCGTTGAGCCCAGTGACTAACAACCAGGCCTCCACTGGAGAGAAATTCTGCAGGGCAGCCGACCTCAGAGAGTGAGAGCGCGGTCCGGTCTCCCTCCGGAGCAAAGTTGTACAGTTGCTTAGAAAAGTCTACGTGCTGTAACATCTGCTATTGTACCCATATCTTGACCTGTGGACCCCCCGGCCGCGGGCTTGTCCGGTTGATTTATTACCCACTCACCTCACTTTCACCTACCAATGCTAGGCATGCTAGCCCACCTTCGTCATCCCAAACTCTTTGTGCGCGTGTCGTATCGTATCTGACAAACAGCAGCCACTCTCTCAAATACCATACCACCCTCTAGTTACCGTACCATCCATACCATCCATACCACCTTGAACAGCCCAGGCCACTTTAGGATCTCTTGCTAACTCTCTAGCTTGGTATCCTTCGGTGAGCGTTCTTGTCCATAGCGCAGTTCCTAACACTGCAGATTGCGCCAGTGTCGCGCCCACATGGATTGGAATCGATCAAACACCATGATCTAATTCGCGATTCCACTAACCCCATACTTGACTTATCTACCGTATTGAGTTCAACCTCCCAACTTCCACTCCTTCGTTGCCATTTTTCAATCTTGAAAGACCCTTGTCTTGCTTTACCGACATTCAACATCGTATCTTTTCAGCCCTACCAAAAACGCAACACAGCGCAATCCAACCTAAGCCAATCGCACACTACTACTTCTACTGGCCCAAAACCCCTCGATCCTCCAACCGTCCGGACGAACCGACAGCTCGACGATGCGCCGCAAATCATGCTGAAGACGTCTCCAGCCTTGTCCGCCTCCGCCAATGCCTCGCCTACCGCTTTTCGATATGCGACGTCGTCTCCTCAGCACTCCTCAAAGCCTTCGCCAGCTCTCCGGCGACGGCCTTCTACCCGCTCCGACACTCCATCGTCCGCCGACGCTATGAAGTCTTCTCCAATACAGCGTCCGAGACAGTATGTCGCGAATGACTCTGGTATACATGGCTCACCCGAAGTCCAACGACCGCCGTCATCAATTTCTCAAAAAGCCTCTGCGCATCCTGCACAATCACCTGCCCCCTCACGCCCTTCTCAGGATCAGACTGTGCAGCAAGGCCAAAGCCAAGCACTAAGCGGGGTGTCACCAACTAAACGTCGAAGCTCTCCCACCCCGACCAATGCAGATGCCGTTGCTGCTGCGAACTCTTCACCACAGACGAGTAAACGTGCCAAACCTGCTACGCCGCCACCAAAAGTGCTACCAGATCGTTATGAGCTCTGTGCTATAGAGGATATGGTAGAGTTGGTTGCGCATATGTTGGCAGAGTTGATCGCTACGAATGACGCCATCCGAATTTCGAATGGCGGATTGACACGCTTTCACTCAAGGTAGATTGCGGCTCTGCTCATTCGGATTTAATGGATTTAGCTAACATGATACAGAACCGCACCTGGAATCTCGGTTCGAGACTACCTCCACCGTTTGGCTAGACATGCGACCCTAACACCACCGCTTCTCTTGGCCATGGTTTACTACATTGATCGGCTATGCGCCATGTACCAAGAATTCACCATCAATACGTTGACTGTGCATCGATTTTTAATCACTGCAGCTACAGTCGCTGCCAAAGGGTTATCAGACTCTTTCTGGAACAATACCACTTATGCTAGGGTCGGTGGCGTTCGAGTAGCAGAACTCAAATTACTAGAGTTGGAATTTCTCTACCGAGTCGATTGGAAAATTGTTCCAAACCCTGAAGTCCTCGTGGCATATTACAAGGGTCTAGTGGAACGTACCCCTGGCTATGTTTTAGAATCGGATGTTTCAGACGACGAAGACGAAGATGAGGATGATGACCCCGAAGACGGAGAGAATGAGCCTTCGGACAGTTAGACTTGACACCAATTGGTTCTTTGTTTGGCATCGAGGCCGACAATCCCTCCAATTTTTAGGACTACCCCACCAAGCTGGCTGTGCAGCCAGGAGATTTTTCACTAATTTCATTAACGGAACCATGACGAGAGGAAAAGAGTTGATTCTGCATAGCACTGCATTTACAGGCGTTGGGGATAAGGGCGGTTTTATTCCGATTATATTGAAACGGTACACGGATGGGAAGGAATGCAAGGGCTGTATTATGTTAAACTTTTTGTACGAGAGCGTTTAGACTCAACTGTGAGCATTCACTGCAATCTGCATTACATGATTAAAAACTTCCTGATCAAACCGATCAGAACTTCGCCTGTTTTGCCTTATATCGATTACCTCACTGTATATGCCCATTGTGCATTGAAATAAATTAGCCGACAATCTACCGCATCATACTGAAGCTACCTATTAAGGTACCCATGTGTCGTTTCCAAGCTCCAGCGCTGCCATACTCACCATCCATCAACTACATCATCAATCAAAGGCGAATCATTGCCCACTGCTCGCAATGAGGATCACAACCTTCCTATCAACCATCTGCGCCGCTGCGCTCGTGGCGGCTGAGCAGCGCACAGCTCAAGTTTACATCCAACCTATCCTATCCTCACCCTCGAAACCTCAAATCCTAGCTGAAGTCGCCTACGACGCCGCCTCACTCATCTCCACCGAGATCGTCTCCTACGAGGCCCCTGAGCTGCCCGAGACCGCATCCCTCGTCCGTGTTGGCATCTACGACCCCAAGTCTTCGCGCTGGATTGCTGGTACAACTGCTGCCTCAACGGAGAACTTTGACCGCGGCTACGCGCCTACGATATTACTCTCTGTAGATGAGAGCGGGGATGTGCGCAGTGTGGCGCTTAAGGGTGTGAGAGTCGATGCTGGCCAGACAAGAGATTTTGGACCCAAGGCTGTTGTTATCTCGGAGAAGAAGGGGGCTCAGCCTGAGTTGAACAAGCCGGTTGTGCTGTCACCAAACGGCAGAAAGGCAACTGAGGAGGAGCCCAAGTCTCTTTTGCAAAAGTGAGTATTGTTGAATCGAAATGAGAGAGTAAAATGCTAACGTTTGAATAGGTATTGGTGGCTTATTGCTATCATGGTTGTCATGTCGATGGCTGGTGGAAACGAGAAATAGACTTACATATGCAAACTGACGACTCTAACCAACCATTTCCCGCCAACTATTTCCTTTAAAATCATCGTGACTTATATTATTGGCGACCCAGGCATTTGGGTCTGTGGGTTGCGCGTATGTCCGCGCCTACAGGAACGTGATGATCTTGGCCATGAGGTCGAAGATGACCCAGAAACGGGGTTCGTTTTTCTGTATGAATATAATTATCAAGCCCAACCATATCTTTGGCCTCCCCATTCCTTTACAAGCAGTGCTCGTTTCACGATAGCATTGTAAGATTGGCAGTCAAGAAAGACCAAGGTGCTACTCTCCCAAGGGGGCAAACTTAGGACCTCTATGATAAGTAATCAAAAGAGTTACGTAAATTTAGTATGATTTCGAAAAAAGCTTGGTAGACCTTACATTGAATATTTTTGGCACCTTGATTGCATGTTTTCGCTCCCCGGGTCTCCCTGGTTCTTTCTTCCTCTTGTATGCCCGCTGCTTAGACTTCGTACTAGCTAAGGTAAGTCGGAGGGAAAAGGGGAAGGGAGGTACTCGGACTTTATCATCATCACCTAGTATGACTTCATCATGCTGGAGGCTTTGACGCTGGAGATCCGGATCCAGATCCTTGAGCTTGCCAAAGCGCGGGTAACCCCTTACTATAGCAAGGTCTTCCTATGGTATATAACTGACTAATAATTCTTGATATACAAAACGTGTTGGAAGAGAGTTGCGTTGAACTCAAAGTCCTTCCAAAAGTTCGGATTCCTCATGCGTTGACGTTACAGAGAACTAATTCAGCACGTTTGTCAACACATTGAGCTTCCAGCGTATGGATAGCAGCTTGGCTTGGAAGACGAGCGTCATAAAACCAAGAAATTAAACCACACAGTTTCCAGGAACTCCATTTCAAAGCTCTTCCCCATATTGGGTGGCTTCAACGAGGAGTATTCTTTGACCTTGGAGTTCACTATTCAGTCTCCAAGCGACTCACATTATCGGTATTCGCACCTCCACTTCGGTGGAAAAGAAAACCCAGAGATCGATTATGCCAACTCGATTATGCCTCGAGGGCCACCGAAGTTGCGTAGTAAATTCAGCCCTGAAGGGTCAGAGTACTGGGGATATCTAGGAGAATTGTTTGCAATCTTGAACCCGACATTCCGGCAACTGGTAGTCCCAGAGGTGCCTGCGGTCAAGAAGTTCATCATGCGCCATCAATACTGCCGTCAATTTCACCCATAGACACTGAGACATTGCTGGCGAGGTTTCCTCAGCTTGAGAGTTTCGTGTGGGAGCCATCACGTCTCCATTGGGGAAACCGTCATCCCTTACCGCATGGTCTGCAGAGTTGGTCAAGGACAAAAGGCTACGAAACTCATGGCGAAGGTAAGTTCATCATTCACTGATCAAGGGGCAGCTGTATTATCGCCATTTAGCTGACATCTAATAGAGCTTGTATCTCTTTTCGGTACTAGTTTACCACCGAAGCTCAAGGACTTACTTATTTTCGAGGACTTCAATGTAGCATTTGCCTATGGCGCTGGCCGGCAACACCGCCTCAATCATATTCGTCTCATGGCAGATTCTGGAGTTACCGCAGCACTCGCACGTGGAAGTTCCGGACTTACACCGCTTTATATCTCATACATGATTGATGCCCGGGATTTCTTTAACGCTTACTAGAAAGGCTGGGAATGCTAGCACTTAGAATCGGTAAGTATGGCTTTTGCCTTGCTTGCTCCCTGTTCGAGAAACGATAAGATCAGTGAACTTTTATGTACGGCTAGCGAGTTGCCCTTAGTATGCCGGAGCTGCAGCCCGTTTTCATTATGGAATGGGCAAAAAGGCATCGCAGCAGGCTTCTTCTACCGCAAAAGAGACGCGTCTATGATATGGCGGAGCACTTGGAAAATGTACATCCAGCCTCGGGTTATAGAGAAATGGGAAAGAGTTCTTAAGAACACTCCCATTCCCCAAGAGGAGTTTTTGGATCCTAAATCGATCGAGTCTCATGGCGATACGATCATACAACTTGATCTGCCTGACGGTGTTGCGGACCATATCTCTAGAACAGATATGCGATGAGAATCAGCAGGTAACAACGGCCATCACACTTGAGTAAGAGAGCATTCTGTCAAGGAGAAAAGACATTAAAGAAAACATAACAGTTGCAATGATAATAATGTAAGCATATTATCAGGGAGTCAGAAAACTTCTAGTTTAAATAAGGATGCTACTATATACTGATCGAAAGGCTTAAGATATACTGAACTTACCTAAGTCTTTTCATTATATAGAAAAGAGATCCTAAGTTTTCTTGCCTTGCCTTGCCCATCAACTTTGAAGCCAGTACGGATACCTATTGAATGTTCCCCAACAGATCACGTGGGAGACATGGCACTTGATCTACTAGTCTATATCGGGCTAGATCCATCAGCTCATCCTCCACTGGTTGCCATGGTTATTAAGGGAACAAGATCTAGGTCGCACTTGCAGCTCAGCACCCGCAGCTCGCGCCGCATTTCAACCTTTGCATACATCCACTTCGTTCACCTCTTTTTGAATTCACACCGCTGCCAAACAACATCGCACTTTTCACTCCTTGACTTTTCGTAAAAGTAATACCACCGTAACGATGGCCGACAACAACGCTACTCTTCCCCAGGATCCTTCCCAGGTCCAGGGCGCTACCTTTGCCGAGGAGAAGGGAAAGGGAAAGGCTCCTGCTGAGCAGATGACTGAGGACACTGCTATGGATGAGGATGACGATGATGACAGTGATGATGATGATGAGGAGGTATGTGCTGCTGCCCTCCGATACTTGCTTCTCGACAATTGCTAACATTGGTTTTATTAGGTCCCCGAAGCTGGTAATTACACGCACCTGCAAAACCGGACCATGAAATCAAGCTAACCCACGCGCGCAGATGAGGAAGATGGCTTGGAGGAGATTGACCCCAGCAACATCGTCGAAGGTCGCCGTACTCGAGGTGCCCAAATTGACTTCGCCAAGGCCGCCGAGCAAGTCCCTGCCGACGACGAGGATGAGGAAGACGATGAAGACTTCCAGCCCCCCAACGAGGACACCAAGATGTCTGACTAAATGCACGCCATGACCTCATCTGATGGATGTTTTATTGAGGGGACAGTACGATGTTATGAATTTTGGAACTGAGCAAAAATAAAAGGGCGCGGGCGCGGATGATTATACCTGTTTACCCCGTCCCTGGGCTTGGGGATCTAGGCGGCACGGAGTCGTGGATAGCATCAGCCACCTTTAGCATTCAACCGCTTTGCATATGTACTGTACGCGTGCAGTTACATGCATTTGTGAGCAATTTGAAATGACATTAATACGGTCAAAAACTCTGTGCAAGATCGATATTGTGATGCTTATCACGCGCTGATTTGAAGAATTATAGCTGTGCTGAAGCTCTGCCTGCTCTAAGCTCATGTGCCATGTTTGACTCACTTATGCCTACAATCCACTGTGAAACCATTATACTCGTCATTGTATACGTAATTAAGTGCCTATCTCAACAACAAATCAATTTAATCGTGACTTGTCCTCATGTCAAAATTCAACATCGAAATCCAGACCATGACACGGGATTGGACAGCCTCTCGGTACGTATCCTCCGTCCTCCCCAATCCAATGAGCCAGACCGCTGTCATCAGCTAAGAGAACACCTAAGAAAAACAACCAGGGTATCGTAGGGGGGAGGATCCAAGATTCGCGAACCCCTCGATAATTTTTTTAATCTTCATCTCCTTTATACACAAACCCCTTCTTGGTTTGTCTTCCCGGCTATCTGGTCTCGACAGAATAGTCATGGCGCAACGGTACGACGCTCCTTTGCAGATGGTGGCAAATCGCATCATCAGAACCCGAACAACTGATTCGAGGCAAAATATTGACAGCGCATCATAGATTCGGTGCATCGTCGCTTCATCAGCGCGATTCTCGCAGCGCTCTCTTCGAGGGCTACACCGGCGACGCAGCATCTCGACGACCCGTTAGCGCGAGCCCAAATCGAGGATATGGCTACGGCGGATACGGAGCCCCCTCGCCTTTGCCCCTTGGACAGGGAGGTTTCGATGCATCGAGACCTGGTTCGTTCCGCTCTGCGACGCCGAACAAGAGGGGCCAGTATAGCGATGCGGTGCTCAATGAGCTTGAGAGCCAGAACGATGCGCAGGTGGAGGGTATTCTTGGCAAGGTCAAGGTGTTGAAGGACGTGAGTCTAACTCCTTTCCAAGGGCTGCTACTAGCGGATGAGCTGACAGTTGGGTGATAGATGACGGTTGCGATTGGAGACGAGATCCGTGAGTCCTCGGCGCTGGCGGAGAAGATGAACGATAGTTTCGACTCGACACGCCTGCGACTTCGTGGCACTATGAACCGCATGCTTGTCATGGCTCAGCGAACTGGTGTTGGCTGGAAGGTCTGGCTCATCTTCTTTGCCGCTGTGATCATGCTTTTCATCTACGTTTGGCTATTTTGATCTCGAGGTCTTCACACGACACGACTCGAATCATGGACTGAAGAGCATGGAGACATTGATTGACTGAGAAAAAGAAAAAGAGCTGTACGATGTGCATTCTGAAATGGCGTTTGGATGGGCGTTTTGCAATTTACAATAATGCATGATAATCGGTGATCTTGGCAGACACGGGAGAAGCATTACATCACGCAACGATCAAGTTGCCCTCTACAAAGGTTGTAATCACACTTCTGGGCAAGCCTGTGGCTAGCAACCCATCTTTCACTTACATATCGAAAGACGGGAAGCGCTCAATTTCATTTCTGCTTTGATAATGAACAATGAATGGGTATATAACACTGCTGTCTGAACTTGTCTATTTGTTGGTCGTGTCGCATTAGTCGTAAAGCTTAGCCGTGATGGGCTCGTCGTCCAGCGGGACTGCTCTGCATAAAGCTGCTGCCGTCTTGCGAGAGAAGATTACTTAGATCCATGCTGGCGCGTGGATGCGCCATGCTAGAACGGCCCTGGAAGGTAGGCGACATAGGACGAGGGAGGGTTGCAGAGCGAGGTGCGAAACTAACGTCAACATCGTCTTCATCATCATCCTCCTCGTCGTCGTTGGATGACTCTTGCTCACTACTGGAGATTTCGGCTTCAGAGTCGGTATGCTCGTAGCCGCCGCTCTCAGCCTCAGGGATATCTTCGTCAAGATCGGCGTCCATGTCCATGCCAAGGTCATCGTCTTGAGCGAAGTCTTCCTCGTCGAGAAGATGGCCGTTATCCTCTTCTTCTTCGAGTTCTTCGGTGTCGCCGTACATGTCGTTAGCATCCGGCTCACCGCGGACAAGGGCCTCGCGAAAAGCGTCATCGCCCATCCTCATACGTGCTTGCATGAGGTCGTTCTGGCGCTCTGCTCTCAGAGCTTCATCATCTGTCTCTTCACCATCTCCTTCATCCTCTTCCTCGTCGTCCTCCTCTTCTTCATCGTCCTCATCCTCGTCATCGTCGTCGCCAAAAGCATATCCTTCTTCATCAGCATCAGGAATTTCATCGTCTAGATCCTGAGCTCCGTCAAGCTGAACATCATCCATAGTACCCTCGCCAGGCATACCCTCCGCTTCAGCTTCAGCTAGTTCTTGAGCTAATTGTTCTCGGCGCATTGCTTCTTGGTGCTCTTCTTGCTCCCGCTTCTCCTCACGCATCTGGTGCAATGTCTTAGGAACACCTGGGGGTTTCAGCCAGCTGCTGCCATAATTCTGAACGTTCAGTCGTCTTCTCTGCATGTACTGTTCGTCTGCGGCGAGCCGAGCGAGAGCTGATCGCTCAATGAGCTTTGTTCGTTGTCGAGCTTGGTTTGCGCCATGTTGAATGTTATGTGTATCACCGCTCAAGTCGTCGAGAGGTCCAGGTGGGGTGTAAGGACTGCGAGAAGATCTGTACCACAAAGAATGCGACTAAGTATTATATTAGCATTTATAGTTAACGACATCCGTAAATGCCTTACGTCTCGCGGTGTAAAGTCTGGTAGTGTGGTGAACATGGCAGCCAGGTCAAGACGCGGTCGCGTCAAGCTGTTAGGTGTAGCTATTGATGTTATATTGACTTGACATTTCCAGGACAACCTAACCTTGAGTTTCCTCTTACGAAATGGCGGGGCAGTTCCCGCTATAAACGCGCTTCAGCGCCTAATAGCCGCCATTGGTGGGAACCCGTTGCCGAAACAATGCAACATTACAAGCTTCACAAAAATGTTAATAAGTAAGTAAAAGGATTTGGCAGGGTTCTTGATCAATAAGTGATATGTGAATTATGAGACCTGGGTTTGGCTGGCTGTGAACATCTCTGGTCGACTAAACACTATCTCAAATACGGCTGAATATTTTTCAGCGGCTGGGTCGGCTTGACATGAGCGGTTTACAGCAGAGGGCAACACCTTGCTTGTTCTAGACTCATGTCTCTGATCTGGGAAATGAAACCCCCAAAGAGCGACTGCAACTCTGTCGATCTGAAATAGAACTGAACTCACCGCCTGGAGCCAAGCTTATGATTTCCTTTCGGAGACTTTCTGATACGATCAACAATGAAGCTGCAGGGAGAGTCGGTGGTTTATTCATTTTGTTTGGTAACCAAATCTTCGATTGCCGTGTGCTGTGCCCTGTTCTGCTTCAGCATTGGATGGATCCAATGGTATGTCGACAAACTCCTGCAACGTCGCTTGCATTACTGCCCTGTACCGTACAGCGCTAGACCCTTGCTTCATGCAAAGAATTCGTTCCATACCTTGGTAGGTAAAGTAGTTCGTAAATTACCTGTAGCAAAACTCGAGTTGGACATCGGAAGAAGTCGGAATCAGGAGTGGGAGGCTCCCTAGCCAGCAGTGAGCACAGCAAAGCATCCATAGCAACTCCGGAATTTGGCCGCAAAGACCGTCGGCCTCTCTCCGTCGGCCTCAAACTGAATGAGTTTTTTTTTTTTTTTTCCCCGTTTTGCTCTGGGTCGTCGGGGATCGGGAAGTTGGACTCTGGGCATCTCTGGTTCATGGGCTGAAATGAAGCTATGTCTACGGATTGACGGCTCCGCAAGCCCGTACTGGAGACGCACTGCACTTACTGCAGACAGCCCAGCCTAACAATGTAGGCTACAGCGACAGCAGCAATAAGAGCAGCACAAGTTACATGAGATGCTGTTTAGCACCGCCGAACTCGCTGTGGTCCACAAGCAGTCTCCGCTCAAGGCAAACCAGCCAGCAACTCGCTTTTATTTATAATCTCTCAACTCTTGATTTGAGCTCCTTTCGGGATCCATTCGCCCGTCGCCGTTTTAGTATATTTTATATGCGGTATCAACGCCGAGAGATAAGCAATTGTGGCTCCCCGCGCTAGGAAATACGGCCAACGCGAACGAGATCTGGTAGCATTGGACTGGATCCCCTTGAGTCTTGACTGTAATGCGGCCGAGACGAGTTGAGGGCCTACGTATTCGTGAAAGATATATGCTGTCATGTCTAACGGAGGACAAGACCGTACTCATCATGCATCGGGGAGCAGTGACTTGAGATCCGTACAAAACTCCTCAGATGATGTCTGTCTTTCCCCAGACCACATGTTTCTACAGCCCTTGCAACCATTGGCCTCTCAGTGTTGTACCGGTTCGAATTGCCCATCTCAGTGACGTCTTTCATGCAAGCCCACTGCAACTGCAACACTTGAGAGAACCTAACCTCGCAGGCAGGGTCCCCGCAGGGACTCCCGAAGCATGGTGAGACAGGTGCATCTGCGCGATGGCGTCGACGAAAGACGGCGCTAGACGATCTTCTACTCTTGGCACGCTTTGGCTGCCGTGTGTGTGGTGTGCACGGCACGAGCTTGTTCCGTTTTAGTGCACCTGGAGAGATAATAAACGGTGGTTGGCTCGAGATAAGAAACGACTTGACTTTGGAGACCCTGATTGGTCGCCTCTCCCAATTTTATGTTGTCCATCTTTTGACTGTGAATCTGTGAGATAATGAGGTGACGGCGATGAACATCACACGTGTAAGTGCCTCCCATCAACCATCCAAGGCGCTGACTCTGACTCCGAGAACCAAAACGCTCACGTTGGGGGTCCATGTCCTCGGCGAGTCTCAGAAACATCCCGAGATCCCAGGGCATAATTTCAAAATTCAACTCCACTATGCAGTGTGGCCTGCTTCTCACGCGAGTCCAAGAGGGATATTCCATAGCGGCAATGACCGTAGTTGAGGCAAATACCAGGACAGGGAAATGACTCTAATTATTTCAACCGTTGTAATGCTTGCGTCGACGTGGCATACTGACAGGCAGAGACAAGCAAGACAAGGTCGAAGATCATAGCCAGCCTAGAGCCTAGATGATAGTCACTTCACGGACCACACCAAATTACAACAAATGAGTTTAACGTAGCAATAATCTGGCGTTTGCATGTACGTAGGGACACTGGTTAAGGTAGTGAGTGGCACACGGACGGAATCACATCTCAAATCTCGCACAGAGAACCCAGATGCAACACCAGCATCCAGCTACTCGGACTGAAGTGCAGTGTAGGTAGTGCAGGATGGGGGTTGATAGACGAATCAGGCCCATCTCAAGCTCCCCCGCGCAGCATCTGTACGTCAAAGGTCCCGCCCCAGGTTCACAAGGACGCTGATGCTCATGGCTCATGGCTCCTCAGTGCTGCTCGTAGAGACGAGACAACGTGGGCGCGACATCGGACTAGCTGGGCTTTGAAAATGACAAGCCGTGATTGGTGTCGCAAGTTGGGAGGTTGAGCTGATCCCTGCAGAGGAAGGTTTAACGTTCCAGCCGGCGTCGCACGGATTCGCAGCATCTTCCAGCCATTCGGCGCCATCCATTCAGACCCTGGCACTCTAGACACCCTAATCCATGAACTCGAGGCGCTCGTCGGGAGTCAGAGTGCGGTCGTAAGTGGTTGGCTCGTCGTTAGCGGCAAAGCAGTACATCCCTCGGCCGTATTTCTCTTACACGAAACCATGTTGCAAAGCTATTCACAGATTGACAGCTTGGCGGATAGATATGCGATAATAGGTAGCTGTAGCTGCCTATTAGCCTGTGCTTGATTGGACGCAATAACGAGAACATGCCCTCTCCGCGTCGGTTAAACAGATCAGATTAGGCTTCATGAATGCGGAGAGCGGAGCATAGCGGAGAGGAGCGATTCCAACGGAAAACAGGAGCGGCGGAGGGTATTGCGGCTATGGTCCAGGGTGGGAACGTCGGAGAGGAAACAACAGCAAATGAGGCCATTCATGAAGGTTGATTTTAGTATTGGAAACACATTGACTGGCTGTAGGAGGCTGACCGAGCTACTGACCGCTAAGCTACAATCTTACGGGGCTGCAGATGGAACGCACCTCGTCGTCAGGTCAGGTCGATGGAGGATGTTCAAAAGTCAGGCAACGATCATGGAGTGGGTTGATTTCACAACGCGGGGAGTCAATACTATTATGAGGGGATCCATGGGGAATTACGGAGTACCCTGTTAATTAATCAGGATACCGCATGTATCGAAACAGATACGTCTTGCCACTATTCGATTGAGCGACGTGTATCCTTTTTTCGAAGACGTAGTTGTTGGCAGATCTCAACCCTCCAAGACTGTAGATCAGAAATAGAGGGCTGCAGCAACGCATTTCCTATTCTGACTCGTCTAATATGCTGCGTTGTGCATCTCCTAACACATTGATATTCAAAAAGATGTGCGCGTTTGCTTTCGCCGCCAAAGAGGAATCTGCCGAGGATGCAGGCCGATCGACGGAGGAGGGTGAGCGGAACACGGCGGACGGGCGCACCTCAAGGCTTACTTAAGTCGAGGGCTTCAAAACTGAGTTCGGAGGAATTTCCGAAGCGTGAGAACGGGAAGTCCGTAAGGTGATTCTGAATAAAAAGTATAGAAAAATAAGGGATAATGGTATGGATAAGTTGGGATTTGATACAAGGAAGCAAGGTGTTGAACGAATCGCGGAGTATGGAACGGCATGTACAGCATGGTAAATTTGGAGAATAACACGATGCTTGAGAAATAGGCCATCCCTAGGCTTTAGCAACCCTTACAATTTGTGTAACCAACATGTCAGCGGAAGAGATGCCGAGAGTGAGAGGTGAGACGAGAAGTCCTGAGCTTCCTAATGCTGATACATTCGAAAGGTGATGTTGCTCAACCAGTGGCATGTCAATGATGGGAGCGTCGTACAAATGCCTGTAACCTCATTTGCTTGCGGCTGTTTCCTGGCATGTGCGTTTTCCTCCTCCTCCTCCTCCTCCTCCTCCTCCTGTGCCCCAAATCCCGTCTGCTCTACTGCATGGGGGAAACGGTAGGGAAATGGGGCCATGGTAGGGTCCATGCCGTGCGCCCACCTCGAGTTCGGAGCCAGCACACCGAAGACAGACTCTGGAAAGACTCTGGAAAGACTCTGGAAAGACTCTAGGTGAATGATGAATTGTGAGGACTGTTATTTTGTATTCAGGATGAGGTTAAGGAAAGGCAGAGCTAATAACCAGTACACAAAGGAATTTAATGAAAGTAAACTTTCATGTGAAATACCATTCCCTGACGTCCATCATACCTAACCTTTGTGTCTACAGAGGGTGCTCTTCAAGCCATCAACATCATCACCATCATCGGTCCCCCCACTGCGCTATGCACAACCCCGGTATCTCGCTCTGACGCCGCATTCTCGACCTCGACCATAGGCTCTCTCCAAGCCCTATTCAAGATATACACCCCTACCGAACTAGCTTTCCCCCTCATATACACCCCTCTCCCTGGCGGGTTCCTCCCCTCCACGCACGCCGTAGCCGCTCCATTGGATTTTTTTTTTGGTGTTCGCTTGTCCATTTTCCCTTTCGTGGGGCTTTTTTTTCTGAGCTGCTCCGAAGCTGGACCCAGTTGGATTGACTCAAGAAAAAGAGGCAGTGAACCATTGAGCTGTCACAGTTACTGTTATAGTTACTCGAGCTGCTATTGGACTGGCCTTCTTTTGCTGGACGGCTTCGGACATCAATTCCCTTTCTCCCGTGCCCTCCACTTCCACTCTCACTCTCACTCCCACTCATCTCCCGCCCATTCATAAAAGCAGAGCTGTTGCCCTCCCCCTCCAACATTTTCTCTCCTCTTGATCTCTTCCTCCTACTGCCACTGCTCTGTCCTCTCGCGTTCGCCTCTCCTTAGAATCTAACGTGCCCATCCTGCCTGCTACTGCACTGCAAGCCAGTCGCCTTTTGATACCCATTCGTTTTACGAATAACCTCTTTGGTGAAGAGGACCACCACTTGGTAAGTTTGTGATGAGCACTCCCTATCGAAAGCAACGATTTCCCGTCTGGAGCCGAACTGGATTCACTTCTGCATCTCCTACGACACCTGGTGCAGCTCCTCGACACAGAACTAAGTTACCTGGATAAACGATATTCGGGCCATCGCTGCTCATTCTTGAGACCTGAACTGGCGACATACTGAAATCACATGTCTCAGACGACAAGTGAAGGCAACATTTCTAGCGGACTAGCTTTACGGGCCTCTCTGATTGCGCTCCTCTGGCATTGGTGGCATTTGTTTCCATTTCCAACAGTTGGTGGCATCGCTGCAAGTGACGTCCATCCCCAGGCGCCTCTTCGGCCCCCCCTTGTCTTAGCCGCATGGCTGCATGGTTAGGTTGTTAGCATTGCACAGTCCATCATTGGCCCTGTTGCTCTAAACATCCCACTCCAATGCAGCCAGGACAAGGGCCCCGCCCGGTAGACCGCCGATAATTTGGTGGGTCGATGGCCGAAATAAGACAGCTCAGAAGCTTGGTCGAGAGCCTGCATTGTCTTGGAAGTGGATGTTATGAAATGGACACTTCAGCATTGTCATGGCGCTGTTCGCTCGAGGATGCTACGCAAAACCATTCAGCCAGAACTAGAGGCTGTAGTGAGAGCTGCGGGCGCAATTTGGCGGGGCATATTCTCTGGTGGTTTTGAGTTATCGTCATATTTCCTTATCTCTACCCGATGCCGGAGCCACCAACGTTTTTTTTTTTATTAGCGACCCCTCAATGAACAGCAAACCCTGGACTGCCTCGGCCAACCTTTCGGAACCTGTTTGAGCTCACCGGAACTGGTCCTGCAGCCTATTACACGCAGCGCGTTTAATTTCCATATCTTCCTTTTACCCGTGCTAATTGATTGAATGCTAGATTTCCGGTAGAGTGGCTACAGCTGCTCTTACCAACGCGCCCCGCGATCCTACATCCCCCGCCGAACTCCCCCACAACCCCACCCAAGTTCGATCGAATCCTTGCCTAGCATGGGCCTAAACGAGGACTTCGACGACCGACATATTCAAACCGAAGCCGAGCAACAACCATACATACCTTATGAGTATCAGACTGAGAACAATGACTCGTGGGCCGGTGCCTTGCCGGTGAAGCAGGGTCTCTATGACCCTTCTTATGAGAAGGATGCTTGCGGTGTCGGCTTTGCTTGGTCAGTTACTTTTCAGATGACCATCATAACCTCACTAACATGTTCTTAGCCACATCAAGGGCAAGCCTAGCCACAAGATTGTCAGTGATGCCCGTAACCTTCTCTGCAACATGACCCACCGTGGTGCCGTGGGATCTGATGCACGAGATGGTGATGGTGCTGGTGTCATGACATCCATCCCCCACCGGTTTTTCATCAAGAACTTTGAGAAGGAGGAAGACATTAAGCTGCCTCCCCTGGGCCAGTACGCCGTGGGAAACCTGTTTTTTAAGCCCGACGAGGAGACTCTTCAAGAGTCCAAGAGGCAGCTGGAAGATGTTGCCGAGTCGCTGGGCCTCCGAGTCCTAGGATGGCGAAGGCCTCCTGTCGACTCGACTCTTCTAGGGCCTGCCGCCAAATCGCGTGAGCCCATCATCGCTCAGCCTTTTGTTGTCCTGGCCTCTGCCTACGGTACTGGAAATGCTCCTGAGATGACCGACCCTGAGAAGTTTGACGAACGCTTGTTTGAGAGACAGCTGTACATCCTTCGAAAGCGTGCCACTCAGAGCATTGGTCTTCACAACTGGTTCTATCTCTGCTCCCTTTCAAACAAGAACATTGTTTACAAGGGTCAGCTCGCTCCCGTCCAGGTTTACTCTTACTACCATGATCTTGTCAACGCTGATTACGAGGCTCACTTTGCTCTGGTGCACTCTCGTTTCTCTACAAACACATTCCCCTCATGGGATCGTGCTCAGCCTCTCCGATGGGCTGCCCACAACGGTGAAATCAACACGCTACGAGGAAACAAGAACTGGATGCGCGCCCGTGAGGGTGTCATGCAGTCTGATATCTTCAAGGAGGAGCTCGAGCAGATGTACCCTGTTGTCGAGGATGGTGGTTCCGATTCTGCTGCTTTCGATAACGTTCTCGAGCTTCTTACCATCAACGGTGTTCTCTCTCTTCCCGAAGCTGTTATGCTCATGGTTCCTGAGGCCTGGCAAGGCAACCAGCACATGGACCCCAAGAAGGCTGCATTCTACGAGTGGGCTGCTTGCCAGATGGAGCCTTGGGATGGCCCTGCTCTGTTCACATTCGCCGATGGCCGATACTGCGGTGCCAACCTTGACCGAAATGGTCTCCGACCTTGCCGTTTCTACGTGATGGACGATGACCGTATCATCTGTGCTTCCGAGGTCGGAACTATCCCCGTTGAGCCCGAGACCGTCATTCAGAAGGGTCGTCTTCAGCCCGGTCGTATGTTGTTGGTCGATACACAGGCTGGTCGCATCATTGATGACAAGGAATTGAAGGAGGCTGTTTCGAGTCGATATGATTTCCGAGCCTGGCTCGATAGTGAATTGATTACTCTGCCAAAGGTCGTTGAGATCATGGAGCAGGCCCTGGACCTTGCTCCCAAGCTTGATGACAAGGCTATCCAGGCTGACCCCCTTCTCCTCTCTTACGGTTATACCCACGAGCAGGTTTCCCTGTTGCTCGCTCCTATGGCCGCTGATGAGAAGGAAGCTCTGGGATCCATGGGTAACGATGCTCCTCTTGCCTGCCTGACCCAGGCTCCTCGTCTCCTCTATGATTACTTCCGACAGCTCTTCGCTCAGGTCACTAACCCTCCCATTGATCCTATCCGAGAGTCCATTGTCATGTCTCTTGAGTGTTATGTTGGTCCCCAGGGTAATCTGCTGGAGATGGACGCTTCCCAGTGTGGTCGTCTTCTGCTTCCCAGCCCCATCCTTTCCATCGAGGAGTTTAATGCTGTCAAGAACATGTCCAACAAGTACTCCGAGTGGACTGTCAAGACTATTGATCTGACCTTCCCCAAGAACCAAGGTATCCAGGGCTATATCAAGCACCTCGATGAGATCTGTAACGAGGCCTCCGCCGCCATCGAGTCTCGCGACCGTGTCATTGTCCTTTCCGACCGCAATACCTCGGCTGACCGCGTGCCTGTTTCCGCTGTCCTCGCTTCTGCCATGGTTCACCATCACCTTGTCAGCAACAAGTGGCGATCCATGGTTGCTCTTGTTGTCGAGACTGCTGAGGCTCGTGAGGTTCACCACATGTGTGTCCTCCTCGGTTACGGTGCTGATGCCATCAACCCCTACCTTGCCATGGAGTGCATTCTCAAGTTGAACCGCGAGGGTCTTATCAAGAAGAAGACTACCAACGAGACTCTTATCCGTAACTACAAACACTCCTGCGATGGTGGTATTCTCAAGGTTATGAGTAAGATGGGTATCTCTACTCTTGCCTCCTACAAGGGTGCCCAGATCTTCGAAATTCTGGGACTTGATGAGACAGTTGTTGAGCGATGCTTCAGGGGCACTGCTTCTCGTATCCAGGGTATGACTTTCGAGCTTATTGCTGAGGAGGCTTTCCGATTCCACGAGCGTGGTTTCCCCACCCGCGAGACTATCCTCCCCTCTGGTCTTCCTGAGTCAGGCGAGTACCACTGGCGAGATGGTGGTGAGCCCCACGTCAACGACCCTACCTCGATTGCCAATATCCAGGATGCCGTTCGCACCAAGAACGACAAGTCCTATGAGGCTTACTCCCGCTCCGAGTATGAGCAGATCAAGAACTGTACCCTCCGTGGTCTTCTTGACTTCAAGTTTGAGGACTGCACTCCTGTTCCCATCGACCAGGTCGAGCCTTGGACTGACATCGTCCGACGCTTCTGCACTGGCGCCATGTCTTACGGTTCCATCTCCATGGAGTCTCACTCTACTCTTGCCGTTGCCATGAACCGTCTTGGTGGCAAGTCCAACACTGGTGAGGGTGGTGAGGATCCCGAGCGATCTCAGCGTATGCCTAACGGTGACACCATGCGTTCTGCTATCAAGCAGGTCGCTTCTGGCCGTTTCGGTGTCACTTCTGCCTACCTTGCTGACTCCGACGAGCTTCAGATCAAGATGGCTCAGGGTGCCAAGCCTGGTGAGGGTGGTGAGCTTCCTGGCCACAAGGTGTCCAAGTCTATTGCTCGCACCCGTCACTCCACCCCTGGTGTCGGTCTTATCTCGCCTCCTCCTCACCACGACATTTACTCCATCGAGGATCTCAAGCAGCTGATCTACGATCTTAAGTGCTCTAGCCCTCGATCCCGAGTCTCCGTCAAGCTTGTGTCTGAGGTCGGTGTCGGTATCGTCGCCTCTGGTGTCGCCAAGGCCAAGGCCGATCACATCCTGATCTCTGGTCACGATGGTGGTACTGGTGCCTCTCGATGGACTGGTATCAAGTACGCCGGTCTTCCTTGGGAGTTGGGTCTGGCTGAGACTCATCAGACTCTGGTTCTCAACGACCTTCGTGGTCGTGTCGTCGTCCAGACTGATGGTCAGCTCAAGACTGGTCGTGATGTTGCCCTGGCTTGTCTGCTTGGTGCTGAGGAATGGGGCTTTGCCACTGCTCCTCTCATCGCTATGGGCTGTGTCTTCATGCGCAAGTGCCATTTGAACACTTGCCCTGTCGGTATCGCTACCCAGGATCCTGAGCTTCGCAAGAAGTTCACTGGAACTCCCGAGCACGTCATCAACTTCTTCTACTATGTTGCCAACGAGCTCCGGGCCATTATGGCCCAGCTTGGTTTCCGAACCATCAACGAGATGGTTGGCCACGTCGAGGTCCTCAAGATGCGTGATGACCTTCGAACCAACAAGACAGCCAACATTGACCTGTCTCTCCTCCTGACACCCGCACACAAGCTCCGGCCAGGTGTTGCCACCTTCAACGTCCGAAAGCAGGACCACAAGCTCCACGTCCGACTCGACAACAAGCTTATCTCTGAGTCTGAGTTGACTCTCGACAAGGGTCTCCCCTCCAGAATTGAGTGTGACATCGTCAACACTGACCGAGCAATGGGTACTTCACTTTCTTACCACATCTCCAAGCGATACGGCGAGGCTGGACTGCCCATGGACACTGTCCATGTTAATATCAAGGGCTCCGCTGGTCAGTCTTTTGGTGCTTTCCTTGCCCCTGGTGTCACCCTTGAGCTCGAGGGTGATGCCAACGATTATGTTGGCAAGGGCCTGTCTGGTGGTCGTCTGATCATCTACCCTCCCCGCTCCGCTGTCTTCAAGTCGGAGGAGAACATTCTCATTGGTAACACTTGCTTGTACGGTGCTACTACTGGTACTTGCTTCTTCCGTGGTGTTGCTGCCGAGCGTTTCGCTGTCCGAAACTCCGGTGCTACCGCTGTTGTTGAAGGTGTTGGTGACCACGGTTGTGAGTACATGACTGGTGGTCGCGTTGTTGTTCTTGGATCTACTGGTCGCAACTTTGCTGCTGGCATGTCTGGTGGTATTGCCTACATCTTGGATGTTCACGGTGATTTCCACTCCAAGCTCAACGGCGAGATGGTTGAGGCTAGTGGTCTCGAGGATCCTGCTGAGATTGCTTTCGTTCGAGGTCTCATTGAGGATCATCATCACTACACTGGCTCCGAGCGCGCAGCTCGCATCCTGGTTGACTTTAACCGAGCTCTTCCTCGATTCATCAAGATTCTTCCCGTCGACTACAAGCGAGTCCTCGAGGAAGAGGCTGCCAAGGCTGCTGAAGCCAAGCGTGCTGAGTACAACCTTCCTGCTGTCTCTGGCGTCCAACACAAGAAGTCTGAGAAGGTTGCTAAGCTCCAGGATCTCGAGGAGGCTGTTGGTGACAACGCTGCCGAGAAGAAGCGTGCCCTTGTTCTCGACAAGACTCGAGGTTTCAAGATGTACAAGCGCCGTCAGGAGAAGTACCGTCCTGTCAACTCTCGTCTCAAGGATTGGGCTGAGCTGAGCTCTCGTCTGGACGAGGACGAGCTCAAATACCAGTCAGCTCGTTGCATGGACTGTGGTGTACCTTTCTGTCAGTCCGAGACTGGCTGCCCTATCTCCAACATTATCCCTAAATGGAATGAATTGGTGTTCCAAAATCAGTGGAAGGATGCTCTCAACCGTCTCCTGATGACCAACAACTTCCCCGAGTTCACTGGCCGCGTTTGCCCGGCTCCTTGTGAGGGTGCTTGTGTCTTGGGTATTAACGAGGACCCTGTTGGTATCAAGTCTATTGAGTGCGCCATCATTGATCGCGGTTTCGAGATGGGATGGATGGTTCCTCAGCCTCCCAAAGTCCGAACCGGCAAGACTGTCGCGATCATTGGATCTGGTCCTGCTGGTCTGGCCGCTGCTGATCAGCTCAACCGTGCCGGTCACCTCGTTACTGTTTACGAGCGAGCCGACCGTCTCGGAGGTCTACTCATGTACGGTATTCCCAACATGAAGCTTGACAAGCGTATTGTCAAGCGCCGTACCGACTTCATGGCCTCTGAGGGTATCATCTTCAAGACTGGCGTTGCTGTTGGTGAGGAGGGCCACCCTTCTCTCAACGACCTTCGAGCCAGCAACAACGCCGTCGTCATTGCAACTGGTGCTACTGTTGCCCGCGACCTTCCTATCAAGGGCCGTCAGCTCGATGGTATTCACTACGCTATGGAGTTCCTCCACAAGAACACCAAGTCTCTCCTTGACTCCGAGCTTGCGGACAACACCTACATCTCCGCCAAGGGCAAGGATGTTGTTGTCATCGGTGGTGGTGACACTGGTAACGATTGTATTGGTACTTCTCTCCGTCACGGTGCCAAGTCCGTCACCAACTTCGAGCTTCTGCCTCAGCCTCCCCCCGAGCGTGCCAACGACAACCCTTGGCCTCAGTGGCCTCGTATCTACCGTGTTGACTACGGTCACACCGAGGTTCGCCAGCACACTGGCAAGGATCCTCGTGAGTACTGCATCATGTCTGAGGAGTTCATGGATGATGGCTCTGGCAAGGTCAAGGGCATCAACACCATCCGCGTGGAGTGGACCAAGTCTCCTAGCGGTGGTTGGGACATGAAGAAGGTTGAGGGCTCTCAGCAGTTCTTCCCTGCCGACCTCGTTCTCCTTGCCATGGGTTTCCTTGGACCTGAGGCTCGTGTTCTTGGTGACGAGATCGAGAAGGATGCTCGCAAGAATGTCAAGACTGCCCCCGGCAAGTACAGCACCAACCTCGAGGGCGTCTTCGCGGCTGGTGACGCCCGCCGCGGTCAATCTCTCATTGTCTGGTAAGTTTTACTATTTATTCACTTCAAAAAGCACATCACTAACAAATGTCCCAGGGGTATCAACGAAGGTCGCCAAGCTGCTCGCGAGATTGATCTCTATCTCGAGAAGTATACCAACCTGCCTGTCACTGGTGGTATCACCAAGCGCACTGCGCAGGAGATTTTCAGCCAGATCAAGGTCGAGGCTTGAATAAAAATTGCATAGTTTCTTTATTTATTCTATATTTGGGACACGGGAGCAACGGATCGGATACAGGATGATACCATGACCGTGGAATCGGATATGATAAAAGGTGTCTGTTCAGGAATGATGAATGTATTAGTTATACCAATTTGAATGACTGTTGGCTACGACAGGCTATTAGAATACTTGGTTTGGCAATTCTCGCGCTTGTGATGTTTTTGGGAGATTAAGAAAATGTTTAGGAAAGTTTTATAAAGATAATCGTAAACTTAGTAAAGTTTATGTTACTTTAGTCTTGGCCCCAAGAAATGAAATCCAGAGGGAGGAATTTGCGGTACTTCGTCATGAATGCACTCTCGTCAAGGAAGCCCGGAGGTGCAGCGTTGGTTTCCGTGTTCATGCGTGTATAGAACAATACCTACCATTGGCTAGATCCCGAGTTCGAAATGAGAAGTGAAATTCGCATCAGAGACAGGTCGCGTGCCCTCTTGTCAACTTGACTCAAGTTGCATATTCACGAGACATTTAATTGGTAAACAAGACAACGACGAAATCATCGAGAGAACAAGCATCGAGCTGGAGGTTTGAGCAATGCAACGTAACTCAACTCACGTGCTATTGACGTTGCTAAGGAAATGATTTATTCGAATCTGGTTTAGCTGCAAACTCTAGTCAAAAGCCAATTTTTACCGTAAAGATAGTGACATGCCATGACAGAGCCTGAATACGAAGAATCTTGAGAGGTTTTCACACCCGAAAATTCTTCAGCTTTCACTAACAAAAATTACTTGAAGCCATGAACTGAGACTATTCGGCCAATTCTCTTCACGTGCGTAGATGGAGACACATGAATGCACGCAGAAGCAGGGATTAGACAGACGGGAATGATATGCACCTAGATTTTAGATGCATCCACGGCAACACGTGTGTAAGTGGTAGATTCTGATAGGGCAATTGGAGACAAATTCAACATGGATTAGCAGAACCGAGGCGAAACGGGTATCAAGCTGCCAGGTCGCTTCCAGCGGGTTATGGGTCTGTTACGGTTGCATTTCCCACTGAGGGTTAGTTTCAGCAGCTGTTTTGGACCTGAAGAGCTGTTTTTATAGTGAGTGGATGCTGCCCATACTGTAGGTGGTCCAACGTTCACTGCCTTGCTTTCCGCTAGTGGGGTCCTGGCGTCAGGTCCAGGTCCAGGTCCAGGGCAGTCAGTTTGTTGATCCATTGTTGCCCAGCCTTTTTCTCGTTCAACTTCTTGAAACTACAACTGTAACTTATTTTGTGTTATCGTGCACCTTCATCTTCGCACGTCACAACAACAAACTTCGATTGTCATCCCTAATATCGTCGTATATGCTTTCTGTCGCGAGTCTAGCATCTCTAGGCAGCATCATCTCGCCTCGGCCGTCTCGTCTCCATTGCCGCGTCTCGAAGCTATAATCCGCTCTTGACGGAACTGCATCATCATTGTGTCATGCGCCGCAATTGAACCTATTCCGAATTCCTAAACGCTTTACCTTTGTCTCAGGTGCGATCTCTCGACGACCTATTTCGCCCTACATAGCACTCTGTTGGTCGCCTGCTTGGAGATAATTGGTCTATCTTGTCGTAAAGCTACAATCGCTATCCACCCACAATGCGCTTCGGTCGGACCCTCCGCGAGTCCATCTATCCGCCATGGAAGGACAAGTACATCGAATATGCGAAACTCAAGAGCTTGTTGAGAGAGGATGTGGCCGATGACGATAACCAGCCGTGGACCGAGGAGGACGAGTCTCGCTTCTGCGAAGAGATCTTCAACAACCAACTCGAGAAGGTCGCTCAGTTCCAAGAGCAACGCTTTAACGCTCTTAAGGAACGAGTTGACGCTGCTTTTGATAAGCTCAAGGAACTGGCTCCCGTGGAGTCCTCAGGGGATGATGGAGCTCCTCAAAAGGGCGAGATCTCGGCCTCTCGCTTGCGTACTCTGGAATCAGAGCTTGACGAGATCACTAATGAGGTTCGTGAGCTCAAGAAGTATAGCAACATCAACTATACTGGCTTCCTCAAGATTATTAAGAAGCACGACCGGAAGCGAGGAGACCGTTACAAGGTCCGACCTATGATGCAGTTCAGCCTTTCTCAGCGACCATTCAACTCTGAGACTGGTTACTCCCCGCTACTCAATAAGCTGTCCATCATGTACTTTGCCATTAGGCAACAACTCGAAGATGGCGGAGAGCAGTTGCCACCCTTGGATCTCGAGAGTCAGGGCGAGACTCACAATGGCGAGCGCTACACAGCTCACAAATGTAAGTCAAATTCAAGACGCCATCAGCTTTGATGTACTATGCTAACTCGGTTACAGTCTGGGTCCATCCTGATAATTTGCTCGAAGTCAAGACTGTCATTCTTCGACATCTACCAGCTCTCGTTTACAGCGAGCAGTCCGCCAAGGAGCTCGATGGCAGCGACTCTCCGTCTATCACTTCGCTGTACTTCGATAATAAGCAATTTGAGCTTTATGGTGAGAAGGTCAACCGCAAATCCGAAGCAACGTCCCTGCGACTTCGCTGGTATGGACAATTGGCTACTCGACCCGAGATTTTCGTCGAGCAGAAGACTGTCGATGACAAGGGTGGCAGCCAGGACCTCAAGTTCACAATCAAGGACAAATATGTCAAGTCATTCGTGGATGGCGAATACAACCCTGAGAAGGCGGTTCAGAAGATGAAGAGACAGAGCTTTGCTCCTGAAAAGATTGAGCAATTCCAGGAGACTGTCAACAACATACAAAAATACGTCAAGGAGAAGGGTCTTAGCCCTGTTCTGAGGGCCAACTATGTTCGAACCGCTTTTCAGAAGCCTGCTGATGATCGCATTCGCATTGCCATCGATACCGATGTGGCATTCATCCGTGAGGACACTCTTGATCCCAGCCGCCCTTGCCGTGATCCAAATGAGTGGCATCGTCTTGACATTGACGAAAGCGAGATGACCTACCCCTTCAAGAAGATGAACCAGAGCGAGGTCAACCGTTTCCCTTATGCCCTTCTTGAGATCAAGTTGAAGGAGGATAGTCAACGAAAGCACCCGACATGGGTTGAGGATTTGATGTCCTCCCACTTGGTTCACCCTACCCCTCGCTTCTCCAAGTTTGTCCATGGTATTGCAGCTCTCTTTGAAGATTACGTCAATAACTTGCCTTTCTGGCTCAGTGATCTCGAGTCTGATATCCGAAAGGACCCTCAGAAGACATTTGAGGAGGAGGAGCAGCGACGTGCTCAACGGCATGAGGATGTTATGGCTGTCGGAAGTCTGATCGGAGCGGGAGCTAAGTCTGGGTCCTATAAGCCCGCCCAAAGCTCACCAGTCAGCAAGTCTTATCTGGCCGAACGCATGTCGAAGGATTCGGTCGCTCAAGCTCTTAACAGGCGGACGTCTACTCCCGCGACCGGAGAGGAAGCTGGCGAGAGCAGTTCTCAGCAACGGTCAGAGCAGGAGAGGTCCTACGGAACTCTCTCATCTGTTATCCCAGGATTCTCACTATCCAAGTACTCAAGGGCGAAGCGGGCATCTCAACAGCCATTGCCAGAGGGTGTAGTTGCGCCGACAGAATGGATCAAGAACATGGGCGAACTCAAGGTTGAGCCCAAGGTTTGGCTCGCCAACGAGCGAACTTTCCTTAAGTGGCAGCATATCTGTATCCTTCAGGGCGGTCTGGCTGTTGGTCTTTACACAGCAGCTGGCGAGAACACACTTGCTTCTGTCATTGGTCTCTTGTTTGTCCTCATTGCTGTCTTTGCCGGCATCTGGGGTTATGCAATGCTGAGAATCAGACGAACCATGATTGTGGAGCGAAGCGGTAAGGACTTTGACAACATGATCGGGCCCATGATTATCAGTGGCTCACTGATGCTTGTGCTCATTCTCAACTTTTTCTTTGCGGTAAGTTATATTTTCCCTCTGGTAGTTGATTGAAACTAATGATTATTGCAGTATCGGGAGGCCTTTGGAAAATTCAAGGATGATCAGAATAGCCTGGGAGAACTTCTGTCTGAAGATCTGAAGTAATCGCAGCTGTGATGAGCTAAAGAGATGGAGGGTGTATAGTATGTGTGTTCTACACGAGCTTTGATAGGATGGGCGTTGGATGCTGCATACTCGCTGGTGTTTTACATGATCATTCAGAGGAAGGATTGGCTATTACTAGCAATAGATGCATTTAAGCAGTTTAATTGTCTGTATTGTAGATGTTCCTATGTAAGTTTTGGATGCCCCTAGGAAGCTGCATGCAGGCCTGGGGTTGGTCATGCAGGTTGATACGAAGTGTGACACCTCGGCGAAGAGAGAGAGAGACTGGAGGGTTTGTTTGAATGATTGGTTGATCAGATATGGCAATCAACTGGAGATTGTCAAGGTTATTGTGTGATATCTTGGCTTCAGTGCAGTTACTCAGGGAGAATACTGAGGGTATCGCAGTGAGCAAACAATTGGATAGGTATCTTTGAATGGCTGCGTGTTGGCTGCGCGTCCCCTCGGCTGTGCATCAGATACTTTCCGTTAAAAGTTTAAACTTAACAGCTGGTAGTTCCTATAGCGACTTTGTTATTGGAGCTTCCCGTTGTGATTGACTTTCAACCTCCAACCACCTCTAAACATCAACTTCTACTATATCCGATCCCTCTTATTATATATCTCGATACAACAATCCTTGGTTTGCCCCGAATCTCGACCGCCTCGGATTAACAATTTCATCGCCAATCTGCTGCAAGACGCGCCACTAAAAAAAAGGGAACAGGCTGGCGTGGGGTCCCCTGTTGCTTTGCTTGCGCATTGCCTCAACTTAACGCAGGGCGCTTGCATTCTCTTTCTTTTTTCTTCCACAGAGAAACAAACTCGAGAACTTTTCCTCTTTTTTGTCGTGCTTCAAAGGGAAAAGAGCCGGGGATAGCATCACATGGTCAATCATGTGCAACGTCAATTCTGCTTGCTAACGGGAACCCTTGTCTATCATACTTTCCACGCTCATTCAATTCTCCGTGTCTTATCTCTCAGCGCGCCTTAGGCGTCGCAACCACGCCTTTGCGACTCTCGACTTTATGCGCCTCTTCTGAATTTCCCAACTTCTTATTTAATATCGATTGTCGCGTTGGAGTCGCGCTGCGCCTGATGACATCATGACGGATCAGGGCGAAAAGAAGGGTCTATGGAGTATGCTCCGAAGGGCCAGCTCCAGAAGACACTCAACGAAACCTCCGGTACGTAACAGCAACAGCGACAGCGACAACAGTGGCGTCGATATTTGTCCTTGGAGCTCGATTTGGGGTTCTTCACATCGGAAACCTCGGTTCCCGAGCTCGAGCTCCAGCTGTAACACGTATGGAGCTATAGCTACAGCTCCGATCTCGCCGAGGCACAATGTTGAGCATATCGCTAATACTGTCACTTACAGCCAAAAGACCTTGAGCCTAGAGAGTACCATCGTCCTCGTCGTGCTAGTAATGGCGACGTAGGCCATGCGCCATTTCGCCAAAGTATTGGTTCAGCTCCCGATCTTACCTACGATAGTCAGCGTCCTCCGACTGCCGAAGACGAGTCCAACATGCGCCGCAGACCGAAAAGAGGACAACCTGAACCCGAGCCCGAACCCCGGTCTTCCCCAATACGGTCCAAGTCGTCCGGCTTTCTTAACAAGTCCCGCGCATCGAATGGATCTAGACCGCCGAATGGACGTCCAGTTCGCGCTCGAGACCCTCAATCAGCCTGGCCACCCTATGGCATTTCTATGAACGATGAACTACCTCATCAACATGCCCTGGAGCTAGTTGCTCGAGGTGCTCCCTCGCATAAAGGCCACAAACGACCTATACCGCATCAACCCGAAGAATTCTACGCTCTTTATACGACATCGAGTGGAAATCGAGGTGATGGCAAGTCTTCTGACAATACCGATGTTTCGAACCTCCATGACTCTATGACACAGCTCATGACGTTACGCCTGATAGGCCATGGTTACGCAGACCGGCCATGGGAGACCCTCGAACAACCGAGTTTCGCCTTCTTTTTTGGACACCTACCTGGTACCATCACATTAAACGAATGGGTTTCAATGTCCAGTGTTCTTCCACCTACAATTGCTCTCCGAGATGCGGGAGTCATGCCTCGCACCATGAGTCTTGAGAGTATATTCGATCGACTGCAGGAATTACGACATGGTATTGAGGACGATGACGAGTCTTTGCTTTATCGCGTTCTTTATAAGCGTATTTTGAGGGACCCCGAGAAGTTTCTCAACCCCCACAAGACCCTCGACAAGCAGATTACGGATCTTATCATGGTTCT
Source organism: Fusarium dlaminii (assembly GCA_013186775.1). Lineage (NCBI taxonomy): Eukaryota > Fungi > Ascomycota > Sordariomycetes > Hypocreales > Nectriaceae > Fusarium > Fusarium dlaminii. Next base: position 181,522 of record JAAOAL010000104.1, on the reverse strand, counting down.
GTCTCGCCCGGACTGGATCGACTTTAGTAACCCCCGGAATCAAGTCGCTACACGCTTTATCTTCGACAGAAGCCCCGGGAATGAGGAGCAGTTTCACAAATTCTTTCACCAACTTCTGCTTAGTCTAGAGCTTGAGTTGCGCATTCAGTCAGACCAACATAGTGATTGGGCAAAGGAGAAGTTGACATCACAAATACCCCCATCGATACAGTGGAATCTGGCCCTGGCTCGTCGTTGGCAGGATTTTGTGCGTGTTGATGATGTTGGCAAGACACCTGAAGAGAGTGAGTGACAATAAGATCGATGTCGACGAGAGCTTGCTGCTAACAAAACCAGTTCTTCTCCGATATAAGTTAAAGAAGCGCCAAATCAGGATGTTGAGGCGCTTTGCTCAGATGATGAGATGGCCCAACCTAGCCGATACCCTTGATAATATGAAACAGAAGGATTCGGAATTGGCTCTGGATGAGGTCAGCTCTGATGCGTTTGCCTTCTTCAGTGGCCTTGTGTTGCCTGGTGTAAGTCTTCCTGCCTACTGATCGCCAACTGATTCTTTCTGCCCATGAGTAGAGGCTGACTGCGAATAGCAAACTTTCCCCTTCTTAATAATGAACACTCTCCTTGACCTTGATCCGGATAGTGCAACTGATAACCTCGCGCTTCTTTCACATATGCATCCTCACTGCGGATTTCAGTACAAGAACAGCTACACATATTGGTCGGCCACTTCGATTGTGGGTAAAGTTTTAGCACCTACATGCCATGCAGTTGCTGGTTGGATCGGCCCTGCGCGCCCTACCAAAGATCTTGACCCGACCCAGATTGCAAGAATTCGAAGCCGGAAACCAATACAGCGGATGAGCCCCCAGGATATCGAATCGATGGCAGAGCGTTCTGACCCGCTTGGCCCTGCTGCAGATGCATACCCAGTAGAGGATTACCAGCCAGTGCGCCCGAACGGCAGTCCTGAAGATGCTATTGACACGGTACGGATAGAGCTGTTAAGTCTCAAGCCAGCAGATGGACCTGGGGACGCCCCTACTGCGGCAGGGCTTTCGCGACTGTTTGACGCAACAGTGCAGTTTGCCATTGATGGCGTGTCATGGCCATTGAAACTCATGTACGATGTCTCATTCGTGGCCGCGTGGCCTTGCTCTGATGGGCCACATCCGCTCTTCTTTGACTACGTCTACACGTCAATCCGTGTAGATTCTATCGTTGGAGTGCGAGACTGGGGAGGTCTGTATGGGGGACCGCAATTGCATAGTGTGCGATCAAGCCCAGGACCAGGCATGATGCGAGGTCCCTACCGAGATATGTTCAGTCAGAGCTTCAACCACAGCCACGCACCATTAAACGGTTTCATGCAGACTGGTGCACTTGAGGAAGAAGATGAGAATGACGATGAAAAGGTTCTCGTGGTGGAAGCGTTCGGAGTCCGCGATAACGAGGTCTTGGCACGAGCATGGTGTTCTCACTGGGGTCTCAGTGCCGTGGTGGCCGATATTCGGAGAACATGGTAAGTCTGATGCGACGTGACAGAGGTGCATACTGTTGCTAACGAGGATCTAGTGTGGCATGTGCCATTCGTGAAGCGTACGCGGCAACGCTGACAGTGGTGATCCTGGTAGAAGGCCAGGAGTATCCCAATAATGAGTGACGAATTTATGAATTATGTATAGGTATTTGGTCCCACGCCTAGCAATGGGTTGTGATATGGACTGCCGGGAGTGATTTAGGCATGGTCAGGGGAGTTTGTGTTTTAGGAAGAAAGACAAGGGAGAGGCAGCAAAAACTCAAGAAGGGGGAATTGGATGCGAGCGGTGTGTTGCCGGTAATAGATGTTGAGGGTTGATCTGGCGTGATGGTTGAGGGAACAGTTCCTTCAGAGCTGAGGAGATTGTCTCATGTGATAATCTTGACTGCATATGCATAGTTAGTTGAAGGCTCATCAGCTCATGGGTTGTAAGATAATAGCATTGGGAGAAGGAAAGATAGCATAGCATAGCATGATTGCATTTCGTTGACCATCGTGTAACTTGTCTTGACCTGTCCCATCCTATCAAGGTGACCAGATGCAGGGTGATACTCACCGCACAAGACACAGCCAAGCAAGTCACAAGATCTCGGTGAGCGAAGATCATCAGATCCCATTGGCCAATTGCTCCATGCATCACGGATGAGCCGGATCTGGAATTCCGGACCTGATGGCTGGAACAGTTTCAGCATCCCGCTGTAATGTGCTGTAACGCTATAAGTGCGCTAAACCGACCCCTCGGGATGGGTGATAGGAATTGCCGGATACAGTGGAGGCCAGATGATCCCTGTCCCAGGATCATTTGGAGGTCATCGGACACTATGAGTTTTTCTCTTGTTTTGTTGTTTCTCGTGTTTTCCACCCCGCCCGCTTCGGCCGAGAGAAGAGGATGGAAGTTTATGCCACATCATATCATCTTACTACGGACGATTATCAGAGAGACAGGCCAAGTGGGCGGTGTGTTTTTGGTTAGTTGTGGTGGAGATGCGTTGATCGCATCGTGAGAGTCGCTTAGACAGTTCCTGAGGTACTCTACTGGGTAGGTATCAGAGTACTGCTATATCTAGAGTTTGGTGCCAACGATTAGGTTGAGTTAGGTTAGGCAGTCGTTTAAGGGGTAATATCTTGTTGAGTTGGGCATCGTCGTCAACAAATTCCGTGTGGTTCAAACCTAGATGGATATGGGGAAAACCGATGTCTCTGATACGCGATTTGCAAGTCGATGGATTCTTAGACATTTGTCTCATGATTGGTTATCAACGAAGCAAGGAATAGTCTTCTTTGCCTTTTGTTTCTCTTGCCAAGTTATATTTTATGTGCACGCCTTGTATTTGATGCTGTTATTGTTCATCATGAGTTCTCATAATGGCAATGGCAGATCATGAAATCTGTCGCTAGCCTGGAGATGGACTGATGGACCGTTCTGGGTGGCTTGGGAACCCCACCTAAGCTCAGGCAGCAACATTCTGAACGGTTCAAGAGAAGAAAAAGAGTAGAGAGTCTAGAGAGTCTGAGAGTGATGCTGTTGAGGACGCCACTGAATAGTAGCATCGACATTCAGCACAACTCTCGGCTGCAGGGCTTCTCCATCTTTGGGAGAACCTGCAGCGATTCTCAGCTTCTAGAGCTCTTGGTATCTCAATAGACACACCTGAATTACTATAGCACACCCTCTGGCTTTGCCTCCCACGTCCTCCTCACTCTAGGCTCATGCATCCCGAACATCCCCGCCCTGAAAATAGTGGGTTTCGGTGGGGGTTCCCCGGGCTCAGAACATGTCAAAGCTCTCATCTATCATGGGCAAACAATGGAGCTCTCCCCATCATGACTGGCCTCTCTTTTTTTTTCTTGGTGGTGAATCGCGAGATGCCGAGAGAAGAGAGAGTCCATAATAAAAAAGTGTTCCACGAGCTTATTTTTGGGAGGAGGCCCCACATCGTCTGATGATCGATTCAATTGTTTAGATCATAGATATATATATGAGTGAGGTCTCTTCTCTACCAAAGTCCTCGGAGAGCAACGTCATCTGTTTATTCATGTTTATGAATTGAGTTACAAAGCATTACAGACGAATTCAATCCAATCCAATCCATCTCGAGCTAAGACTGAGTGATCCATCACTGGCCACACACCCTCAGCTACTGTACTCAAAGTTCCAGACTGTTGTTGCTTTTCGCGGGGTGACACCTCCGCCTCAGACGACGCCTCCTTTCTCGGCCTTCTGCTTCTGCTTCACACCTCTTCGAATCTTTCTTCCCCTCCCTCCCTCGCTCACTCATCGTCTTCCCAAGACTATGTATAGCAACCATAAGCCCATCAAAGTCATGGAGTAGGTTTCTCTCCATCTTGCCATTCTTTCACATTTCAGGCAAAGTTGCTAATCTACCTTCTTCGCAATGGATAGACCTCCTCAAGTTTTGGTATGCGCTCATCGAGATACACCCTTCAACCGTTGGTGGCGGTTGTGAAAGGTTAACATTGTGTCATGACTGACTTGTCTTGTGTAGGACCACTACATCGGTGTCGATGTCGGCACTGGCTCTGCTCGTGCTTGCATCATTGACGAAACTGGTGATATCAAGGCTCTGGCCTCTGAGAACATCAAGCTATGGCAGCCTGAGACTGGCTACTACGTAAGCTGCACTCGCAACCCCAATACCCATCATAAGCTGACTCCTCTAGGAACAATCCACCACAGATATCTGGCAATGCATCTGCGAATGTGTCCGCCGCGTCGTCAGCGAGTCCACAGTCAACCCTTCGAGCATAAAGGGCATTGGCTTTGATGCCACTTGCTCTCTTGCCGTCTTCACCCACGACACCGACGAGCCGCTCCCCGTCACCGGTCCAGACTTCACAAATGATGGCAATGACCGCAACGTCATCCTGTGGCTCGATCACAGACCTGTCGAAGAGACCGAGAAGATCAACAACACTAAGCACAAGCTTCTCAAATATGTTGGTGGAAAAATGAGCATCGAGATGGAGATGCCAAAGGTGCTCTGGCTCAAGAACCACATGCCGCCTGAGCTGTTTGCCCGTGCCAAATTCTACGACCTTGCCGATGCTCTCACACACTTGGCTACTGGTAACGAGACCCGTAGCTACTGCAGTGTTGTTTGCAAGCAGGGCTTCGTCCCAGTGGGTGTTGATGGTAGCGTCAAGGGTTGGCAAGAAGACTTCTACCATGAGATTGGTCTTGACGATCTTACCAAGGACGACTTCAAGCAGATGGGTGGTGTCAACGGGGTGGTGAGCCTTTTTCATATTTTCTCCCCTTGATTTCTCTGCTCCATTCATTTCATACACCAGAAGCTAACTCCTAGATTCGCAGAACGGAACCTATGTCAGCGCTGGCGAGCCTGTAGGCACTTTGAGTAGACTAGCCGCGAACCAACTCGGTCTTCCCATGGGCATCCCTGTGGGCAGCGGTGTCATTGACGCATATGCAGGTTGGATCGGAACTGTGGGCGCTAAGGTCGATCTTGGAGACGACGAGCTCAACGCTGCTGTACCCCACAATGACCTTGCCCAAGCCTTCACTCGTTTGGCTGCTGTTGCAGGAACTTCCACATGCCACTTGGCTCTGTCCAAGGAACCTGTCTTTGTACCTGGTGTTTGGGGTCCTTACCGTGATGTACTCTTGCCCGAGTTTTGGATGGCTGAAGGTGGTCAGTCTGCGACTGGAGAGCTTCTGCGACATATGCTCGATATCCACCCAGCTTACAATGAGACATGCGCCCTCGCCAAGGCTGAAGACAAGCACATCTATGACTTCCTCAACACTCACCTTGAGTTGATGGTTGAGAAGCATAATGCTCCCTCGATTTCATACCTTGGACGTCACCACTTCTTCTATGGTGACCTTTGGGGTAACCGCTCACCAATCGCGGATCCCAACATGAAGGGCAGCATGATCGGACTGGACAGCGACAAGAGCACCGACAACATGGCTCTCTGGTACTACGCCACCATGGAATTCATCGCATTGCAGACCCGCCAAATCGTCGAGCAGATGAACAATGCCGGTCACGAGATCTCCTCCATCTTCATGTCTGGTTCCCAGTGCCAGAACCCCGTTCTCATGAACCTTCTAGCAACCGCCTGCGGCATGCCTGTCCTTATCCCCCGTTACGTCAATGCTGCTGTCGTTCACGGCGCTGCCATGCTCGGTGCCAAGGCAGCAAGTCATGCCAAGGAGGGCAGCGAGCCTGAGTCTCTCTGGAGCATCATGGATCGCATGAGCAAGCGAGGTCGACTGGTCGATCCCAGCACCAACGAGGACGAGAAGGCTCTGCTTGATGCCAAGTATGAAATCTTCCTGGACATGTGCAAGACACAGCAGGAATACCGCAGCAAGATTGACAAGGTGGCTTCCAAGAAGGCACGTGTCAATGGTGCTCCCAATGGTGCTTAGGGGTTGAGCTTGTGTATTTGATGACGATATGAAGTTGATGAGTGCTGGATTTGGGCAATTGGCGTTGGAATATGGTATAAAGACCAGTAATTAATGATCATCCGTGCGTAGATACGAAGGCGTATCCCTAAAAAGGGTGAATGAAATAGAATAATCGATTTCTTTCTTTGTTAATTACAATGTTTTATGTTGGTGTATCACAAACATCCATTTCCAGCTTGAAATCTACTGGCTGAAAGCTGGAGCTCTAAGCATTGACTCTGCAGTTTGTCTAGCGTTGCCTAGGAGCAAACACTCTCTCTGATTGGACAAAGCTTCACCTCCAAGGATCTCATCCCAGCCTTGGCCCACTCCTAAATTTCTAGATCCAAACGCGCCGCCTTTCTCTGTTTGTTGACCAGGCTTTTTCCATATTCTCTCAACCACGTATTCAGACATTTCGTCTGTCAGCAGCACTCCTTCGCTTCGTATACAACCCAAGGAAACACGATCGCCTTTTTTTCCGACGGTAATCATCGATAACGAGGCGCCATGTCACTCTTCGGACAGTCCACCAACACTGGTGGCAGTTCACTGTTTGGAGGAGCCAACACGGGTGGCACAACAGGCGGGCTGTTTGGACAGTCTACAACACAGAATCAGCAGAGCGGAGCAACAGGTGGTGGTCTGTTTGGTCAAAATGCCCAGAACCAACAACAACAACAGAGCGGAACAACGGGAGGGGGCTTATTTGGAGGACTGGGCGCAAACAAACCAGCTACCACGGGTACTAGCCTCTTCGGACAGCCGCAACAACAGCAGCAGACCGGTAACACAGGCGGCGGTCTCTTCGGTCAGTCAACGACACAGCCGGCCAGCACAACCACCGGCGCCGGAACTGGCACTGGACTGTTTGGACAACAACCTGCGCAGACTCAGCAGAGTGGAACTACAGGCGGTCTGTTTGGCGCTCAGCAGCAACAACAGAAGCCATCGCTGTTTGGTTCTTCCCTAGCGCAACCCGCGGCAGCTGCGAAACCCTCATTGTTCGGTCAACCGCAGCAGCAGCAGCCGCAACCCCAGCAGAACGCGCCTTCGATGCTTGGTGCAAGCACCCTTGGCGGAAGCACCCTGGGAGGAAGTCTTTTTGCCAGCCAGGCCCCCAATGGACAATCGCAATCACAACCAGCGGGTGCCTATTTCGACAGTCTCTTTGCCAAAAGCCAGAAAGCTGATGGTAAAGCCAATATGGAGGACCTACCAAGCCTCGAGCTTGGTTTGGGCGATTTACGGCATCGATTGAAGAAGCTCCAATCAAAGCCTAGCGACAAACCTCTTGGTGGAAAAGCTCACTATCTTCTTGCAGCCTCTGGTGTTGATCCTGGTGTTGCTGCTAAGGACCTTGGCCTCCTTGATGTCCAGGCTGGTCGCACTGAGCGAACTACCCATGGATACGCCCCTAGCGAACTCGATGTCGAAACATACCTCTCGAACCTCCAGACCAAGACGACTCTTAGTATGATTGCCGATGGGATCGATCGATCGGTTCGCGACTTTGACAACTTCCTCGAAGACAACGTTACAATGGAATGGGAGGCGCAACGAAAGCGCATCTACCAGCACTTTGGAATCTCGCCTCGTGAGGATGTTGCTACCTCTGGTCGTGAATCTCAGAGCGCTTTCGGTCGATCTAGACGCAAGAGCCAGGCCCCTGCGGCAAAAAGTGGCAGAGCCAGTGTCCTTGGCAGGTCGACACTCCAGAAATCTGTCATCGGAACACCTAGCCAAATTGGAGCGCATACAACTGATTTCTCGGATGTCGACCGCTCTTCTGAGGCTGGTGGCCTGGATGGTCGTGTTTCCTCTGACGATAGAGTGCTTCGCGAGAGGCAAGGACGTCTCTCAGAGAAGATTCGCAACCTCAACACAGCTCGTCTTCTTAAGCGACCTTATCCCATCCTCTCTGAGCTCGCGGCTGTTGAGAAAAAGTCACACGAACCCCATGCGCCACATCTTGTTGAGGCGTACCTTGCAGTCGTGGAGATTGTAGGCGAGAACCCTGATGCCGAGACGACACTTAACAATGCCACGGCCAGGGAGCGCGAATTCGCGGATATGTATCTCAACGATAACCCCAACTCAGCCAAGGCTGTTGAAATGCGAAAGCGTATCCTCAGCGGCGCAAACGTCTTCCTTGAGAAGCAGTTCCTGCGCGAAGTTGAGTCACTTATTGCTAAGCATCCTCACGAGGCGAAGCTTGGAGGTCTCCCCGATATTGTCAGCAAGGTCAAGGCGTACATCCGACTACGGTCCGCACGAAAGGATCTGGTTCCTGACAATACTGAGCTTCAGCAGGTTCAGGGCGAATATGTCTGGGCTATTGTGTTTTATCTGCTCCGCTCAGGACATGTGAGCGAGGCGGCTAAGTATGTTAACGACAACACCAATCAGTTCCGAGGCATTGATAGAACCTTTGCAACGTATTTGAACAACTACGCTGCCAGTGAGGATCGCCGTATCACCAACAGGAAGCTTTTAGATCGTTGCACAAATGAGTACATTCAGCGCTCGCGCAACGCCCCTGAAAACTCGATTGATCCTTTCCGCATGGCTTGTTATAAGGTTATCGGACGTATCGAGCTCGGTAACCGCAACCTGGACGGACTTAACACAGATATCAATGATTGGATTTGGCTTCAGTTCAACTTGGCGAGAGAAGGTGACAAGACGATCGAAATGGCTGGAGAGTCATATGGCTTGGCTGAGTTGCAGTCCAGCATCCGAGAAATCGGTTTGAAGCACTTCCCCAAGGCCAACACAGAGGACAGCAACGGCAGCTTTGGCATGTTCTTCTACCTGCAGATTCTCTCAGGTATGTTTGAGGATGCCATTGCCTACCTGTACCCCTTCTCGTACGTCGATGCTGTGCATTTTGGACTCGCACTCGAGTTCTACGGCCTGCTCCGACCAAGCGACGCTATGTCACCATCAAACGACCTGCGAAGTTACAGCACCAAGAACCTACCACAGATCAACTTTGGTCGCATGATCGGTTACTACACTCGTGACTTTAGAGCCGCTGATGTCGTGTCTGCTGTGGACTACCTGACCCTCATCTGCCTGAACCAGGATCTCGGCGGTGAAGCTGGCCAGCGACACGGCAGCCTCTGCCACGAGGCTCTCCGCGAGTTGGTTCTCGAGACACGCGAGTTCAGCAAGCTGATTGGTGATATCCGACCAGACGGTCGCCGAATTCGTGGTATCATCGAGGAACGCGGTCCTCTCATTGGACTTGATGCTGAGGACGACTTTGTCAACACTGTCACTCTTCAGGCCGCCAGTTTTGCGGATGAAAACGGCCGTACCACAGATTCTGTGTTACTGTACCATCTGGCTGGTGAATATGATACCGTCGTTGCCATTGTCAGTCGCGCATTGAGCGAGGCTGTGTCTCTCGAGATTGGCGAGGACCCTATGCGTCTCATGCCTGTCAAGCCCCGGGCTAGTGGACAAGAGGCGGACGCCGGTAGCAGTCTCAGCCTAGCAGCCATTGATGATCCTGTCGAGTTGGCCAAGACCATGATGAGCATGTACGAGCGAGACGCCATGTTCTATAGGAGGATCCAGGACCAGAACAAGGTCGCTTGCCGGGTGCTACTGGAAATGAGCAGCATCAAGGGATTGGTGGAATCCGGACAGTGGGCTCAGTGCCTCGACGTAAGTTCACAAAATTCTCATATGATGGACTTTGCTAACGAATTTGAACAGAGAATCCGAAGCCTCGAAATCCTCCCTCTGGATGCAGCAGGCGATGGCAGCACCATTCGAGCATATGCCTCGAAGTTTTCTGGACTTTCACAGCCCGTGTCTATTAATGTGCCCAACCTATTGATGTGGACCATTATTTGCTGCGTTCGCCAGCGAGAGCAACTCACAAGCGGCCAGTTCAGCGGCAATGAAGGCACACGACGATTGATGGTGGATCAGCTGAAGCAGATGACACTGGATTTGACGACATATACCAGTCAGTTGCGATACAGATTCCCACCTCATCTGCACGAGGCTCTTGCAAGAGCATCGGCGGAGTAGACGTTGAACTTGGGAATACCACGGATTGGGTTTGTTGAATACAGGCAATTGGTTGTATGGCTATAGCAGGATGCCTAATGAGCTTGAAGACGAGACATACACAAAAGGGCAAGGCAAGGGATAGTAGAGGTTTTGTGGGATAGGATGGCATTGATGTAAGAGACTTGGAGAGAGGATAATCTCGTTTTGTTGGCGGCTTGATAGTAATTGTACCATCACAATATCGATGCATGTTTTTGTCAGGATGTAAGATTTATAAATTGGCGATGTGAAATAAGAAGCTCCCTTGACAATAAGTCCAAGTCGCACGAACATTTTTTGAAAACTACTTGTATAGTCGAAACTCAGTATCACAGGGTAGTCAACTGAGATGAGCTCGAGGTTGTCGCGGAACTGTTCAGGAGACATGAATTATTTACCAACACCGATTGAAAAACTTAGATTAACCACACCTACATTACAATGAAAACAATCAACATCTCCGTTGGAAATGCATACGTGTCAGTGCGCTTCTTCTGGCGGTCATACTCGGTCTTACTATTCCCAGACTCGTATCTTTGTTGGGGAGTTTTCGTTAAATTACCGAGTCACCTGATTCGACGGTGGCTCATGGTCTGTGCGTCCAAGGTTCACCCCTCGAGTCCAATTTTGCGAGGGTCCATGACTCGTTCTCAACCTGGAGCTGGCGGGCTTTATGAGTCAACAGTCCCCCCTCAGACGCTGTGCCTGTCTCTTTCCAGTTACAATTGTTTCCACGGACCCGGTCGGTCGTTAATCGATTGATTCGCTTTGCTCGTACTCGTGCTTGTGCTTGTACTTGGGCTTGTGCTGTGCAACCGACGATTCGATCTAGGCCCTGGCCTGGTTCTCGACCTTTTCCTTTTTTTCCTCTCTCCCTGCAGAGAAGTATCCAGTAGGGGAAGTGACCCCACAGGTGATGAAGGGATTGGATATCTTCATCCTCATTACCGGGCTATTCCCCCTAATACTCCCCTTGCTGGATCGTGTCGTGTCGTACATTGCATTGCATTGCTTCGTCCTGACTCGCTGAGTCGAGCGAGTGAGTGAAGCAGACAGGAGCGATCAGACGCGAGACGAGGCAGAGCCCTTCTTGCCAGGTCGGAAGAGGTTTCGCTCTTGAGTTGTCTGAAAGGCAAGGAACCTCGTTGAGGTAAGGTTGGCTCGTCGATTGAGTGGATACACAACAACCCATCCTCGTCCGTCTACCCCCACACTCTCAGACACAAACCTCCCTTCCGTCTCAGTCAGCCTCTTTTCCCTCTCGCCTCGGTCTTGTTCCGCTTCAACTGCCGAGGACAAACCCACTCCGAGACGGGGGCTTCTTCCCGCTTCCGTCCCGATGGCCTCCGGTCCCGATACCCCAGGCACCGTTCAGAGTCCCGCTGGCTTCGGCCCTGGCCCGGACGATGATTCGGCTTCTCTCAAACGTGACGCGGACGCGGTCAACCCAAGTTCTCCCGCTGGTGGTGATGACAGCGCAAAGAGGAGGAAGAAGGCTGGGCCTGGGAGTCGAGGTGTCGCCAATTTGACACCTGAGCAACTTGCTAAGAAGAGAGCGAATGGTGAGTGCAGTTTTTTCTTTCCTCTCTGGTGATATGACATATCAACCACCCTATCACACTTCAGTCACTCAGACAGGCTGACGACGAATAATGGTCGTCTTTGCTCCTGTTGATCTTTTCATGTCTATCCCTTCCTGTCTTGAGACCCACGCCACTGGTCTCATCGTATGTGATAAGATATATGTAACACTACTAACCCCGTTACAGACCGTGAGGCTCAGCGGGCCATTCGTGAGCGGACCAAGAATCAGATCGAGGATCTTCAGCGCCAGATCCAAGAACTCACCAACCAGCAACCCTATCAAGAACTACAGAGTGTTCTTCGTGCCAAAGAAGCCGTTGAACAAGAGAATGCCGACATCAAGCGTCGTTTAGCTGGCATAGTTGCCATGCTCCAGCCCATTATTGGTCAAGGTAAGCCATTTCATTTTCCCTCTCTAATATTGAGGACTAACTCAGCGTATAGCTGGCATTGAACAAGCTTACATATCACCAGCGCAGACCTATGCACCCCCGGTACAGCATCCTGTTACTCTGGCCGTCCACAACAATCACCACAACAATGCAAACGCTGCTTCAACACCTGGCAGTGTTGCGTCTCCTCCAAGTCACGACCCTGCACCAAGTCAAGGTCACTGGCATCATCAGGGGCATCATGCGCCTCCTCAACATCACCACTCTCCTCACCCGCCCGCTGGGCCATCAACTACTGCTGAAGCACAGGCTGTCGGCCAATTGACTCAACAGCGCCGAAATCTCCAACATGGACTCGATATGGGCCCTGAACGTCTTGGACTGGAATTCCTACTCGAGCCATCTCAGCAGGTGAACCGGATACAGAATGGTGTCAACGGCGCCCAAGACACGCCACAGTTCCGTCATATACCTATGAAGCACGACTGGACAGGCGTCAATCAAGACCGTGCGTTGCATAGTCGGTCGGCAAGCTGGGGCTCTCAAGGAAAGCCAGGCCAGCCTTCACAGGAGCAACAGCAAGGCCAGCATCAGCCCCCATCACATCACACGCTGTCGGCTGCCCATACACCCGAAAGCTCACACAGTCCTGGCTATAGCCCTGCCATGAGTGCAGCTGGTGGACCTGTCCCGCGCAGTGAACCCAGCACTACCGATCCTGCAACCCCTATCAAGAATTGCCCACCGACCTGTCCCCTTGACTCCTTACTACTCGACTTCCTCAGCGAACGTCGTCAACGTGCTGCGGATGGGCTGCCTGCTCAGGATGTTGTTGGCCCTCGTTATCCTTCCGTCTCATCACTTCTCAACCCTGCCAACAGTGCATACAGTCACCCTCTCTCCAAGGTGTTCACCGATATACTCGCTACTTTCCCCGACATTTCGACTCTCCCTGAGCGTGTAGCCGTGCTTTACATCATGTTTCTTGTCATGCGCTGGCAAATAGAACCTACTCAGGAGAACTATGATCGGCTCCCAAAATGGATGGCGCCATGTCCTTCCCAACTCACCATCCCACATGCTGCTTGGCTTGACCATATTCCCTTCCCCAAGATGCGAGATTATCTTGTTCGCGATCATAACCCGCTTCTTCACCCCTTTGATAATTTCTTTGTACCATTTACCACAACTCTCTCGCTGTCTTGGCCATACGAGGAGACCGACACGTTACTTCAGGACCCAGACAGTGATGAGCTCATGATCAATCCAGTCTTTGAGCGCCATCTACGGAACCTGGATAATTGGAAGTTGGGTGATGCTTTTGCCAAGGCCTTTCCTAAACTAGTTGGAACATTCAACCTCAGCCAATCTACTTCGCCACGACCAACTTCGTCCAGCAGCCGATGACACAGGTGCTAGAAAAGTAACGTATCAAAGTAACTGCTCTGTACAATAATGTTTTTCTCACGGTTGGCGTCTTGTGTGTTCGTTCCTCCAAGTCTTGGAGGTTTGGCTTTGGGTTGTCTTTGTCCAAGGGAAAACAGGATGTCGTATTGTGATGGAAAATCTGGACCATGGTTGTTGCCACCCAGAGTACACGGTATTGCACATTTATCGGAGTTTTTTGTTTTCTGAGCCACCAAAAACGTATGCCTGCATGTTTGCACGCAGTTTAAGGGTGTAATCACTAGGTTTAGGTAGATATTGCGGGATGACTTGGATGGTAGTCAACAGAAGCTCGGGTTGCCCCAAAGGGATTTCATCCTAAAGTCTTCAAAAGCTGGCCTAAATCTAGTCTAAATTCATACAATCTCATCCTAAGAATCCTAAGTCCTATTCTAATCTTATGGCTACCGCGGGCATCCAGCACCCACTCCCTTCCTTTGAGATCACACGCAACACCGTCGTTCCGTTAAGCTAAGTAATCCCCAATGCAGCGCTGAGCGTCCTTCCGGAATTTAGCATGCTGCCATTCGATGCCACGGCTCTCAACCGGCTCACAGAAATCATCGAAGCCGTTGCAAACGTCCCGAGTTTGTTGACAGTCGACTAGAGCTCGGTGATTGTGCCCGCACAAGTCACTTCGTGGGAACATTACGGGGTATACGATCTCAAGACGTAAGGGGAAAGACCCCTTAGGCATGTTTTCGCGGAAGAGAGGAATCAGTGGGAAGCAATTTCTGTCCTTGGGCAAGATATTGTGGTATCCCCCCTTGGCCAAAAAGTCTCTGAGAATCTGAAGGTCGGCACATGACACATGCCAGGCCAGAAATATTGTCTCTGGCGTGATTTCTATTTCTTGCAACCTCCTTGCGACTTGGTGCACGTCCAGATGTGCCAATTCGCGGCTTCGACCATACACCTTTTTCTTCCACAGATGGCTAATTACTCCAACCTTCTCTCCTTGTGTACGCCGGGAGGGAACAGCCGACTTCGTTTCTTCGGTGTGAGCTATGAGAGTATTCAATAGTGTTTTGCCAGAAACTTGGTCAATAATGGCTGTTTCGTACAGCTCGTGTGTGATCGGGTCGAATTCGTTGTCTATAATGACAACTTTTCGGCCTAGTCCTTCCCGAACTGGCTGCCGAACTCGCCGTTCGTAATCCTTGGTGTATGTCCAGGTCTTTGATATTGCTGTGGAAAAAGTCTTGGTCAGGGCGCCGAGACCACCCTTCGGGTCCATCTTGGGAGAGTCAAAACGTTTGATCAACTGTCTGACCCTCATATCTGAGTGGCAGCTCGCACACCGACTGTCAAGCGACATGGTCAGGAGCCTTCTACCCCGACTGCGCCTTATCAACGCTGTGTCGAAATCGATTATTGCGACTACAGGGCAGCGTTCAACAATAAAATGCGTCGTCTCAAGGGCCGGTCAGGCGCATTTGTAGCCCCTGGCATTGAAGGAAACGAGGTGATCTTTGTGTGACTCTATTTGGGTGGACGATTAGTTCTTCAAAATCCACCGAAGGAATAACAAGTGTGTCACATACCCCACCAGACTTTGTTCTGCTCAAGGATATTGATATCCTCGTCGCCACTGACCAATGTCTCGTCTTCCTCTTCATCCGCCTGGTCGTCTTCATCTGCGTCTTCTTCGGGCTCAGGCATAGTGTTGTCGAGTGAGGCAGATGCCAAGAGAATTGAGTGGTTGTTTGCCATTATGGAACCAAGAATTGGAATGTCGCGGAAAGGCGGCTGTGCTACCTCTATATAGATCAATTCAAGCTCACCGGAAATATATTCCTGCTTGATGTGCATATTCCAATGCTTGACCAGAGAAGCCTTGTCTAGGACCTTGCCGATGATTGTAAGGCGGCAATTCCCTACCGGGGACCGGTATAATTGTTGATCGCTGCGATGTTGAGGATCCTTCGCATGCTCCAGGGCTTCCTCAATGGAGCTGAACCCTTGGTAACAACTGTTTCTTGGGCAGGCATACTGTGTGTGGTTCTCCTCATGTACGTTTTTACTGGGAAGAAACTGAAATTTCTTACCACAAAAGCCGCAGCTGTACGGCTTGGCAACATCGATATGAACGCGTTGATAATGATCTCTGGCGTAATTCTCACGTTTGAATGTCTTATCACAGTCGATAGCTTGACACGGGAAGCGCGGGTGATTCTCGTGAATATCTTTGACGTGCTGTAACTCCGTCTGGAATAGCAAAATCTGCTTCATATTCATCCTCTTCCTTGTAAGGGCAAGGGATACGCACGCCTTCGTGTGTTGCCTTGACGTGCTTCGCCAAATTGTGTGACTGTGTATACTTTTTGGAGCAGTCAGGGCATTTGTAAGATTTCCCTTCTTCTCCCTTGTGCTTCTTGGCTATGTGGTCATTTAGAGATCGCTTTTGCTTGAAGTCTTTGGCCTTGCATCCCTCTTTTTCTTTATATGGGCACTGGTAGACGGTATTCTCATGGTCGGCCTTGACGTGTGCATTCATCCCATTCCATTGAGAGTATGATTTCCCGCATCCGTATGGGCATCGATGTGTTTTGTTCTTATGAACGGTATTGACGTGCTGTCTCAGGCCCGACTTACTTCCATATGACTTGCTACACTGGGGACACCTAAAAGGCTAGAATCGTAAGTCAGTTACATTATCAACCCAACCCATTCAAGCCTTGAGTCTTCTATTGAAGAGTGTATCGCCGTCCTTGGGCCTCAAGGACGGCGATACACTCTCTCTGCAATATCAATGAAGATTCGTCCACTTACTTTGACCACAGCCATTGTGGAGTACTGATCAGCAGTCAAGACTCTCTGGGCTTGTTACCGGTCGATAAGAAGGTGAGTGGTGAATGTGTGATGAATGAATGGAAAGAATGTCGGGAAGAGGAGAAAAATATAGGATGAGAATTCGTGAGATGGGAATCTATAGGAAGGAGTTTGTAGTTAATAAGGAAACAGCTGGCAACACCTGGTAATATTAACTTGGCTCCTTTTGTTCCTTGAATGCGAAATCCTTTGTGGCATTTTATGTAGCTGTACCTTTGATGCGTGTGACTACCGCCCCTTGGGGAGTAAGAAAATATAAGACTTTAGAAGAGGATACCAAAATACACTTAGCAAAGAGTCCCCTAATCTTAGGCTAAATTGCCTAAGTCTTTTCATCACTTAGGATAATTTAGGATAAATGTCCTAAAGTTTTCTTGCCCTCCCCCTGCCACCCTTCATTATGCAACCTATGTTCCTGTTTGATTCCGTTCTTAGGTCAGAAGGCACAGCATTAGATAGTGACAGGTCAAGTTATCTATAAGACCTGCCAAGTTACAACAGGGCTACAACGAAGGAATTGCAAACAGGACTGAGCAGTGAGTCAGAGCTAAGGCGAGTTTCCGTGTCGTTTAGGCTTCAGTTATCTTACGGTGATGCTAATATAGAAAGTATGACCAATATTGGCGTTTCGCGAGGTTTGGCTATGCACAAGCGATCTGTTGGATAGAGCTGAATGGTTACCTTGAACCCTACAAGTTGCAAACTAGTGAGCTTGGCTTGTCTGATCAATACAGAGACGACAATGTCTTCATAGAGGGTCATGTGGTCAATCCATGTAGCATTTCAACGAGCCATCTATTCTCACGACGCTTTGAAGCTGGAATAGATCATCTGGCCAACGGAAGGATCTCACAAGAATAGATTTTTCCAGTCCTGAGAACCTGCTATTGGTGGTTCGTCCTTGCTGGAGAGGAATTTGGACACGGGTCAACCATCAGCTTGCCAAGTGTCACTCCGCCGCCACGTCTTCTCTCACCTTCATTTTAGCATTTCTCTCAGATATATCGGTACATGTGAAAATGGGCTGAAGTTACCCGCTTTTCCCATTACCACTCCATGTTGGGTGCCGTATTGTGAGCAGTCATTCTCTATCATGGGCTATTCTGATGGTTGTGGCGTTGCTAACAGACAGGGGAGTTGACACATTGGGCTTGGACGAAAGAAGAAACACAGTGAATGACGTTTCAGTGAAACAAATCATGGAAGAATGGTTCCTAATCCCTGGCGCCTCACCAAGTTCTCTTCGTAAATATATCGCCAAAGCTTCAGTCTCAGGGCTATGTGACTGACGAAGTGCCTCTACCGCGCTTTGATCCCGTTGCAAAGCTCACGATCTAAATTAAGTATTACCAATAGCTCTATTCACATACGTTTTTGTTTGGCGAATTCCTTTGATACTCTCATAATTAGTTGTTTGGGTTGACTTGTTCGTTACGTAGCCCCTGGTAAGGGGATGAGAAGACTGTGGGCGATCGGGCACTTCGATGCTCTCAAATTTGTTCATAAGAAATGAGCCCCCGTGTTACCTCCAAGACTGTAAACTGAACTAATTGCCGACTTTTACCTATACTGACGGATACTGCTGGACAGTAACGTCTCTTCTAGGACATTGTGATATCCATATCCATTCATTACTCCTGTTGTTTCATTCCATTTGTTTTCACTTACTATACTTACGTCCTCTTCGGATCAACATCATACTTACCTTTGTATTTCACCACCCCTCACTCCATCATCTTACCTGTACCTTGATAATGCCTCCTTTCGCGGGTTCTGTTGACAAGGACGAGGACGTACCCGTGGCCGGGAATCCGCCCTCGGAATCGTTGGCAGACATCGAAGAGGCAGCGTCTCTCTACCATGAGTACACTACTCCCGAATCAACTAGGAATGATCTTCCCTCCGTCATGCCTGGTAGCAGCTTCCCCAGGGATGCGTTCTGCAAAGCAGCTGAGACTATCTTCATAGACCCTTCCCATGAATCGATTGTACCAAGATACCTTATTAGGTCATATTTCGAAGCAGAGAGTGATGTTTCCAAAGTGGAGATATTGGAAGTTATGATAAAGTCCTTCCAAGATCCAGCACCTGGGAAAAGACGGGAAACATTCATCGTTTCACCGTTCAACGACAGCATCAACTTCCTCGTGAGATATGGGGCTCATTCTCATGAGCGGAGCTTGACGATCCTCGGAACATCCGACGTGATAAGAAACGTGCCAGTATGGCTGGTACAACTCATTGATATCATATTCTGTATCATGCGTCTCCGGATGTCCAGCTTTAGGCCTAAGGGGTTCAGCTGGTTCTTAGATCAGCAGCACCTTAGACTCACCTTGCTTACGCAACTCGGACGATTTGTTCACCTCGGCACCGACCTATCAGATAATCGATCTCTCTCGATATTTCCCGCCATAGAAGACATTCGCAACGACGGTTTCTGGGATTGTACGGGTAGGGTGTCCAGAAGCCAGCATTACGGTGGTGGTCGCCTTGGCTTTGTGGGCTGCTCTGAGTCCATGGTGGAGGACCAATTAGCAGACGATGAGGGTGAAGGGTCCCAGGCTCAGCCTCGTTCCCGTGCTCGTTCTCGTTCGCCACCTTCTCTTCGTCGGAGCAGCCGCCTCAAGCAGAGAAGAATCGACTACACTGAAGTGTCGGATATAGACATAGACTTGCGAGCCAAGAGCAGCAGTCATGAAGATAAGGACGACCTTTACAGCGATGGCGAGCAGGAATCTGACAAGAGTTCCGGAGCACAATCCGAGACTGCCGAGTTCTCTTCACAAGAAGACAGCGTTCCAGATGCCTAGGTGAAGGCACCTGTGAAGACCAGGTCCACCCCCCTCCTACCAGCGTTTACTGAAGCCGATCTGATTTTTCCACCGACTCAGCTTGACGAACTGAAGCTAGCGGTTCTCTCTACTGCTGTAATCCAGGTAGCACAACTGCAAGGACGCCAGGGACGATGAAGGTCATGAGATTGTCTGTTTCCACCCTGCCTCTACTTCAAGAGAACTATGTAAAAGATGTGCAGAGACGGGGGACTACCTAGATCGTGGATACGATGGCAGCTGGAGACGACCCAAGCATCGAAGGTTCAAGACTGAGGATGAAGCCGATGTTGAGGATAACGAGAGTAGTGAGCATGGAGGGGAGGGAGAAAGACGAGGACAGCTAGAGTTGAGATTTAGAGGCTTATTTAATGATATTTGTGGATCATGGAAGGGGGTTTGTGTTGTCTCTTTGTGAGATTGGAAAAGAGTTGGGCATAAAGTGTCTTTCCATTGGGTTTATAGCACTTTCTTATGTCTTTTTTCCTTTGTGTCGTGTTTTTTCCTTCATAAGTTATTATAGACTTTAGATTTCCTTAGATATTCCACCAAGACTTTCGTTTCCTCAAAACAAAAACCTCATCTGTGCCCTTGTTATGCAATTTCTGCAGAGTATCTTTATCCTGCGTCCAATTTCAGGCCTCGTCACCCCATTCTCGTATTCCAAAAGAAAACTTCCTTAGTAAGGGCCCTTCCCCTACAAAAAGACTGGGCATTCTTTCCCTAGGCATCCTCTGGAACATCAGCGCCTTGACGGGCGAATCAACGTGAATAGTCTCGACAGCTGAACAGCGTAGTTGACAACCTGATTTCAGTGAAAAGAGCTTCATAGTCCCATTATCCTGTGCCGCAGCAACGACGTTCAGCTCCGGACTGACATCCCAACCAATGTGAAAGTGAGCCTCATTGCGGTGCCCGTTAAAATACAGCAGTGGTTTTGTTCCATGTGGGTCACTTGTAAGATAGCGTACGTCGTAGAGAGCCATCGAGCTCTTCAATCCCGATGCCAGCACCTGATGTGGGTTCACACTCTTGATATGGGAGATGGAGCTTGCATGATTCGCAAACGACCATTGCGGTTCAGGGGCGCGAAGATCTGTTATCCAAAGCCTGGGTTGCCTCCCGCCAGCAAACACAACGTTGTGGTTCCCCTCTTGAAAATCTTGTGCAAACGTTTCTTGTGGGAGTTGTGTACCGTTTTGGGCGGCTCTTGGAGCAACCACCGAGACGCTCCCTTCGGAATTCATTCTAAGGAGGCCTCTGTTAGAGCTAGCAACACAAATAAGGTCCGAAGATGAAGGTGCGGGCGTGCTATTGTGAACCATCCATTCACCAGGTCTCTGATGAGGGATAGAGACTCTCTGGTAGAAAATTGCTGTTTGCAAGTCAGCAGGGTTCAATAATACATGGCCAAGCAGAAAGAATAGTTACATTCGCCAAGCAGCCATTGCGGGCAATTGGGGTCCCTATGATTTGACAGTCGCGGAGAAAAGAAGTATATTCCGCAGGTATTATCAGGCTCGCGCGAAGTCAAGAGTATTGTATGTGAAGGCTGGTGATACTTGATTGATGACATCTGTGGACATCGTACCGCCTCTGTTCGGAATGATAGAGTTCTGCCAGAAGAACTGGGAGCTTCTCGTGAGAAATGAATTCTGCACTATGTCAGTAGATTAAAGTATCTTCCGGCCTTGAAGACCAACTCGTCATTCTCATCTGTAGGAATATAGCTTCCCACCAAAGTCTCCTCATCCAAAGCTGGAAGGCAAGTCAGATACCATGTGAAAGTCATACGTTGCAGCGCTGCAGCCCAAGGACTTACTGGCATAAGAAGCCCCTAGGCCAGTCTTCTCATCATCCCCAGAGACATAAAAACACGGCATGTTTGCCCGTCGCTCTCTTGCAAAGCTTGGTGCAAAAGGGACGTTGCCTTTGGCTACTGAGCCTCTTGCCCACGCTGCAGCACCAAGGTCTTCATCCTCTACTCTACCGCGGCCTCTCTCGGCGACATAAGGAAGACCAATCTCCCTCGTAAGGAGTGCGGACGTGACTGTATCTCTGGCAACGAAATGGCGCTTAATGTGTTTCTTTACTTGATGCGCTTGGCGTTCAGCGAGTTTTTGAGCCTCGTGCTCGACTTTGCGCCTTTTCACAGCATCCGACGACCATGCAGCCGACGAGGGCGCCGTATGCGTTCTTTCGATCTTGAAGTACTTTTTTTTCTCATTATCTGCCAGAAATGCAAGTAAGTACACAAACTTCAGGTGTTTGCCAGAATTTTGTACCATAGTAATAGCCAGGGATTTCGCGGTTCATGATCGTTCTTATGACACTTGATAGCTTCCACAGCGGCTTTTGGACGGGAAAGGCGGAGTAATGCAGTTGTCAGAATTTGTGAAGCGGCAAATGTGAGCTGTTGAGATATGGAGGGGGCTTCAGGTTGCAACTGATGTCACACTGAGTGGATGGTGCTTAGGCGAGGCTGGAGAAGAGGCCAATCATGAATGGTGGGTCTGTACTGACCCAAGTGAAAGACCATGCTGCAGTTGAGGAATTAATACCAATCATTAAATGAGCACAGAGAAAGCAAGACCAGATAGATACAGATCCGGATTAAAGATCACCATGTTGTAGAGGACGAATTATTTATTTTACTTGTATTATTAGGTGTCTAGTAGACGTTCTCTAGGGGTATGAAAGTTTCCTCAACCACTCCAGGAGTCTTAATACTCGGGTGCGAGTAATACAGTTCAAATTTGGACAGAGCGAAAGTGAAAAGTCCGGGCGATGGTGGTCCGGGTATATACCATCTAATTTACTGAGACTTCTCGTGCTGGGTCGAGACACGCTGAAGAGAGACAACTGTGATGGAGTTAGTGGACTGAAGGTTGGTCAAGGCAATGGTTAGGACTTACCGAAATCCTCAAGAGATCGCTGCTTCTGGTTCTGCTTGGGGGACTTGCCGTGCATCAGGTTGTCAAATCCAGTGCTGCCCTGCATGAAGTAGTAGAGACCACCCATGACGCAGAAGACGCCGAAAGAGAAAATCCAGATACGGACAACGGCGACGATGCTGGTCTGGCCACCAACGAACCAACCGAAGATACAGAAGAGGGTGGCAAGGATATCGACGACCAGAATGGCACCAGACAGCTGCCAAGAGGGGATGGAAGACCAGAAGGGACCGTTGGCACGGGTGATGAAGATGAGCCAGTTCTCAGTGAGAGAGATCTCAAGGAAGAGAACCTCGTCAATCTTACCGAAGTTCTGGACGATACCACCATCCTCGGAGTTGGCGTACATGGTAGTGAGGGCAATCCAGGTACCAACAGCGAGAACAACACCGAGAAGGACGGACATACCCCAGAGCTTGGGGAGGTTCCACTTGACGGGCGTCTGGGAGAAGGGAGCGTTGTCGTAGGCAATGGCAAGAGTAGCAATATCGGCGAAGATGGCAATGAAAACGACAAGCTCAATGTTCAAGCTCTTGTTGAGGATGGCGATCCAGAGACCAAGGAAGAACTCCATGTGGAGAGACAGAGCAATACGGTAGACGACGTAGGCATACATACTAAAATACGGTCAGTAGAGGTTCCAGGACACAAGGGATAAGGGAATAATGACCGATGGAAGATCTGACGCGCTTCGGGAAGTGTTAGCGTGGTTCTTATCATGAAGGGGTGGCCTTTGTGTCGTGGTGGAAGTCATCGCGAAAGTGGAGCGAAAGAGCCTCAACCCACGACACAGGACAACAGAATGGGAACTTACAAGTCTTCAAAGCATCAATAATAGCACCAAGACCGGGAGCAAGGAAAACAATGTCGGAAGCGGAGCGGGCAGCATCGGAAGCACCCTCAACAGCAATACCGGTATCAGCCTTCTTCAGAGAGGGAGCATCGTTGACACCATCACCAGTCATGGCAACAAGGTAACCACGCTGCTGGAGAATCTCGACGACGTTGTACTTGTGCTGGGGGAAGACCTCGGCGAAACCATCGGCAGCCTCAACGAAATCGTAGACCTCAGAACCAGGCATGTCACCACCACCACCAAGACCAAGACGCTCAGCGTTGTAAACGTTTGTACCGAGACCGAGCTGGCGGGAAGTCTCACGAGCAATACCAACGGCATCACCAGTAAGCATCTTGATGGAGAGACCAAGGCGCTTGGCCTCGTTAATAGTGCGGGCAGTATCGTGGCGGGGAGGGTCAGAGCAAGGCATGATACCGAGAATCTCCCAAGCACCCTCACCTCGCTTGCGGGCAACACCGAGGGATCGGAAACCACGGGTAGCGAATTCGGCAACAGTGTTCTTGTAGGCAGCATCAATTTCCTCAGGGATAGGGTGGTCCTCTTCGACAGTCTTGAGAACGAAGAGAGGAGCTCCCTTGACACAGATGATGCGCTCGCCCTGAGGAGACTCAACAACAGCCTGAACCTTCTTGGAGACGGGATCAAAGGGGTGGAAGTCAAGAACCTTGTACTTGGACAGAACGCTCTTGGCACGAGGGTAGTACTTGAGAGCCTTAAGGAAAGCCTTGTCAATGGCGTCAATACCCTTCTTCTTGCGGGAAGCGGCCAAACAAGCAGTAAGCATCAGGTCATCAGGCTCAACGCCAGCAACGCAGAAGGGCTCAGCGAGAGAGAGCTTGTTCTTGGTTAGAGTACCAGTCTTGTCAGAGCAGAGAATCTCGACACCAGCCAAAGACTCAATGGCGGAAAGCTTCTGGACAATGGCCTGCTTCTTGGCGAGGTAGGCAGCTCCAACGGCCATGGTCGTTGTGACGACAGCAGGAAGACCGACAGGGACACCGACGATGGTGATAGCCAAAGTGAATCTGAGGATATCGACCTAATTCTTATTAGTAAAAATAGGCATTAAAGGGTAAATATTAGACTTACAATGCCATTCGATCGGTAGAAGGAAGACACCCAAACGACAAGCAGTGTAGCGACGACCCTGGAGATGTTAGCTCGATTTTCTGAAACTTGAGGAATTGGGTCACGCTACAAAACCAAAAGGATCGTGCCGATACCGTTGAGAACCTCTGTGAAGTGACCAGTACCTCCAGCAGATTGAGAGACAAGGGCAGCAGCTCGACCGACGAAGGTGTTGTCACCAGTAGCGGTAACGATGACGAAAGCCTCACCTCGCTTGACAGCGGAGGAAGCATAGCAGTTGTCACCAGCGTGCTTGTCGACAGCGAGAGACTCGCCAGTGATGGCAGACTGATCGACCTGAACGAAGCAGCCCTCGGTAACGAAACGACCATCAGCAGGAATGATGGTTCCCTCTTCAACCTGGAGAATATCACCGGGAACGACCTCGGGGGCCTCGACTTCCTTGAGGGTACCGTCACGGAGGACGACAGCCTTGAGAGCAAGAGTCTTCTTGAGCTCCTCTACAATTGAGCCCGCCTGTTGCCGTCAGTCAACTGCTTTTGTAGATGTGAGGGTGGCCTTGGGGTGGTCTAGGAGTCTCTAGACGGGCCGGGGGGGGTTGAACCAACCTGGAACTCTTGAATGAAACCGACACAAGCGTTGAGCAGGAGAAGCGCGCAGATGACGCCAAAGTCAATCCAATCCTCAAGACCAGCAGCGAGAACAGCAGCAGCTTCCTACGAGTTGTTAGCAAAAGAAATCATGAAGTTTCGTTGAGAAATGGTCGAGTTGTGTCGAGTTTTGGTTGGTGTAAGTGGGAATTTCCGAATTGGGAAATTTGCGTGTACTGACCACCACGCTAAGAACCGCTCAACACAACACCATCGCTAGTGTCGCGGCCGGTATCACCAAGAAACAACTTCCAGTAGAAACGACGTAGAATGTGCTACGAGCGTCGGATTTTGCTGAAAGTTGGTTCATAGTGTGCAGGGGATTCAGGAGATCGCAATTGGGTACAAAACGGGGTACAAAATCGCTAATAAGAGGCAAAAAAGGGGGAAAGACGGGGGAAAAGACAGGAAAGGGCTGAGAAACGGTAGGAAGACAGGAAAAAGGCTGGGAAACGCTGAGAGATCAGGGTAAGGTTGACGAACCATAACGAATTGAATTGGTCCTACGAAGAACATCAGGAACTTGAGGATCATGTTCTCGCGCTCTTCTTTCATCTGGTTGAGGCCCCATTTGCGTCGTCTGTTGATGACTTCGGCCTCTGTCAAACCCACTCGAGAGTCGGTTTGGAGCTGATCTTCGGGAACAACACGGCCACCTCCAGGCTGAGTCTCTTCTTCATCGTCGAAGGCGTGGCCATCCTCGGATTCGAGATCCTCGATCAGGGCGTCCATGTCCTCGTCGGGCTCCTCATCGGCGACGGGAGCCTTGGGGGCGTTGGTGGGGGGAGCAGCTTGTCCTCGCTTCTCATCGAAGCCGCCAGTCTCGATGTTGGTGTCCAGCGCAGGAGCGCCGGCCGCCTTCTCTTCAGCCATCGTTGGAAATGATGGAAAAGAGAATGTCGATTCTTAGGGTGTGTAGAGTGCGACTTGTAGGTGGGCAGCAGATATTGGGAAATAATAGCTTAGGTTGATGCCGCTTCTGTTGTTGTGTGAGAGAAACAGAGGAACAAGATAGAGTGGAGAGGGAAAAGGGAAGAAAGTGTCTAAGCACCGCACGAAGTTAGGGTCGCTTATGAATGAAGCATTCGTGGGTGAAGAGGAAAGGAAAAAACAGAAAGTTTGGGTCGGGCGAGAGCTTCTTTTTGAATTGCAAAGTAAGATGCGTGAGAAAGCTTGGGCTAGGTTCTTTCCCGGCGAGCTTGCCGGCCCACGCTCGTGCATGCGTTGCATGGCCCCTGCCAACAGACTTTCGGCCCTGATCAAAATGATGGAGACCCGGTCATGAAGTGGGTACCACACCTCAATGCCTGCATATTTCTCCAAGACTGATTGTCTCTCACTTGATGCACGTCGCCATCTTACTCGCTGCTCACTGACTTTCTGTGGCCCCCCATCACAAGTAGACAAGACAGAAAAGAAGAACACAGATGACCGGGGTCTCATCAAACGGGTCCCACGGCGACGCAGGGCTCCACAGCACAAAGAATCATATGGGTCTCTTTCTCTTCCCAAGCCGGGACGGGTGGATTAGGATGGAGCCCATCAGTTACTTCCCACGAGTCTCGAGCAGGTTCCTGGCATGGTCTCTCGCGAATCCCAATATGCCCCAGGTTATGTGCTCCATGCCGTCTCCAGGTACGACCGGAAGCTCTTCGAGGTACGTGCTAGCAACAAGGAGCCTCTCTTTGCTCTACTGTACGAATTGATCCGACCTCTCACGGCCCTGCCGACCCAGTCCAATCCATCCATTTCAATTGGATTGGCCATTCACTCATTCATTACACTCATCAATTGCTCTACTTCTGCCGCCATTTATGCAGACCATAATCAGACTCTAGTCCATTGTCATTGTCATTGCCAATTCTTCCATATTCGCTCAACTTTTTTCCTTCTTTTTGCTTCCGTTGCTAAAGCCCGCACGAGTCGGGATTAGCGAACGACATCTTAGTAGCTACCTAGAGACACACAATCACATCCATGGTCACGGAGGAAAGAAACTTCATCACACCCTCTTGCGGTTTAGCTACACCCTCACTTACCCTAGCCTTCTCATGTCATTGGCCTGGGGAAAGTAAAGTGCGATGTGCTTGCTTTGAATTCGTACTAAAGCTTGATGATGTAGTGCTTTTGAATTTTTAAATAGTTATGCGCGTATTAACTAGAAATTTTATTTCGTGCTGAAGCGCATTAAACACTCATTCAACAGAAAGTATGAGATGATGGCAAGAAAGTCAATATTCAGATCAGGTAGCTGTAACAACCACCAGACAACAACATCTGAGATCAACAAACCCCCATCTCAGTCAATCTCATTCTAATGCAGTAAACAGCGCAGTAGCATCAACATCCACCTGGAAACTAGAGACAGAGTGTGTTAGCCAGCACGCCAGTGTAGGAGCTACCCTTGCCGTACCCGGTAGCGTCGGCTGGCTCAATTTTTCTTACTGCTCTCTTGCTAGGAGCTGGGTTCTCTCACATCTCACCAAAATGTTTTTCTCTGGAGCTATGCCTGCAACTTTTTTTCTACAGGGCGTGTCAATTGAGCTAATCAAGCCCGTGCTAGGGTGTAACTCTATGAAACGTCGGTCGCTGCATCTTGCAGACTTGCACGGCCCATTTTATGATGCCCCATTTAAATCGTCCTTGGCCATCCTTGTCCACTCAAGGCAGCCTCTGGTCCTCGGCCCAGCCAGGTTCTGCCTTCTATGCAGGTGCAGAGCACAGTGTGTGGCGGCGCCCACCGTGGGGAATGGAAACAAGACGGTAATCTCAGCAGTGGGTGCAAAGGAGACAGCACAGCAAATGCAGTGGGAAAAAGAGATTGAGAGGGACTAAAGATCAGTTTACATTTCATATGCAGCAAGACTAGACTCAGATAGAGACTCATGCTATGAGATTGCCCTGCCGATAAAGCACAAGGGGGAGAGTGCTCAGCGTAAACAAGAGACAAAACAAAACTCAATTGAGAGCACGTATCTGATAAGTGATAGCTATTGGATGTCTCATCGATCCAACTGCCCGTGGCTGATAGCTGATTGATGGCTTACAATGACTGACTGAATGAACGTGACAATGACAACGACAATGACGACCTCAATATGATGGCACTAACAATCAGTCATTCACCATCCATGTCACAATGAGAGCGATTCGCCTCGATATTGACAAAGCGATGAGATGCGAAGAAGTCAATACAAACAAATCAAAACAATAGCCTGCCCGCCCGCCTGCCTGTCTGGGTTGGGTTTATTTTACATGGGTTGGGGGAATGTCCGCGGGATTGTACATGTTGTGATAGCGCGCAAGTATAGTTTTTACTGATTTAGCTTTACGAAAAACAAGACACCTAGAGAACCCGCAGCTGAGCGAGTAATTTTACATTCGTATCCAAACTTGCTTATCTCCCTGTTTGTATCTGTCTGCCTACCTACTGTAATACTCTCCGAACTATCACCAAAGCATCTCCACGGCCATTTACGACACCCATGGACTTTTGGCTTGAGAGACAGTAAGACACTGTGCATCTCCCGGATCCCGTTGGCTTCCATCCTTCGAGAGCCCCGTTGTACATGTGGGATGGCTCAAAGCCCGGTCCTCGATTGTATCGACGTATTGCCTCACTAATGCTAGATTTTGCCTCAAGATAGCCTCAAGCCATGTACAACTGTAAATGTCTGCCTGCTAGTGTATGGACCTACTGAATACAAAGTCCTCTGGTGTCCTGTAGCGCGCTCTCCATACTGGGGCCCCGGTACCTCTCCTGTATGTCATTACTGGCCGAGCTTGTACCTGGCGTCAAGCTCCCCGTTTCCGCTGAGGGATTTTCCTCCATGGGAGGACCCCCCTCCCCCATGCCCATGTGCTCTTTTTCGTTTTTCCCGCTGCGTATCGCTGCTTGTCAAGAATAATGACGACACTGACTTGCCCATCCCCGGCGGTCAGCGAAATCGCGACTCGAGACACTGGAGAAGACAGGAGAAGTCATGATAGGCTCCGCTTCATGAGGAACGGAGAGAACGGGTTGCCGTTTCTGTCAATCCATCAGCCTTGCTTCGCCATTGAGCTGCTAATCGAGACCCTTATTACATACAGTATCAATGCGAAATGTCACCCTCATGGCCCCTGGAACGCAACGGGAGGCATGGTCCTGATGTGCAATGTTGTGCAATTGCAATGACTCAGTGACGATTTCACAATCGTAACGCAGCCATTGACACATCTCGCATGTATAATAGCATTGCATAGATCTTCATACCTTATCCCACCTTGTGCACATAATGCGCTTTCCTATGGAGATGTTGTTATTTGCGCGCAAAGCCTGTCGTTCAATTTCCTAATTTCCACCTTGAAGCTGGTAGTCGTAAATAACAAGTCGTGTTCAAGAGGTGACATTAAAAGCCATCCAGTTTACACAGCAAACGCATACTAAAGTGCATACATTTATCGATCCGCTACTCTAATTGCAGCATATTTGAGACTGGCCCCACGCGATCTACCTCGGGACTGACCTGACTGGGAACTGGTCTGACAATCTCAGATGGGATAGCTTCATAGATCCCGTCCGATGACGACTATGCTGGTCGGTTACTCTGCATCTTTTCAGTCTAGATTCCCTCTGCAAAATTCTTATTCGGCCAGCCTATCAGTCGGTCTCCCAAGTCTTGTTTGACCCGGACACGAGAAAAGCATGAGGTTAATTGAACGTCGGGGTCGGTCTCAGGCAGGACCGAAACGGGATCGCCGTGTTTCGATGGGTGGTCATGATAGTCGTCATTTTATGACAAGTAATCAGACGTATCGTGACAAGCTTTACTACGGTGCGCCTCGCCTTTGACTAAGTAGTCATGACTTTGAGAAACGATGGCCTGTTATGATGGAACAGTTCCAGGTTCAACACAGAATAAGGGCACACTCCACTGCTCACCAGGCGCAAATGGTCACCGTTGAGTGGCTACCATGTCCAATCGCCTTATCGGCAGCTGTTGAGCCTGTGCCAGCCTTGGCAGCTCGACAGTAGTGAATACGGTGCGAGATACGGTCTCGTTCACGAAACGACATGGGCGAGCCTCTGCAGGGCCTCGCCTGGGCTGGATCGGCTTGGCTGTCCTAGGCCTGCCTCTGGTCTTCTCCGTGTTCGTCTAAGAAGGACACCGAGGAGATTCACCTTACACGTTCATCTTCCACGCATGAGATGAGGCGCCGCTATTAGCGTCTTGGATCCAACCTGCGGGTTAACGCGGGCGAGAGTTATTGGAGAAGACTTGATTGAACCGCTGAACTTTCTTCATCAGCTACTGGATCTCCATCCAAAACGGCAGGCTAGCCTATTTCACCACCAGAGCAAGCCCTGTCCCAACGACGACGGGACCGAGCCTCGCTCAGTTTTAGCATACAAAAAGAGCGAACATCAGAGATGCTTGACACAAATACCACGATGCTAGCGAGCTCGGTTAGGGCGCTACTGACCTCAGTTGTTTCTGTCAACTTCCCTCATGTGAGGTATTATTTAGGGATCATCACAGCTGTTGAAGCCGCTCATGCAGGCGTGCATAACTTATGGACCCAGCTGCACTGGCCAAAAGCCACGCATATTGGAATTTTTCTAGAAGCCGGCCTTTCCATGGTGACCTTCACCCGTTTATCCAATGCCCTTCCTCCCTCTGGACTTGGCCACCGCTGTCAGTGATCACGAAGAACTCTTGTCGCCTCTCGCCAAGTAGCCAAGTCGATTCCAGGCCCGTGTTCTCCTTGTCTCTATTGAGCTTGCACAAACGAACCCCGTCAGCTTCAGCGCACCCCATGCCCTTGCTCATGGCTCAAGCCTGTAAAGGTCAGTGCCCCAGAATCCCATCCATCGCCAAAAGCAGCAGTACCCTGAGTCTCTACGTCATTGGAATGACTGAGTTCAAAAGAAGGTGAGACAGCCTATGACCAATGGCGGCGACTGTTTCTCCGATTTGACTACCTAACCCAGCTCACAGTTCCGATCCAGTCGGCCTCGCCCTTTCGCGGTTTTTGTTTTTCTACCTTGTCATATCCACATCCACTTCGCATCGGATTTCATGTGGGGGTACCTCCATGTTTAAACTGGGGGACGTGGTCGCTTTCTTCCGCGGGCTTTTGGCTATAGCAGCTGGCTGTTGATAAGGTAGGCAAAACCGAACAGGATTTGGTCGGCGCTTTTTTACCCGCGACCTCCGGTGGGTGGACTTCGGCGCCGATGCCTCGGTGTGTCAGTGGGCAATTGATGGAGACCCCACGGGCAATTCGCGGTGTACAAGATGTTTTCTTCTCGGTCAACCCTAAATGGGTCGTCGAGTGCCGAAGACGGGGCACGGTAAGTCCTTTTTGGTCACGAACTTCTGAAGCTGAGAACGAGTGCCTGAGTCGCTCGCTCGCTCGCTGTAGCGGGTCTGACTCCGATCTTCAGCGAGTCGTTCACCGCACCGGTTTCCGCGGTCCGCTGTTGTTCCTGACTCTTGGAGATTCCATGTCTAGGTTCCATTCCGCGTCTTTTGCTGTTACAAGTTGCCTCATCCAGGGTCCAAATTTTGTGTGCCGCGCCTATCGCTCCCATTACGTTACCGGGCGGTTGGTCTTACACACCAAACTGTATGCTTAAGCCCGCCTACGTAACTTCAACAAGCCTGGTGTAACTTATTGTTACGTCGTGTCCACGGCCATCCGTCCAAACCCTACCCTGTTGTTTCCGCGACGGGGAGACATCCTTACACAATATCCGCCACCAACGACCCCTTGTGTTGTTTACTCGATACAGTAATTATCCTACATCTTAATCCAACTTCGATATATCACAGGCGAGAGGCAATTGGTATTACCAATGGGGAGATAAACAGCAGTACTAAACAGTTTGCAATCTTTGGAGTCCACTAAACCGCCGACAAGACCGGGTCCAAATTAACTACATTGGGAGATTTGCATTATGCAGCTCTATCAGCGTGGAGCTATCAACTTACACGCACAAGCGAGTGCGTCTATTTTCTTCCAGAAAAACCCGGGGCGCATGAGTGATGTGTCCGCGTAAAGCGATGTCGAAAAACGAACAAGTCTCTCGTCTCACCATGTCGCACTCGATCGAGCTCTACCCAATCCCCTTTCACGGCTGACGCCAAGTCAACGAGGCATTTCTTGACTGCATATTCGTGCATCTTCCCCATCTTTGCCCGGCTTTGGGCGGATCCGGGGTCGCCCGGGAGGCGCTCGAACTAGGAGGTTGGTGGGCTTGCACCCTGAAAATTGTCTAGGAAACAGAGTCAATCAATTGGTCATAGTGATTGGTCGGTTCATCTGATGAGGGAATTCAAAGACCATGAAACAGTCCAAGCAAATAGACTTGACCTAGACTCCTTTTACTGGTAATATCGCTCACTCTGTCTGATACTCTTGCATAATAGGAAACGTGGACTCTGGTCATTGAATCATTCACCTAACCATTTGCGGGTAAAACCTCAGCATGGGCTTGTTAGACAGACAGTAGCTGGGACTAGGGAATGGCGATGCGGGATATTGATGAGCTTAATGTCAAATCTGGAAGGTCTCAGCATCAGTCATTGGCTGCACATTCCACATCCTGAGATCTACCCCAACACAATCACCTCCCAATGCTCCCATCCCGCGGGAGATGATGGTGCCGGATACTTTTCTTCCTACAGCCTCACTTTTTTGCTTCTCCATCTCCATCTCCATCTTCACCTACATACGCACAACAGGCCAGCCCAGGCCAGACCGCACTATCAAGAACACCGCTTCACCCCAGTTTCCTTGGCGACAGCAACAGTGCACAATTGCGGAGAGCGAAGAGCAGCTTCCTTGAACAGCCAAGCCTTCACTCGATTCAAGGGACTTCACTGATGGAATCAAGTGCTACCTCGACTGTCCCAGTCCCTGGATGTTGTTGTGCCTACCAGCCTCCGCTCCGACTTTCTTATTCATGCGCTTTCCGCCACAGTCTGGGGTAGACTGTTCATCTGATAGGGGTTGTCGAAGCATGGGCTTGACTTGATTAGATGGTCTTGTGCCTATTTGCGCCATAGGTGCTTGCGTCTTGTGAACCACAAAAGAAGATTCGTGAGGATCAGCGTGACAAGCCAAAGACGCATCATGCTGTTGTCGCCTCTGCTGACGTTACTCAGAGGCTGAGGCGGTCTATCAACAAGTCATGGTTTATCCGAAAACGAAAAATGATACGTGAATCTGGCACGATGCGCATACGTCACTCGAGATCCTGCCTGACCTCTATTTCCAGAGCGGAGAAATCTCGAAATCTCGCAGTGCTGTCACCGTCAAAACTCCGGTCTTGCGATGATGGCACATTTGCCTGTATGTCTAGCACATACAGCCGGCTTGATCTGGAGACGTCAAACTAGAATCTTCAGCCTGTTCTCCGAATCCTAACCCCAACGACCCCAAATAGCCACCGCAAATTGAAATGCAGGGATTTATAACTTGCCCGCATGTGAGACCCGCTGGTACCGATCCACGCGATTTGGCTTGCACGCGACCTTCGGCAGTCAAGCAGTCGAGCTTACTATTGGCTAGCCCTGAACCACATCCTTCACTGCATAGTCCAGCTTGGATTGTCAATCACACTGTATTGTCAGGGCTCTATCGCAAAGCTCTTAGTAAGTCGGAAGGCGCGGTGTTTACAGCTTCTGGATCGCAACTATCATCTGGCCTGTGATGCTACATACTGTTATCAAAGCCTCACCGGAGGCGGCGACGTGGCTAGGGCTTAGGACCGATAACTCTGGTTTGGCAAAAACTGGCACGGTGCTCTAGCACTTATGCTCCACCATGATGGATGCTCGTTCCTGATATCCACTTCTTTTCCCTTCCACTAACTCAGCACGCCAACTTGCCGCCGCTGGCCGTACCATGTCTTCAAGGTACCAAGTACCAGCCGAGTCGAGCGCTCAGTAAGTCCAGGCCCTGTCAGGTGTCGGACATTACTTTCCCAAAGACAGACAGAAAGCTCAGAGAAGCACTAAGCGCCTTGAGCTAAAGGCCCCAGACGCGGCTTTTTTTGCTATTTTCTTTACGTGTCTGTTCCTGGTACTCCGTAGTCTTTGTGACAACCCACCTACTGTCACTTGCCCCTACCAAAGTGCCTCGCCGTTGGCTGGCGCCAGTAAATGAGGCTCTTGCGCCCATTTCATTGCTCCAGCTCCCATGACAGTCTCCACGACAGCCCCCGTATCTATCTGGCATCCTATCTATCCGTGCCGTCATTCCCGGAATTGCAAATTCATTTGTTCAATCGCGAATCGGATATGATGTCAATGCTATAGGTTGTCTGGAGAAATTGGACTGGAGAACCTGCTCGACCGTTGAGTATTTTCGCATGTTACCTTAACATATGCCTGAAACAATCCCGTCGGATATTCGACAACGGTGTGTCCGCCTTTGATAGGATTAGGATTGGCGTTTATCAAGAGACAAGTCTCGATCTTGCTGGTCCTGGTTGATAAAATCTATATCTTGTTTCCAATCCAAGCTAGTGACCCTGTCGGTGCGATCGGCTTTTACAGCTCACAACAAGTCGCAGTGCAAAGGTTGTAGCTCGATAGTTGCGCGCCACGCCTTTACACCGTGTTGAGCCTGGTAATTCAGAGCATACATACGAGAAGGACCAGGATCAGTGATCGACGATGGACAACACCTTAGCGGTCAGCTTCCGATGGTGACTTTGTTTGCGTCGCCATTAAGAGTCTCCATCTTAAAAAGGGATTTATCCAGGCTCCACGAATCTCCAAACCTTGGTGTGGGATTTGATGGAGAAGAATCACCTCTCGCTGGCTAAACTTACCTTTGGCTAGTCAATAACGAAAATTGGAGCATACGACTCGATAATGGATGGACGGACCTGAGGCTGCCGGAGGACCCTGCATCTCACCCCAACAACTAATTCACTCATACAATTTCCAGCGATTCATACGTGAGAGTTGATATTGCGCGGGTACTCCATAGTGAAGCTGCGGAAGTCTGCATCCTGACCTATACGTACTAATTCCGCCTCAGAACACTCATAAAAGTTGTAATTAATTACAAGTCCCCAAACTGGGGATTAGGCGCGACTCGCGACTTGGGGAATATCACGGAGCCGAAGACGGACAAACGTCAAAGGCCAAGCAAACACGCTGACAACCATGCAACTCTTTGAGCCATATCAATTGCTTACGCGCAAAGGATGCCACACCCCGGATTTTGGCCGCAAGACCAATTCGCTTCAATGCTCAGCTTTGGTGGATATCAACTCGACTCAAAGTGAGGTTTAGGTCAGTGTTATCGTCGGCCATGTTCTCAGATGACGAGGCGCATGAGAGTATTTTGTCCATTGCCCACATTCATGTAGCTACATTGAAGTCCAGAGCCAATCTTGACTTCCTTCTCTCCGGAGATGCCAAGAGTCTCGAAGCGAGGAACGACCGGTTGATGAAACAACTGGCCTCGGTCGTTGGACGAACAACTCAGTCGCTGACTGAAACGAGAGTGTTTCCTTTACACCAGGAACGTTGTGGCACGGCCAAGATGGATGTGCGTTGCGCAAAGTTGCGCGTTGCGACGAGCATATTCACCTCGACTTTCTTTTTAGGCCACATGGTATTACACACCTAGTGCAGCCTCCCGTATGACTGGTGGATGGGCGGCCTTCACTTGCCCATGGAGTATACCGCCTGAAAAACATCTGATGCATGAGAGGCTGCAGAATGCTCAATCTGACAGTGGCTCAAATTGCATGTGTGCTCAATCAAGCCTTGTCATACACTGATATTTATGGCTTCCGAGCAGACGTTTTCTTCCTCATCCATAAGCCTTGTAGATTGGGAGCGACATCACATATGTGAGCCCAGTAACACAACTGCTGGTTTCAAAGAGGCGTCGTCATTTTTGTGTTGCCAAGAGTCGCTATTCACATTTACTTATCACTCATGTGTCCATGAAATTCTACAAGCCTCGATGATTGACGCGTCCTGTTAATCTTGAAGTTGGTCACGAACTCAGCCTCGTTGACTTGATTTCGGAATCCGATGTATGTCAGAGGACGTGCATTTAGTCGTCCAACCCTATTATGTTTCCAAGTCGATCATCCGAGATACCAAGACGGCGACTACCGATGCCAACACTTTTGATGCCACAGATGCGAATCTTGGCTCTTGGCTGATGTTTTCTTTTCTACACGCCCGACCTTGGCCAGATGAACCAAGACTTGACAGCCAAGAGCCAAGACATGTGTTCTCGATGTTCGATTTCTGTTATCGCCACCAAACCATACGATAATTTCATGTCCTGCGTTTTGTACCAAGACTTGGATTTAAGGCTATTATCGACAGGGTCTTGGTCTAGACTCATAGATCAACGTGAGTATTTGTCCAGATCGCTAACATATATGCACGAGTTTGCAAACTGAGCCTGGGCAGCATAATACATCCTTGTCCAGACCGTGTAAAACAGCATGAAAGTATAGATCCAGACTCTTGTCAGTCCACTCTGAAGCTACATACGACGGAACTCCCCTTGCCGTTTTTGGCAACGATTGAGGCAAAGTGGATGGATGATGTTTACAATTGAGCTCTCTGTTATTCCATCTTGGCTCGAGTCGGTCAGTCCCGTGTTGCTTCGGTTTCTCGGTGACCTTTGCTTTTTTCCCGGTCATGCAAGTGCTTGCTTGGTAGAATGTTGCTGGATTATCTTGGTATGGATGACATGCATGCACGATGAAGGGATGGATGGACCTCGAGTGGCTCCGTTAATTTCGGACTTGACAGGAAGCAGATATTTGTTTTTCTGTCGTCGCGATTTGAGCAGCAGGTCAGTGGGTATGAAGTAAGATTACAGCGTGCTTTGGGCGTGGGATGGGCATATGACTATGGTTTCAGTTCAGCGCGGAGTGTTTACTGTAATCGATTGATCAATTGATTGGTATGCAGTCGGATATTGCGCTGGAGCCAAACTGTGGATGAAGGGATCCATCCGCGCAACAATTAGTTGCATCTCAAAGGGTTTAGCACAAGGGAGTTCTAATTTTGGGGCTTCGAGACAAGTGCGATATGTGTCTCTTGTTAAGTTAAGACCATGTTGTTACGTAGCGGCAGATAATGATGGATATCCCTGCCTGAGCCTGTTGGTTGTTTATCTTTTCTGCATCACCTGAATGCGCAATTTCGAGGCTGAAGGGGTAGAGACATCACAGCCAGTCAAGCTCTGAGTCAGTTTACGTACCTTGTCTCAATAGATAATACTCAACATACTAGTTAATACTTCCACATCAAATAACAACTGTCATATCAAAGTCTATATCTAAAAGGACCGTCGGTGATCAATCCAACCTAGTCAGGGGAAAATCTCGCACTATACCCCAATCGAGCCCCATGGGGGGGTTTTGGTGATAACCGAACCTTGTTTCTGACAACAGGGGAAGAGTAAAAAGTAGAGTAATCTATTGAAAACGGTATCGATGAATGGCTAGTCATGTGAATGAACGGCATTGATGAGTTCATTGCTGCCTGAAAGAATGGCGCTGTCGATCTGTCGACCTTATTTTAACTACCGACGGTGAGGGCTTCGATCGTCACAGTCTGTCTTGTCTTGGCGGTGCAAGTGTTGTTTTTGGTGAGTACGAAGTACTTCAGGGATAGACGATCGTGATCGCTTTGACGTGCTCGTGAGGAGTTGCAGGGAGGGGTGTTAAGATTACTGCGACGATCGAAATGCTGGTGAGAGTGGTGAGTTTGGTGGTGGTTACCCTGTACCAGGCTGAGATAGAGCAACCCGGGGCAAGGAGGGGATGCGATAATTGTTGCAATGTATAACTTTGGCTTCTGTTGACTGATCATGTGGTTAGGGGTAAATTACGTGCACGGTGTAGGTAGTATGTTGAAGTAGGGAGTTGAGTTTAAGTTGAGTTAATGTGATATGTTCACATAAAGAGCCCAAGCTCACACGACGAGGCTGACAGCGGTCTCGAGCTTCAGGCAATTATATAATTTATTTGAATGATAAATCAAAGTAAAAGGAAAATAAGATATCATAGCCAAGCTCTCCTGTGACATGTACAAGTTAAAAGAGCGACACTTTAATTCCTTCAGTAGAACTAAGCTTACCAAGGTACAGGACTATGCAGAAGGATCTATCACTTGAGATACCCAGTCTATGTAAGCACACGGAGAGATATCCATTTCAAACAAAGACGAGTAGTATTGTAGCTGCATTATCCAGATATACACTGTCGGGACATCAATACCAACAAGTTTGAAGCACTTCTAGATTTAACCATTCGATGTAATCCAGGAAGAAGCCAAAAAGGCTTTCAGATGCATGCACAGCTCATAAGTAAGGAGACCTGAAGAAAAACAAAGACAAACATACGTACATGAATAAATATCTCTCTCTAAAAACAAACTCAAAAAAAGTATCGAAGGGATTGACAGCACGTCAATGCCCCCCAGAAAGGAGTCGTCACTGTTGAGACTTGGAATGGCCTTACTGTGAACAGTCAGGATGTCGCAATACGATTCGACTACACAACCACAATGCGAGAAGCAAAGTGGTTGTCAGTAACGAATGGGAAGGCTTTTTTCTCTGTGTCGGTCGTGGGTGTGATTCAAGCCGTGAGGCGATACACCCGATGAGGGAAGACACTCGATCATACAGAGCCACAAGTTGCTCATACAAACATAAAGACAGGTTCAAGTGAACAAAATCGCATAGGAGGCCGTAGATATCGGGATTGAAAGGTAAAGAGGACATGTTTGTCCAAACATGATGATGACCGTCAAGGTCAAGTTCTGAGTTGATTACCCTGCGGACACGCGGGGATGCCGTCAGATCATGTAACTCGACAAGAACGAGACAACACGACCCCTTCAGAACACTAAATCATCCAGAGGGTGTTGACCATCCATGTTAGAGCAAATGTAAAAAGGAAGAAAACGATGAAGACTTCATTCCTAGATACAACGAACATATTTCCGCCCTGGTTTACACCTTTCAAACTTCAAGATCGATGATCACAAGAGCTTCACTGCCAAGAGATATGCTGCTGTATAACAGGAAACAGAGACCAAGCATCTTCGGATTGTTCACTAGTCGCGCTCGCTATGAAGATTTTTTGGAGGAAACTTCACCACAGGGGAACAATGGCAACAAACAACCACTGCAGAAGCACAGAAGCAAACAACATATTGTATCCAGATACAACGACATGTATAGGACATAAAGACAGGAAGTAAATGCGAAAGAACTTCATCAACATGTAAGCGTCTAAACGTACAAGACTGGAAATTGGGGGCACTGCTGAATCACCCGGCGACTACCATGGCAGAACCGAATTCATAAGCACGACTTGACAAAGCACAAGTATTTAGTTGAATATCATAACTTTTCATTTGTAGCCAACAAAGCTACGTGGGCCAAGAGACCCTCATCAAACAAACAAAAACACATCTGGTCGTCAATGCGCCTGCACGAAGCCGTCAATCACGACTGTTTGCCCACCAACCGATGCAAGAAACCGTCTCCCGAAGCCAAGTCCTTGTATAGGCCTTGGAACCATGTTGCCAACGCCGCCTTCTTCGCTGCTCAAAGCAACCAGGGAAATCAACAATAAAACAACAAATGTCCTCCCATTTCCATACCTGGGTATCATTACATAATCTTGCGCGTCATCCTGGAAAGAAACCCTTAGTTATTTGTGGGATCAGGGAATGTGAAGCCAGCGGGAAAGTTGGGCATGCCGTTCGGCAGTGTGCCAATCCCAAAGGGGAACGAGGCAACCATGTTCTGTCCATCCTGAGCAAGGTCGCGGTGATCGTCACGACGATTGTGGCCGTTGGAGCCGTTGTCTCTACTTCGGCGCCAACGGGAGAGGTCTTCGTCCCGATTGCGAGTTGACTTGGGTCCGTTGCTACCGCCCTTGTCCGTTTGCATGCGTCGACTGATGGCCTTGGATGAGACTCCAGCTCCGATCTCAATATCGGGCTCCTCCACCGACAGGCCAGACTCAATGGGTTGTCCACCGCTGCCGCCAAAGGGGGCGGTCAACATCCACTTGCGATCAGCTTCCGTCAACTTATGGATAGGAATAACGCTGACACCCGTTGAATAGTCGCTACAGTCCCGAGGGCCGAAACCAACACCCCAACGAGTCTGATAAAGTTAGCTCGAATCAATGTCTAAAGGGAGACTACAGTTACTTACACGAAGGGGCACTTCTAGATTGCGGGAGTCCTCAGTGCCTTGCTTGGCGTTGACAGCATCCTGTCGGCTAAGCATCTTCACGAAAGCATGCCGCTTGTCCTTGTTGACAATGCATGTTTGCACCGTACCGAAGCGGCCAAAAATGCCGCGTAATTCACTCTCAGAGCAGCTGTTCCTTGGTTAGTTAACGCGATACGAATACAGATGAGGATACACCTACGTTACTCCACCAACAAACAATGTTCGGCTATAGACCTTGATGTGTCCGGGTGGAAGATTTGGATCGTACTCGACCCATTTGTCGGCTGAGCCTTGTTCATGAAGCGGGGTCTCACTTCGTCCACGGTGTCCATGAGGGCTACGCTGGCGATATTCACCTCCACGACGGTCATCATGACGACCACGGTTAGGAGAGTCACGGGCATAGTCTAGGCGATCACGTCCATTTCGAGGAGAGCCACGACCACCCCAGCCACGGTCAGGAGATCGCGAACGAGAACGTCCTTGGAATCTAGGAGGAGATCTTGTGTGGCCGTAGCCCGGCATACGTGAATCCTCTGGCTTGCCTGAAGGGCCACCCCATGCAGCTTGACCAGGAATTTGAGGACTCTGTGCATAAGGAGCAGGCTGCTGAGCTGGGGGAGCGCCAGCTGCAGCCGCGGCTCCGGCACCACCCATACTTTGAATGAGAGCAGGAATCTTATCAAATGGAATACCTTGGTCAGCGAGCGCTTTAATCAGCATGATCTGCTGCTGGGTGCTTGGATCAAGCCCAAGGCCAGGTGCTGCACCGGGCATGGCCCCATTGACCAGATTAGGTGGGTTACTTGGGTTGTTCATAGGAGAACCTGCATATCCATTCTGCGCCCCCATATGTGGGAGGCTGAAAGGAAGAGACGGCACATTTACGGATTGCGACACCGGAGGATACGATACAGGCGGCGTAGCAGATGATACTGGTTGAGGTGGCGCGGCAGCTGGCAGGGCATACGGTGCTGTGGGAGCCGGCAAGGGGTTGGCAGGAGGAGCGGTTGTGTTTTGACGAGCGATGTTAGCCAAAGCCTCAAGAATAGATGTACCGCTAGGAGCCGGAGGAGCTGAAGTCGTAGCTGGAGCTGAAGCGCTGCCATGCTGCGAGCCTAGCACATTGGGAGGCGGGCTACCGGGAGGAGTTGTCGATTCATCTATAACATCACATGGGTTAGACTACAACTTGATTCGAGACAATAAAGCAGTACCGCTTGGGCATATGACGCCAGGTGTGATACTGCTTGCGTGAAAAACGTACTCTGTGGTGGTGCGTTGAGCTTCTCTCTAAAAGACTCGAGCATTGGTGTAGGGAACGTCTGGCCCTTCTCCCAGATATCAAGGAGCTTCTTAATCTTTTCCTACACGGTGGATTATGTGTGAGTTACGATCCAAATAAACAGTACGAAGGTCAAATATGTCAAGGAACGAGGGTCGTCAACAGAAGCGCCTTGTAGGGTGCTCCAGAGTGCGCGGCACGTGGCAGTGACTGGTTGCCAGCTACATGAGGGTGATAGTCAGATATGCGTACCTTTTGTTCTTCCGGGGCGGATTGCAGGATGTCATTCATCAAAACAGGCATGAGTTCTGTCACTCGGTTGACGCCAGCGGCATAGGTTCCATCCGGGGCAGAGCTGTTAATTGTCTGTGCCTGTGCCTTGGCTTGCTCGAGCCATTTCCGGGTTACAGAGTCTACGACGTAGAGTACCCCCAACTTGTGTGTTCCTGGTGTCTTTTTGAAGTGTGTGAAGATTTTCTGGATGAGGACGGATTCGGCCTGTTGGGACAAGCGGTTAGCGATTGTTTGGCATTGAAGTAAATGGAGATGTTTGGTTAAACCTTACCTGGATGTTGGAAACGCAAAGAGAGGTCAAACTGGTGATGCGAGATCCGGACACACCTGGCGGCTTTAAGTTGAGCATAGCCTGGAGACCAGCCTCCAAATCCGCGACTGCGGACGCCATGGTGATTTGTTTGAAGTGATTGTAATGTTTGTAGTGCTTGTATGGTAGACTGGGGTAGTCGACGAGCTACGCGTGATGCCTCAAAATGTGATGCACTCCAGATATGGTCCGACAGCGAAATGACCAGAGGTGGGCGATACCACTTGAAATGAAATGCTTGCAGCACGAGAGGGAAGCGAGGCAAAGGTAAGAGATGCAGAAGAATATTTCTGTCTGAATCAAAATTTCTTTGTCGCGTTATTCAGGTACGAAAGCTTAAGCGGGTCCTTCCTTCCTTAGGTGGGCAGGTAGAGATTTTTTTTCTTTTACGCAGTCGCGACTGACAGGATAAGCAGTAGTAAGTAGTACGAGCAGTCCCAGTTATTGTAAGATAAAGTAATGTATCAGCTGGAAATATGCGACGCAAATACAAATAGAGAAGGCAGGCCTCAGGAGTACGGGTACGACTTGTGCGAGAGAAAGCTCTTCTACTGTTTGCGTCAGGAGCGCGACGAGTCACGAGATTGTGCAGTGGGCGATAAAGCCAACAGAGATCGTCAGACGAGGAAAAAGTTGTCAGTACTAGCGACAGGGTCGGAAAATAACTGCACTGGCGTTGTTTGCGTGTTCGCCTCGATGGGCGTTGTCGTCAAGAGTGATGCTGCTCTTTTCTTGGTTTGTGAGGTGATGATGGATGAAGTGGGAGGAGAAAAGCTGAGGCGAAAGAGCGTGACAGGTGGGGCAGCCTTTTTAAGTGTCGCAGTTTGGTTCCAGGTCACTCAAATCTTTATTCCGGGTTTGGGTTTGGTGGTCCTGATAGTTTATCCGGTGCCAACCCAGAAAAGGAAAGCCTATGAACCTCAACCAACACCATAACCGTTGTGCCTGGCCAGGCATGTACTGCAGTAATTCAGGCATTCACTAGGCACTGATGATGAGATGAAGCAAGGTAGTTTCGTTCTCATTTGAAATCGAGCTCTGTTTCCCAGTTATGGCTGTTTCTTTGTTATTACAGATACAATATGTAAGTTACTGGACATAACAAAGCAGTGGGATTAACCGTAATCATGTACACCTGAGTTATCCAGTTATTCTATATTCACGCGGTAAGCTCTGCTGCTTGGAGGCAGTCCCAACCAATGTCTGTATGCCAATCTGCACTGAGAGTCAAGTACAATTACCTATTAGCAACCTTACCTAGATTCATATATGCTTTGCAACCACTAGGTCACCATCCAGTTTACATAACCAGGGACGGGATTTATTATGGTTTACATTTCCGGACTGAATCCGTAACAAGCTTTTAGTGTAAGTGGAGTGCATGATACCCTAGATAAGGACACAGACAAGACGAAGCCAATATAAGAGAAAGCAATTCCGTAAATGCGCGATTTCTTGTTGAGTTTATGTAGCCTGTACGTAAAACTCGATGGAAAGCATGCATTTCGGCCAAGATGCTGCGGTAATAAGCAAGCTATGTTGTTTGTGTCAAGGATGCTGGGCGCCTAGATCATGAAGCGATACGTGAAACGGATGGCTAATAATTAATAATAGATTGTCGAGGGATCCACGATGCATACATCGTGGTTATTGAAGAAAGGTATGACAAGAAACGCCAAGTTATTGTAAGCCATTAGATGGTGCTTGGAGACAGCATCACAAGACAGAATAGCCGATGTTGGTTTTGAAACAGCCGAGGTGACCGGGCGATCGGAAATACTATATTGAGTCGAGCACTTGATTCAAACAGGTTTCGCGATCAGATGTGATTATCTTGGAGAACTGCGGTTAGAGGTCAGCTGTCCGGATGCTCCGTAGAGACCTTCTACTGGCCGGATGGAAGGGTACGTCGGCAGTCCGAAGCCCTGGCAGCGCTGGCTCGGAGGCCCGGCGATGGATCACGGTAGTTCCGGGTCGTCTTGTCCTCGTGTTAATTCTAGGTCCGACGAACCCATATTTGGTTCTGACGTCAAATCTATAATGGCCAGCATGACCGAGGTCCCACGAGTAATGAACCAAACAAATGAGTTGGTTGTGAAGGTATCTCCACTTGTTCTCCCAGGGGGCTCGTTTTGGTGGAGCCAAGAGCATTTCCATCATGGAGACAATATTCGGAGGGTACAACAGTTCCGAAGTTGTCATGATGAGGGAAAATTTCGACGTTGAATGTAAACAACAGGGGGTAGAGCCTGGCTGGGTAGATCTTGACTGATTCCTTTTTACTCCATGCTCCCGCATATTGTCAACTATTAATGAATGTTGAGAAACACACAGACAAGATCTGGTGCCGAGAAGCAGCCGCACGCCCTCCCTCCCTCATCCTGTTTGTTTGTCCTCACAAGCCAAGCCAACGCAACCCCTAGACCCAAGACACAAGCCTAGAACTATCACTAGCTGTTGGGGTTCTATCCTGTCTTTGGGAGACAAGAATACTTGAGACTTCTATCCTGAGCGACAAAAAGACTTCAGTAGATCTCCTGCAGCAATAGTGGACATTTAGACTAGTTACTTTTGGCAACCTCGCTCAAGGTCCAAAGTTTTCTTGCTCCCTAAGGCCTGCATCTCGGCCATTTGGGGGAGGGCTTGGAGTGCGTCGAATTGGAGCTCGAGAACGCGGGAGAGGGACAGGGATTGGGTCCGAAATTTTGGGGCTTGCAGATGCAGGTTGAGGGGGCCGCGGTAAATGTTCCTCTAGAGTCGTAGCTCAGTCACTTTTTTTTTCTGCCTGTGCAACCTCATCAAAATAAGAGGACAGCATGGCACTCGGATTATAGAGGGGACATATAGTTCCGGTGAGGCACTATTATGAGCAGTGAACGATCAGTTGGCAGCGATACATATCAACTTGTACTGCTCACCTGG
Organism: Fusarium dlaminii; assembly: GCA_013186775.1. NCBI lineage: Eukaryota > Fungi > Ascomycota > Sordariomycetes > Hypocreales > Nectriaceae > Fusarium > Fusarium dlaminii. The sequence continues at coordinate 136,791 of JAAOAL010000104.1, read as the reverse complement.
GCTACGTAGATAGCTGCAAAAGGGCATAACCGAGGACTATTGATGGATGCTACCCAACTGGCAGTTGATGACGGAATACAGTTGGGTGGTATGGTCGAAAAAGAGGGTGCTGTGCTTTGCTCTACTGTAGCGAGCTCTGATGTAATCGAGGGTAGATTAGATTGAACTTGACGGGCTGAAGTCAATTCTCCAACACACAAAAATGACGATTTCAATGACAGCTATCGACCTAATGAAACGCTGAAGCTCGCCAACCCCGCAAAGATACCTCTCCTCTACCTTTAGCAGACATATTGGCTTCATGATGTTAAGGACTGAAACCCCAGTAACAAAAGCAAAACAAAAAAATGGAAGCGTTGTCCCCAGAAACGTCACCCCTGGTAAATCGGCGGAAGAAAAAAAAAAACTGGCTGAGGCTGTCCATCCAACCCCCCTGTAAAAGTCCATCCCGTAGAGCAAAACCGGGCTGTCTGTACTGTTTCCTGCCCCATAAGTCCCGCTCCGCTTGATGCTTCATGCCCCCCCGTACCCCCGGCCCCCGAGGTTCAGTACTCACAGCTACGGTAGAGCCAAGGTGAGAGGACAATGTCACAGAATGAGACGGGGTAGTCTACTTTTTTTTTGTGCCTCCCTCTCAAGCTTGCGCCTTTTTTTTTATCGACTGGACCTCTTGGCTTACTTGAACCTCTTCCTCCCCGTTACCTAACTTAACCTACTTTTTCCTCCCCTCCACTCTATCCTATCCCTCATATACCTCTCCTCTTCCCTCCGGCATCTCCGCCTCTTGTTCCTGTTCTTGCTTTTGCACTCGTATCTTCTTCGTCTGCATAACTATTTCTCACAATGGCTTCTGTCGCCCGTCTCAGCAACGCTGCCCTGCGGGCTTCTCTCCGCTCTTCTCCTATCAATGGCTCTGTGTTCAACGCCGTTCGATGCTATTCGGCCAAGACTCAGGTATGTTAACCTCGGATAAAGCACAAGCCCAGGCTTCATGGATCCTAAAACGTCATTGATGTTGCCCATTGACACTCATGATCGCCCACACAAACCACACAAAATCATCTACTAACGATTATCCTCACAGACCTTGAAGGAGCGATTCGCCGAGTTGCTGCCCGAGAAGATTGAGCAGGTCAAGGCCCTCCGAAAGTCAGTCGCATTCTCCCCTCTCGGTTTATTGTTTGCCGAGCTAGGGCCCACGCCGAGCCTCAAGCTTGCAATCGACGGCAGAACCACCGGCAGTTGAACTTTGATCACTAACATTCAGATAGGGAGCATGGTTCCAAGGTCGTCGACAAGGTCACTCTTGACCAGGTCTACGGTGGTGCCCGTGGCATCAAGGCCCTCGTCTGGGAGGGTTCCGTCCTTGATTCTGAGGAGGGTATCCGATTCCGTGGCAAGACCATCCCTGAGTGCCAGGAGCTTCTCCCCAAGGCTCCCGGTGGCAAGGAGCCTCTTCCCGAGGGTGAGCTTAGCCCATTCGCAGTGATGCGCACAAAACTTCGCAATATCATGAATACTGACATTAAACCGCGCAGGTCTCTTCTGGCTTCTCCTGACCGGCGAGGTTCCTACTGAGCAGCAGGTCCGCGACCTCTCCGCTGAGTGGGCTGCCCGCTCCGATCTTCCCAAGTTCGTCGAGGAGCTCATCGACCACTGCCCTACCGACCTTCACCCCATGGCCCAGTTCTCCCTGGCTGTCACCGCTCTCGAGCACACCTCCAGCTTCGCCAAGGCTTACGCCAAGGGTATCAACAAGAAGGAGTACTGGGGTTACACTTTCGAGGACTCCATGGACCTCATTGCTAAGCTCCCCAACATTGCTTCTCGCATCTACCAGAACGTCTTCAAGGGCGGAAAGGTCGCTCCCATCCAGAAGGACAAGGATTACTCCTTCAACTTCGCCAACCAGCTCGGCTTCGCCGACAACGCCGACTTCGTCGAGCTCATGCGTCTCTACCTCACCATCCACACCGATCACGAGGGTGGTAACGTCTCTGCCCACACCACTCACCTTGTCGGCAGTGCTCTCAGCTCTCCTTTCCTCTCTTTGGCCGCTGGTCTCAACGGTCTCGCCGGTCCCCTCCACGGTCTTGCTAACCAGGAGGTCCTGAACTGGCTCACTGAGTTCAAGAAGTCTGTCGGTGACGATCTCAGCGACAAGGCCATCACTGACTACCTCTGGTCCACTCTCAACGCCGGCCGTGTCGTCCCCGGTTACGGCCACGCCGTCCTCCGAAAGACTGACCCTCGTTACATGGCTCAGCGTGCTTTCGCCCAGGAGAAGATGCCCAACGACCCCATGTTCAAGCTCGTCTCCCAGGTCTACAAGATCGCTCCTGGTGTCCTCACCGAGCACGGCAAGACCAAGAACCCTTACCCTAACGTCGATGCCCACTCCGGTGTCCTTCTCCAGTACTACGGTCTTACTGAGGCCAACTACTACACCGTCCTCTTTGGTGTCTCTCGCGCCATTGGTGTTCTTCCCCAGCTTATCATTGACCGCGCTCTTGGTGCCCCCATTGAGCGACCCAAGTCCTTCTCCACTGACAAGTGGGCCGAGCTTGTCAAGAAGCTGTAAGGAGTTTAAAAATGAAAGGGAAAAAGGAGATGGGAGGATAATGCTCAGAAGATGGGTAGAATGGATTGCCAAGTTAATGGCATTTGTACAACACAATGGGACTGTTTTAGTTTAGTAATGAGCAAGTCGTCGCGGCGCGTCGATTGAAATGAAATGATTTAACAGTTAATCTGCAATTTTCGTGTCTACGGACTGATACCAAATTATGACTACGATCGAGCTCTTTGCAAATATGATTGAGTCAACTGTGTGTTGCCATACAGCATATTCACTAACGCCGTGATAGCGTCGTTATTTCGAACTTTTTGTCTTTCGTGGAGACCCGGGCTCTCAACAGTCTAGACATTCCTTCAATCGGTTGGGTGGAGGAGGGGCGTTGAGAGCTCCTGGCCCCTCTAAATCGGCGCCACAGGGGGACGAAAATAGAGGTGAGAGCTGTGATCTTCGGGGGGTGGCTGAGGTTATTGCCCGATGTGGAAGTAAGAGAGCTGCCGAAGCTGCTGGATTGATTGTTGAAAATGTATGTTTCAAGGTGTAGTGAATTGTTTGCAGTTGTGAGTGATAGTGAACTAGGTTAGCTGTGAGTTGTTGAGGTCTAGACCTGAGAGCTTATGATAACTGTGCTCAGCAGTTGTAAGCAATCTGGATCTTTTTTGGTGTGAGTGAAAATACGGAGAGCTTCAGAAGTGGGTGGGCTTGGTCAGTCTTATGAATGAAGAAGATGAGTACAAAGAAGAATCTAGAAAATCATTATCACAAGCAAATCTGCTCCCGCGGGATCTCTCTCTCGGCCATTGAACCCCAGGCCATCCACCCCCGGATTCCGATTTCACATGAGAGATCCAATCCAATCCACGGGAGCTGATCTGATCTCGGTGACTTGATCTCGGCGATCCGAGACTTTCGGAGCTGGAATCAAGTCGTACAAGGAAGAGAAGTCTCCGAAGAGGGTCAATTGATTATTCGGAGAAAGGTCAGCATTATGAAAAATTACTATAGATGATATTTGATTACATTTTCTTCCTTTTTTCTCGTTGTTTTCTAAGAATAGTGTTGTGGCTCTCAGCTTGTTGAATAGCGTCGTCAGCCTTATAAACGTGCCAACATGAGTAAGTACAGTGGCTTCACCCAAAATAAACGAGAAACACACACCGAAACACATGCAAAACATGACAGATTAACTGAGCTTTTCTCTAAGCTCGGGTCTTCTCGCGCATGCCAATCTCCATTTACAGCTTCAACCTCGGCGATTGACCTCCGCAACCGCAGGAAAACCCCATCTATTGTTGGTATTTCCCCTCCGATAAATCGGCTACTTCTCCGGGGCCCCCCCCAAGCTTATTCTGCTTAGCCTCAGCTCAGCGCTTTTGCAGCCAATCCATTCAACTGTTTTCATTGGATCTGACTCAGCATTTAGGTGTGCTTCAATACCGGTACGTACCGACAGTCCCTCAATCCCTAGCTCTCCCGGGTATGCTCCTTCCCCCCCACGTAAACCAGTCCCAGCACAGCACACGCCTCTAGCTCTCCCTTTTCCCTTTCTTTCCCGAATTCTTATACACTTCTTTTCTTCCTCTTTCATCAACCTCTCTCAATACTTCAACGATCCCCCAAATTTCCCCAGCGACGAAGCACCCTAATCCCTTGGTCAGGGCCCTTATTCTACGACACTCCCAAAGTCATGGCTGCTACTATTCGTACCGATCTTCCAGCTCCCATTGGGGACAAGCAGCTGGAGAAGAAGCCCATCAAGTTCTCCAACTTGCTTCTCGGCGCTGGTCTCAACCTCTTCGAAGTGACCACCCTCGGACAGCCTCTTGAGGTCGTCAAGACCACCATGGCTGCCAACCGAGGTGACAGCATGGCTGCGGCTTTGGGACGCGTCTGGGCCCGTGGTGGTCCCCTGGGCTGTAAGTTGATAATCACGAACTCGCTGCACTTGTGACTATTTGCTGACTCACATGTTGCAGTCTACCAAGGTCTCATTCCCTGGGCCTGGATTGAAGCTTCCAGCAAGGGCGCCGTCCTTCTCTTCGTCGCCTCCGAGGCCGAGTACTACGCCCGTGTCGCTGGTGCCTCTGAGTTTGGCGGTGGTATCATTGGTGGTGTCACCGGTGGTGTTGCCCAGGCTTACGCCACCATGGGTTTTTGCACCTGCATGAAGACGGTCGAGATCACCAAGCACAAGATGGCTGCCACCGGTGTCAAGCCCCAGTCTACCTTCCAGACCTTTGCTGAGATCTACCGCAAGGAGGGTATCCGTGGCATCAACAAGGGTGTCAACGCTGTCGCTATCCGACAGATGACTAACTGGGGTAGCCGATTCGGTCTCAGCCGTCTCGCTGAGGGTTGGATCAAGTCCCTCACTGGCAAGAAGGAGGGCGAGAAGCTGTCCGCTGGTGAGAAGGTCATCGCCAGTGCTCTTGGTGGTGGTCTCAGCGCCTGGAACCAGCCCATTGAGGTCATCCGCGTTGAGATGCAGAGCAAGAAGGAGGATCCCAACCGACCCAAGAAGATGACGGTCGGCAACACCTTCAGGTACATTTACGAGACCAACGGCATCAGGGGTCTTTACCGTGGTATCGCTCCCCGTATTTCTCTTGGTATTTGGCAGACTGTCTGTATGGTTGCTTTTGGCGATATGTAAGTTTCACCCACTTTACTAAGATTCAACCAACACTAACCGCACAACTACAGGGCGAAGACTTATGTTGAGAAGCTGACCGGCGAGTCGGTCACCGCTAAGCATTAGAAGGCGTTTAGGAATCTGGTTTCAAAATATCGCTCATGGTGAGCTTGATGTATGGATTGTCTAATGTTTGGATTCGAATATCTCTGATGTAATGACACAAGCCTGTAAAAAGGCTGTGACAAAGGAGGTGCTCTCGCCTTGAAGATTATCTTTCTATGATAGTTAGCTGTGCAAAGTCATGGACCCTGTGGGTTTGACTTGAATAGAGAAAACAATTGCGCAATGTTTCATTATCACTAGGGTTGACCTTTGTTCTGAGTCTACGGTTCAAAAGACTGCAGATCACCCATACAATCTCAGTAAGAATACCCTTAATTCACTAGCCTCTTTACAATTGTCATGATTTCTCGCTATCATGAAGCTGCCATGATATTGTTGAGCTTGAACCTATGAGCTCGGGTTGTTTCGGGTCTGAGCGTTGAGTAGTGGGGTCGGCCAGTTGAGGACAAACCTTGCCGATCAGTTCTCGAGCCTTAAGAGATGAAGCATAATAACTACAACCTGGGATTGAAACAGCCCGAAGTGCCCATATGCGTCCTAATTTCACTTTTATAGGGCTATAGGTCGACATACAACAACACTAAGAATGTTCAAATAGAATATGTTGTTGTTGGTCTAATTAACGACTAAGTACTGCATATAGGACCCCAAGATGCTGTTCAATCGCTTGCACTTCCGTTAAGCTTCCTCATCAAAGCTCATGGTATCTTCATACGTAAAACCCCAATCCTCCTCAATACTTAGCAACGTAGCGGATTTGACAAGCTCTTTCACTTCACTATCTTTTAAATGATTCACATCCAAGTCCTTGCTCGCATTTTGAGCATGGATGCTATGCAGACGCTCATCTGGTGGTGAAGGGGTTCTAAGCCGACGCACCGAACGGCGTCTTCTGCCGAGACTAGCGGCCTCGCTATCCTTTTGTCGTCGCTCGAAATGAGCCAGGAGAGGTGCTGAGGGGTCTTCATCATAGTGGGCTTCTCGGCGGTAGAGGTTGGTGGATTGGTAGCGGGGGCCTTGTACAACCCCTATAACTGGGTTTGAGGTAAGCTTCAGACATTGACTGTCTAAATATGTTCGTCTCGAATAATCAGCGATATCTGCGTCTGAAAGCTCATCATCGGTGAGCATCTCATCGTCCTCCCTCGCCGGGGTGGGTGGAGCCGGTTCCGGGTGTGGAATTAGGGGTATAGGCCGGCGCCGGCGCCGAGTGGTGCCTGGAAGTGTCATCATATGCGACTCTGGGATATCCCGCTCATCGGTTGATAAGACGAAGCAACGGCCTGTGGCATCACCGATGGCAAGCTTGGAGTTGTCGGGCGAGAAACCGCCCCAAGCGATCGGTCCAGGGGCTGTAAGAATATCACGGATAAAGGGGTTCTTCAGCTTACGGACATTCCAGACCTTCACGATGCCGTCACTCGACCCAGTGTAGAATCGATCAAGACTCGTATTCCAAGCCGTGAACTTGACGCCCGTGTCTTCCTTCTCGCGATCGCCGTAATATTCTTCAATGGGTTTCCCGTGTCGCAATGTGTGAATGGGCTTGTCGCCCTGTGCTGTATCCCATATATAAACCTTTCCATCAGTGCAAGCCGCAGTTACGTAAGCGTGTCTAGGTGAGTTGGGCACGATCGTTAGCTCGTTAATGTCAGACGCATAGCAGTCGAGAGCCTGATGCTGACAAAAGCCAATGCCATTCAAGCGATCCTTATCGCGATGAAAGACATGGACTTGTGTCCTAACATTGCGGGGAACGTTGTTCATCCCCGTAGGTGTTACCCCCACCAGAAAAAGGAGTAATGTTGGATGCCAAGCGACTTCGAAGACGTTAGCCGTTGAGGCTGTCATCACAGGGATCCTAACACCCTGTTCCGCATCCCAGAGGATAATCTCTCCTGAACTCCTCTTGTCCTCGGGAATGTCCAGATCGTCGCCTGTCAAGCTGCGAGGAGAATAACCAACAAGAAGCAAATGCTGACAGCCCTTAGCTCGTCCCCACTGCATTGTTGCTGGAAAGTATGCCCACTTGTCTGAGCCATCAGCATCAGTTCGTGAGCATGAGAACGTCTGGTAAGTACTGTTCGACTCATTTCCTTTTGTAATGGTGTAGATACGCACGGCATCGGTTGGTGAATCTGCAGCCGTAGCCACGCGACCAGATCCATCCTTTGCAGCAGCCACAAAGTTGACATTGCCTGTGTGTTGCCATGTTGCAATGGCCTCCATGTGTTCTCCTTTCGGGTCAACTTTCCATACTTTGACCGTCTTATCAAAACTCGACGTATAAGCCAAGTCATCTTCAACGTTGTAGTCGCATGACACAACTGATGAGAACAGCCAAGGGTCCTGGCTCTGGCGCATGGCCTCTGTGGAATTCTCCCCCCTTTCGACCCGTGGACGAGGTATTCGGTGATCGGGGAAGGACCGCAGCGTCCCCTTTCCAGTTGAACAAAGAAGCAAGTTTCCAGGCCTGTTGTACTGTTGGTTATGCGTATCGGAGTGTGTAGTAGTGCCACATAGAAAGCTCTCTCTCGAGACCCATGCACCTGTGGTGATATCACCAGCGCAATTGGTGAACTCAGCTACGACCTGGAGATCGTCCTCGCGCAATCTTTTAAATTCGGCCTGAAAGTTCAAATATTCCCGAGTTCGTTGAAACCCCTGGTTGCCTTCCATTTCTCGAGCCATCAGTAAAGACGAAAGTCTGCTAGTCCTTCTCATTTGACCTTGTCGTTTTTTTGTCTCCTCCGTAACATGCTCAGCAGTGAACGAAAGGACTCGTGGTGTCTCTGCGACCTTTCCTGCCCACAAGTCCGAAGCAAAAGCGCTCATGTCTCGTATGGTTCGTCCAGGTATCGGTATCAGAGGGCGATTTCGTAGTCGGATCTGCTCCATCATAGATTCGCGGGTTGCTGGTATGTGCTTGTTCTCATTTTGTGATATTTGGCCTATAATCTCGGCGATCTCCTCAGGGCTGAAGTCCACATGATAGACAATGGGCTGTGCGATAAGTTCATTGTTGACAGCCACCGGCTTCTTTGTTCCCTCCTCAATAGCTTTGCGATGCGCTGCCGAAAGATAGGGTCGTTCGGAAATCTGGTAGTAGCGGTTACTGGGCTTGGGTTCCCGTCGCTCCCGAGGTTTAAAAGGCTTCCTTTCGACATTTTGAGGAAGCTCTGGTTGATGTGAGGGTTGCGATGTGAGGGCGTCGTAGAATATGGGAGAGGCCCGGTCTTCGGACTTTCTCGTTGCTTCCGTGTTCACGATCGTCGGTGGTGTTTGGCCTTGCGGCTGAGGTTTCGACGTCGACCTCGGTGGTGGTAGCAGCTGAGGCTCTGGTGTTTCTGAAGATAGAGGGGATATGCGAAACTCCTTGCAAATGTTAGCAACAAGCTCCCGCTGCGGCTTCGTCACACCCACAGAACCCCTCGCCAGACCCCTAACAACATCATGCGCCTGGATCGCAAGCACGTCTAGGTCCTGCTGACTCAAGTAGCCACCCGTCTCGTCCCATCTTCTCCTAAAGAACTTGTTGATACTGAGCTCCGTCACCGTCTAGACCCCTAGTTAGCCATATAGCCTTCCCATTATATCCTTCTTTGTTACCTTGATAGCCAGGGCGTTAACATGATAAACATCCCTCGAAAGATGTCCAACAGCCCTCTCTACAAGCGGCGTAACCTGACTCAAGAGGCACTCTTTGACGCCTCGCTTTCTCTGTAGGCCTGTACTAACGCGTCTCCGTTTCAGAGGTGGTTCATCGCAGGGGACAGGGAGGCTATTTAGTATAGGTATAGGTGCATGCGGCATGCCGCCATGCTTGACGAGCGACCTTGTAATTGTTGTTGTTAGCCCTAAACCCATCAGGAAACGCGTCGAGGATTTGAATAAGAAGCAAAAAGTGTCAGAAATATGACGTTCAACGCGTAAAGGACGTGAATCACTTACTTCATAGCCCCATTTAGCGTTGATGCGGTGATAAGGTGGGTTAGAAGCATTAGAAGAGTGTCTAGTAAGCCTAAAGAAGGAGAAACTATTAATCCGGGCTACTATTAATAGTTAGGTTAAAATAGTTATTAAATACTAAGCTATAAGTCTATTAATATATTAACTAGCTTAATTTTAAAAAGCCTTATAAAGGTTTGAAACCTAAAATATTTTTTCTTAAAAAATAATAATAATAAAAATTAGTTTTAAATTAAAGTCCTTAAAACAAAGTAAAATAGTATTTTATGTATAAAATAAATATTAAAAACATTAGCTATATAACACTTTTAAAGGTCTATTATTAGCTAGAAAAACATCTTCAAGAAGTGAGGGAGCATTCATCAATAAGTAGCTATGCATTGATAGTATACTATAATCTTCATTTACAAGCTCAAGCCGCTCAATATCTTAAACATATATAGAAAATCTGGAATGTAGCTCTAACGCCAAGGAAAAAACAACATATTTGAGCTGATAATCGCAACATATTTTACAGCTTGTTTTTTCCAACAGGCTCCTGTGCAGCAAGCTCCTCATACATGCGGTCAATATGCTCCCTGTAGGCCTTGGCGGCCTGGGGGCGCTTAAGCTTAAGCCTAGTAACAGCGTCAGCACATATACTCCAGAAGAGACAAAATTAGGGGGAAAACTTACGTAGGGGTAAATAGACCGTTGTCGATGGTAAAAGGATCAATTTCGAGATGGGCATTGCGCACCTTCTCGAAGCTGTTGAACTTGTGCTTCTTGCCAATGCCGTCAAGGACCTTGAGGAATTTGGCTTTCACCTTGGGGTCGTTAGCGGCGATGCGGAGATCGGCCACCTGGTTGGGTGCGATGGTCTCCTGGAGAATCTTGCTAGCGAAAGGAGCAAAGTTCTCAACGTCGATACCAAAGATGGCGACCAATGAGGACTGAGTACCGTCACCGTGAACATAGGCGGCGTTGATAAGGTTGGTGCTACCCATGTAGACGTTCTCAATGCGCTCAGGGGAGATGTACTCACCCTGAGCAAGCTTGAGAACGTTCTTCTTGCGATCAATGATCTTGAAGCGGCCCATCTTGTCGACCTCGCAGATGTCACCACTGTGGAACCAACCATCGGCATCGAGGGTCTTCTCGGTCTCTTCGGCGTTCTTGTAGTACTCGCGGAAGATGACGGGACCGCGGAGGAGAAGCTCACCACGAGGGTTAGGCTTGTCATCCACGGTGTAATCAAACTCGGGAACCGACTCGAGGCAGAGTTCCACACAGCACATGGGGCCGCCGATGTTGCCGGTAGTAAAGTCACCGCGTGCCTGGATAGATCCGACGGCATACGTCTCGGTCATGCCAAAGCCCTGAGCGAAATGGTTCGCGAAAGCGGCGCGCAGGAACTCTTGGACATCAGGATCAAGCTGGGCACTGCCGCTGACCATGCTGTGGACTCTGTCCATGCCCACAGCGGCCTTGACCTTGGGAGTCCAGATTCGGTCGTACAAGAAGTGGGTGTTGGAGGCCTTTCCGGGAGGGAGTCGCATGTTGGCCTTCTTGGTGTCAATGACACGTCGTGAGAGAGCGCCTCGGACGCCATCGGCTTCAATAGTAGCAGTGCGAATGGCAGAGTTGAAGCGGTTGAAGAGACGAGGAACTGAGATGAAACCAGTGGGCTTGAGGATCTTTATATCATCAACCAAGCCCAGAATGTCACCTCGGAAGAAACCAATGGCAGCGCCCTCAGCAACGGCGATCTGATCGATGAGTCGTCCGTAGATGTGGGCGAGAGGTAGATAGGACAAGTGGACGTCCTTGCTGCTCACATTGCCATTTGTTCGACCACCCGCGATGGCAGAAACGGCGTTTCCGTGGGTGATGAGAACACCCTTCGGGTTGCCAGTTGTACCGGAGGTGTAATTGATGGTGCAGATGTCATTGCGGCTGGGAGCACGAGGGGCGCGTCCAGACTTGGCGCCGATCTCCTCAACCTGAGTCATGGAGTAGATCTGGATGCCATGTTGAGAAGCGATCTCATTGAGGACGGAGGCCTTAGTGTGAGAAGCCAATTCACCCTGCTCAAGAGGATCGAGAGAGACAATGAGCTTCAGACCGGGTAGCCGGGGAGACATCTTAAGAAGAACGGGGATGTGGGGGAGGGAGCAGACAACACAGGCGACCTCGGCATGGTTGATGATGTATTCTGTTGTGTCGGGACCAAGAGTTTCGTAGAGAGATACCGAGTAAAGTGATTGAGAAGCAATACCGAAGTCTAGGAGTGAGTGTGTCAGCAACTACAACCACATGCTCAATGTCTCTTATGCAGGTTCACGGCACAAGAGGGGCAACCTTACCGGCGATCTGCCACTCAGCCCTGTTCTGCGACCACAAGCCGACACCGTACTTTTCAGGAGAATAGTTGATGGCCTTGTGAATCTCAACGAGACCGGCACCGAAATTCTTCCTTCGGACGTCGAAATCACCGTAGCTGATCCAGTCGTACTTGTCCTCCCACTGCTGAGTCGCCTGGTTCCAATGGCGGGTTCCGAGACATCTCGAGTTGGGCCACTTGCGCGCACTCCTCTCAAGGACGTCGTGTGTCGAATTGATACCAGGCTCTAGCGCTGTAACAAGAGGACCATCGCCGACTGCCCAGTGTCTGTAGGCGGCAGTGCGGTTAGGTCGTTCTGTACCGGGGACGGGAATACCGTAGGGTTTTCCGGGGGGAGGGACTGTGGTGAGCCTCTTGTATAGGGCGTCGTAGTCTTTTTGTGTCTGGAGAGCCATGATGAAGATCGGAGGCGAGGAGTCAAGTTGTTGGAGGGGTTACAGTTCTGGCGAGGCGAGGCGAGGCGAGACAATGACACAAAGACACGGAGCGAGTCGATTGCTGCGGGGAGAGAAGAATGCTGGGAGCTGTTCTGTTACCCCAAGCAAGAGAGTAAGTGGGATGAGGACAATGGGTTGGTAGGTTGAATGCAGGTATTCAGAGGAACACAAGCACAAGGAGCCAGTTGACTGATCCCTTGCAGATAATTACTGGTAAGGCTTAATCACAGAATGAAAGCAAAAAAGGGAGGGAAGAGGTAGGAAAAGAGCAACGAGATTAGGATTGGGGTTTTGAAGAAATTCAGTTCTAAGAATTTCTGGACAAGCTTCCGAGCCTGACGAACGCCATCAAGTTAAGCGCAAAAGTGGAAGAGCGTAGACCGAGGCGCGTTGCGCAGTCTGGTACGCCATTACGCCCATGTGCCTCGGCAGCCCCAGATTTCATGGAGTAGCACAGGCCTGTAGCTAGCAGAATATGGGATAGCGGCACTTGGAGAAGACCTGGGGGAGTTGATAAATTCCCCTGATTCATTCATTCCCCCGCGATACATCCATTGATACAATGTCTCTTCAATCCTTGAGGCGCGGGACGTGGCCCATTTTGAGTCAAGTGAACCGAGGGTGTGATTATAGCATCCACAGTTGAAGCTGTGTATGGGGTTTATTCGAGAGAATGCGGGGGACAGACTCATGCTCTCTGAATCCTCATTGAATCCAATAATTCAAAGCAATACTTTCAGCTCGTCAGCACTTGCGTCTATGGCTTGGAGACACATCAGCAGCCAAGATACACAGCCAAAAACGAGAAGCAGCACAAGTAGGTATCACCAAACTATACATGCGTAACACATCAGAATCCATCACTGGTTCTCGTCGTAAGCACCTTGTTGTACCCTCCGATCCAATTCAATGGAAGGCTCGGGCGTCCAACGGACGCTAGCTCTCCCGAAGACCTGGAAATCACTGTCGTCAGCTGCAGTTGGTCAGTTTTCACAGACCGGTACGTTCGGGCCCTTTAATTTTTCTTGAATGTCTTCGGTTACATGTGAATATCCATCGATGACAAAAATGTGGCTGAATATTGGACTGAATTGGCTCTTGGTGTTGCGGCCTGCTGATCTGTCGTTCCTCGTGATCCCTAACATAAGCATTTTCTATTGGGTGTTATATATCCTTAAGGATTGCTTTATATCTTGCAACCGTATTCAGTTCTTGGTGTTTCGCCCGACACTCCTCAAGTCTTCCTACATTTTACCGCAAGTAGACTAAATACCTGCAGCTGTAAGCGAAGTGTTTGACGTCTGGCTCTTTCCAACGTGCCTCATAGTTCTCTCTTCCTGATTGGACCAGCCTGAGCAGCCATGAGTTTCGAACTTTCCAAACTTCAGCTCGCTAAGAATCTCTTTCTTCTCCCATCATCTCTAACCGAGTCTATTTCTATGCTTAAAAACAACCTCGAAACAAAAACTGCTTCACTGCTAACAGGTTCAGCCAACTGACACAGTGACATTCAATCCTCGAAACGACGTCATCACCATCAATTATGGATCACCTTACCTAACACCAACTCTTCGTTCAGTGTCAAAGCGGCTCGCGTCAACACGTGCACTTCTTGATGGCACTCACGATATTGGATGAGTTGGCATAACCCGTGCCGATCACCATCACAAATTCGTCAGAAACATCGTATCTAGCGCCAAAAGCATGCCATCCATCAATACTCCGCATCGCGGACGTTGTATTCGGCGCTTGTCGTCTCGACGAAACACACCCGATAACGATGGATCGAGTGATCTTTTCAGGCCAATTCAAGTTGAATAGCCACATTAGGATATGAAGCAACAGTATTGCCGCGGCAAAGGTATCTGGTCTGGTAAAAGTCACTACGTTCTTAAGCCTCCTTTTCAATGTCCCAATGATTAGCTGCTCAGGTATGCATAAATCCAAGATCTACCGAGATCTACAGCAAGCCCGTCTCAAACAACAACACTCGCGGGGTTTCCCTTTTGGAAATTACAGTTGTTTTATCTACATGGAAGTGTTTGATAAGAGAAATATCCCTTTTATGCGGTGGATGGTGGCGGCCCCTTCTTACCACCATCAAAACGCTACGTTACTCGGCATAAGATACAACGAAGAAATAAAAGAGGGACTGTTTCATATCGACCTCGACCCTGTCCGTGTCTCAGGCCCCTTTCGTCAAAACACGACCTGATGCAGAGAACCGCCTTGACTCGACAAGATTGGACGTGTAATCGTCAATGCCTTTAACCTAGAGTTTCGACGATGTCCTAAAAAAAGAAAAAGCTCACACTCTTTTTGAATTTGTTCTGTTTTCTTATTAGTGGCCCCTTGACGGGTCCTACGGTCTCTCTCTCGGGCCATCTCCCTTGGATCGTCCACGCCCCCACATGGTCCCGAGAGAATGTCTCGTCAGCAGGTCTTTGGTTTTATATCTATCGATTCCCACGTTTTCGCCCATCGGGCCTATTCTCACGACGATTCCTGTCTTTTTTCTTTCTCTTATCTTATATTATCGTTTGGGTTGAACATACTTGAGTCGTTATCATATATCGCATGAGTTGAACTTGTAATCTTCAACTTTTACTCTCTCTCTTTCTGCCTGCGCTGTTTCTTAAGCCAAATAATATTGCCACCATGAGTCGGATCGCTTTTCTCTCGCTGCGAGCTCTGCAGCTAGCTTTATCTATTGCTAGTATCGGTCTGAGCGCGTATGGTACGTTAACGATATCCACAGCGAGCTCTCGTCGTGGAAGTAACTAACAGTCTCAGTTGTCAACGATTATAACCAGCGAAGCCGAAACTCAGCCCCATCGCCGTTTACTTATCTCATGGTCTCTTCCATATTCTCGATTATTTCAGTCGCCTATCTCTCTCTCACTCCTCTATTCGTACCGCGCATCTACCACCAGTATGCCGCTGTAGTCGTCGAATCCGTCAACGCCGCTCTGTACTTTGCCGGATTCATCGCCATTGCCGTGTTCATCGGATCGCTTATCATGTGTGAGGGGACTGTTTGCTCTTGCGCTCGTGCCGATGCCGTTGTTGCTGCGGGTCAGTTCACGGCGTGGATCACAACAACTGCTTTCACTGCCAAGGACTTATTTAAGAACGCTTTCCAAGAACCCAAGAAGGATGACGAGGGTCGAGAAATGGGACAGGCATAGGAGATTGAGCAGACGGTACATCAACACCACATAACAAAAGCCCGGGACTTGGTCCTCAAATGATGGAATTCAATCTCTATTGGAAAGGATAGATGGGTATTAATGACAGGCGTTTGGGCATTTTAGGAAAGACAAAATGGCAGTGCTCTGTTGAGCAGCCTGGCTATACTGTCAAAGGAGTATATCGGCATGGAAGACATCATACCCAACCTGAATTTCTAGGCTGGAATGGGAAACTCGGCGTTTTCTGCGTTATAGTTTCGCAGCCTTCTGTAGCAGAGGCTGATAGCGCGTTTGAAATGAAAGTCAAAGAAGCTGTTGAGTTGGACTGGCTTCTAATTCATTCAACCAAAACCATTGAGCTATTTCGTTTGGTCGCTCCGGTGTATGTGAAAGTCACGACATGTGATGTGGACGTCAATAGAGCCGAAGACCCCGAGACTCGGATCGAAAGAGGAAGATGTGAAGTCGTACGAGAAACATCGTACTTATATAATAAGCTGAGGTAAGGTAGTCGGCTTTTATACTAGTCGGCGCCGGGTGAACGGGCCGGTCGGTGGCTTGAAGAGACATGTTTCTCGGTCAGTTTTACGATTGTGCTACGGTCGAAGAAGAGAATGGGAATGCAGTGCGTGATAATTGCACCATTAGACCTGGACTTTGGGTCATGGTGGGGGACATGAAGAGCGGAGGACGATATCATCTGATGTTATATATTGCGTGGGAGGTGCAATACCACGTTCAGCTGATTGGGCTATACACTTGTATCAGGTTTACGTGACATTCTCTCTGCTGCAAATGTAAGAAGCTTATCTGTTTCCTGGAAACCAATCGAGTTCCTGTCCTCCTATTACACTGTAGCATTCATCAACCCCGCATATCACCATCATGACAAGCCCAACTAATTATACAAAATACGTAATTATTTCCTCTCCAGCCGAGAAACCAAATCACAAACGGTTCTCGGCGGTTCTCGGTTATTGCACAATTCATACATTTGCAGCTGTCAAACGACGATCAAGCCATTAACTTTCTCAAACAGTAAAGACAGCTCAAGCAAAAGCGTGGGGAGCTCGATGGCGTGCTACGCGGGGTCCTAGTGAGCCATGCCCAAAGAGGCTTGGATACACAAGAATAAGAGACTTGAAAGTGCATGTTGGATGAGTTGTGAGCGAGTATAAAGGGGAATGGGTTGATCTGTGAATTGCTACTTTTTATTCTCCTGTTGTTCATATAGATTAGATCCTTTGATACGGGAAACGTGATTCATCATGGCTGAGGAACTTAGCAAGAACTTTGAGACACTGCAGCTTCACGCGGGGTACGTTTTATTCATCATTAGCCTCGGCTCTGATGGTGGCTTTTCGACTGCTATACAGCTGTAGTCGAGGGCATACAATTGTTTGGAAGAACTCAACTGACTCGTTTCCTTCAGAGCTGAGGTTGATCCTACCACCAAATCGCGAGCTGTTCCCATCTACGCTACAACCGTATGTTCTCACAAGCCTCTTGACGCTCTCATAGCTTCGCATCATGGATTACTCACTGATACTATATTTAGAGCTATGTCTTTGATGACTCTGCTCATGGAGCTAGGCTCTTTGGTCTCAAGGAATTTGGCAACATCTACAGCCGTATCATGAACGTGAGTTCTCAACTCCCAACCCAACTTAACTCACCACTTACACTACAAGCCAACTGTCGATGTCTTCGAGAAGAGAATAGCAGCTCTCGAGGGCGGTGTCGCAGCCCTCGCTGCCTCCTCAGGCCAGGCTGCCCAGTTCCTCGCCATCAGCACCCTCGCTCAAGCTGGCGACAACATCGTCTCTACTTCTAACCTCTACGGCGGCACTTACAACCAATTCAAGGTCTTCTTTCCTCGTCTGGGCATCAAGACCAAGTTCATCGATGGTGATAAGCCTGAGGACATTGCGGCTGCTATTGATGATAAGACAAAGGCTGTCTATGTCGAGAGTATTGGAAACCCCAAGTACAACATTCCTGATCTGGAGGCTATTTCCAAGGCTGCTCATGAGAAGGGTGTCCCTGTTATTGTAAGTCCACAATTCTGTAATCTGGTGTCCGCTGGGCTAATGGTTATTTTAGGTCGACAACACCTTTGGTGCTGGTGGTTACTTCATCCGCCCTATCGATCACGGTGCTGATATCGTCGTTCACTCTGCCACAAAGTGGATTGGAGGACATGGAACCACAATCGGCGGTGTTGTCGTTGATTCTGGAAAGTTCGATTGGGGCAAAAACGCTGCTCGGTTCCCTCAATTCCACGAACCTTCTGAGGGATACCACGGGCTCAAGTTCTACGAGACCTTTGGCAACATCACCTTCATCATCCGCGCCCGAGTCGAAATCCTCCGTGATCTCGGTTCAACTCTCAACCCCTTCGCCGCTCAACAGCTTCTCCTCGGCCTCGAGACTCTCAGTCTCCGTGCTGAGCGTCACGCCCAGAACGCTCTCGCCCTTGCTCAATATCTTGAGAAGAGCCCATATGTCAGCTGGGTTTCATACCCTGGTCTCGAGAGCCACCCGTACCACGAGACGGCTAAGAAGTACCTCAAGAGAGGCTTCGGTGGTGTTCTGAGCTTCGGTGTCAAGGGCGGTGGTGCTGGAAGTGAGGTTGTTGATGGCTTCAAGCTTATTTCTAACTTGGCCAATGTCGGTGATGCCAAGACACTTGCTATTCACCCCTGGAGCACCACCCACGAGCAGCTCTCTGATGATGAGAAGCGCAGCTCCGGTGTCACTGAGGTATGTATTGCTTAACACTTGATTTGAGTTCCTCTTGCTAACAAAAACAGGATTTGATCCGAATTTCGGTTGGCATCGAGCACATTGACGATATCATTGCCGACTTTGAACAGTCTTTCAAGGCTGCTGCTGATTCCACCACCATTGGCCAGAAGAAGGATATCCCTGTAGGTGACAAGGAGGCTGAAGCTCCTCTTGCCCCTTAGAGAGACGCGAAACTGAGTGTTGGAAAGGGACTATGATTAGGAATGGCTTGTTGAAATACCCACTAGGAGGGAGATTGAAGAGATGAGAAAGCGATAGTGTTTATCATGAAATTGTGCGATACCATTGACTTGTTAACTTGCTTAAGAATGACAAAAGAATATCCATATTGCTAGAAATGCCTCCTTGTTTGTATGTAACTTATGACGATACTATGTCCTTTCTCGTAACCTGTACTTAGCGTTTCATTCTTCGAGGTTGTAACCTGGCCGCTTCGGTCCAACCTTGCACCCCATCTTCACCAGCCATGGCACGCGCCTGGTCGAGGGTAACATTATCATAAACAGAACTCTCCTCTGCATCGTGCGTTCCCTTGTTTATCCCTTCGACTACTGTACCATGCTGACGAGTTCCCTCACTCTTAGATTCATCGTCAGGAGAGATGCTCTGGCTATCGATGAAAGTAGGCTTATCCCATAATCTTAAAGCAAGAACCATGTGAATACCAAGAACATCTTTGACCTTTCCATCGACCTCAAACATTTTATCAGGCCGAATTGAAAACCCATCCTCTTCGTTGCCGATGATTCCAACCTGCGCGCATAAGATAGCATTATCAAGGTTATCTTTAGTCCTGATAGTCCACTTGGGCATAGGTCTGAATGAATGAATATATCTCTTTGGGACCATAGCGTCCGGCCCATTCTTCTCTACAGCCTTCTTTTTCTTCCCGACTACTCGAACGGCTTCCCAACTTTGATAGTGGACACTCCTGATAGTTCCCTTTATCTCTCTGATCACTGCTGCGGTGCGAAGCGACGCCTCTTGTTGGACGAGAGCGACCGACTTGTCGAGTTCTTCGAGTTCAATTGCGGTTTCGATGAGAGATGGAAAGTCATTGCCAATCTCTGAACGGGCATTCTGAAAGACTTGTATGAGTTTGCGAGCGTTTTCGATGAGCTCATCGTGGCTCTTGACTCTCCCGATGAAATGACCACTCTGCCATGACTGGAGGATGAGTTAGTTTAACTCCAGAAGGAACTGAAGAACGATTTCGTTTACCTTTTTGCAGTAATAATCCATTCTTTTTCCTGAAGACTATATGAATAATGCAGGAATTAAGATGAGAATTGCCACAGCCTGGTATGTTGGAGGCTGATGTTGTGACTCACGTTCACAACTATGAGATCTACAGTCCCGTGACCACTCCTTCAAGATCCTATCATTTCAGTCGTCATCCTGAGGCACTGAAACGTATTGAGCTGCCTGCAGTCGCTGTTAATAGGTGAGAGTCATTCTTTCGAACAGGGACGTGGTAACCAAGCTACCCTGCATGTGCCAAGGTGCAGGAGCCTGGTGGTGTTAAGATGACGCAGCAAACTAGAACTATCAACCACATGATGTCTTTCCTAGATTTTATCAGACTATTCGAAGAAGGAGTGTTATGTCTTTTTCCACTAAAGCATGAAAGTAAATATAATTATCTGAATGATGAGTATGGCAAGGCGAGTGGAACATAAGTTGGATGCTTTCGGAAGAGGGATCAGGATGGAAAGAAAAACGAGGCCAGCATTTTGAACTCTTGTGAACCGATAAAAATGAATGTGAATTAGCCACTTGGACCTGCCCAAAGATCTCAGTAGCTTCGAGCATACATCATTCTAAGATACCCAGCTACACCAAGTAAACGCACAAGATACCTCGAGCTGAGAGTGAACAAACTGCATGTAGTAAGTGGTAAGACTTTAGCCTCGCAACTTGTATTAAGAAGGCATTTTGGTTATCTGATCAGCTACAAAACTTGACCCAGTTGCTTGGGGGCTGCTGAGCCGCGATAGGCGCGACCATATCAGCCTCAGCGTACTATATTGACGAGTGCTAGTAAAGACACACCACTTACATACTGTTGGATATCTCTCGACACTGCAACAAGTCAAAGAATTATAAGAAATTTCACATTAATCATGAGTTTGTCGAGTTTACAAACGCGTACTTTTGGCCCCGTGAGTCTGATATGCGTCGCGGGACTAGGATACAGTATGACCCCTTTACAAGCAGTAGGGGCCACGTCCAGAGAAGGAGGATTTAGCAACCGCCATCAAGTATCTATAGCTATTAAACCAACAAGACGCCTTCATATGTGGCACAGCGCCAGTGATCTTCTCTATGAATGAAGACCCAAAGAAGAGAGATCATGATCGGATACAGGCCGTCAAAACATGGGTAACACTTCCATACTATCAACGGCCACAACCTGTATTTTTGAGGGACCTGACTCGATCCCTATCGGCGAGACAGGAATTGACTTACTCGCTTGTAAAGTCGTCAATGATGATTTAGAGACACATACCCGTCGTTCCACTCGAGACATAGTGGTTTCTCAACTCGAAGCGTGGCTTGGGTTAGAGGTACAATCGACTACAATCAACAGAACGAGTTGCGACTCATATTTTGAGCGCTCACAAAACAAATATCAGAGTGGCCCCAATCGTATGGGTACATTAGTCCTGCAGAAGCAGATGTTCTTGAGGATGCAGATGGCTTTCACGTGGTTGATCTCAATGTTCGCACAACAGGTTCTTGTTGTCTGCCATTACTACGAACGAATTTTACAACCTGACAGCTTTAAGTTGCACCGCCTTCCGATGTGCAACAGCTTCGTGACGAGTTTCTGGATATGTTCATGGCTGAGTTTCGAGAAGATAGTATGTGTGTGATAAGCTGATATGAGGACCAAGAAACGAGAAGCAGTTTCGCTGAGCTAGTTTTTGGAGAAGAAGATGACGATAGCTTAAGGGAAGTTAATGGAATGCCGAAGAGTGTTGTTACCTCTTAGCTTGAACCAACATGCTTGGATAATATCGATGGATGATATGCGAATGTACTATCGCAATTTGGGATTACCGTATTTTACCAGATGCAGATTCAGCTCGTATAGAAAATGCAGGGTCTCGACGGAGAATATGATCCGAATGTCATCGCAGGATAGGTCAAGACTCAGTGGGTGGTTGAACATGAGAGAGCGGGGATCAACACCAGGCGGCCGACCCTTGACTGCTAGTGGCATAAGACAGTCCAGAATAGCTTCAGCCACTCGAGCTGAGGAACAAATTGGAAGAATAAACAATGATTACAAAGCCTCAGAAAACGAGAAAATCAAGCATATTTCTAAGTCTATTTCCTAGTCTAAATACCACACTTTCAGTGTGAATAGTGACGTGTTTGGGTGGTGTAGCATACAAGCTTTCAGCTTCAACCAGCCACCATAAAATAGCTGCATGCGCATGGCTTGGTAATGGTCCAGTCAGCTCTCCCTCATCGACTAGGCGCGGCTGAAACAAAGGTTAAAATCTCTATCCATCTTAGCGATCACACATATAGAGCCTCCTCCTCATTCTTGTCTCCCACACATCTTTCAATCTCAGTTGAAGCAAGATGAATTGCAACGAGCTTCAAGAACACTCCAAAGCAGATTGCTTCCTGGTCAAAAAGCCGAGGGCGCTGCAATGGTTCTACAAGGGACAGCTTATCAAGGAGAAAGAGGAGGAGCGCCAGGCTGGTCGCTTCGAGCTGTTCCTGGATCTTTTATGTAGGTATCCCCATGTTATCATTCTGGCCCTGACTTACACTCTGTAGATGTCGCGATTGTCGCCAACTTCAGCGATGAGCTTGCTGAGCACCCTGATGGCGCTCATCTGGCAAAGTATATACTCATCTTTGCGCCGGCATGGCATATCTGGGCTGATCTCCGCGAGATCATGAACTCGTATTATACCGATGATTTACTGCAACGACTTGTTATTCTTTGGGTCATGGCGCTTCTGGTGCTGTATGCGAACAATGCCAACGATGCAGATGAGGATATTACTGCAATGCGGACTACCGTTGGAGCGTACTTCGTAGCCCGTTTCACCAACCTCAATGTATTCCTTGTTACCTCGTTTGCAGCGTATCAGCACCGCACACAGGCCCGGATCATGGCTGGCTTCATGTTTGTCGGTCTTCTCATCACCATTCCGCTCTTCCTTGAGGACATAAGCATTCGCGCAAAAGCCGCCATCGTCGCCGTGGGCATCTTCTATCAAGAGGCAACATGGGCGCTTACTCTGAGTCCCTGGATCAAGGCCAAGCTACATCTGACTTATAGTACTGCTGTTGACATTGCGCACGAGATTGACCGAATGGGCGCTTTCTTCATCATCATTCTCGGCGAGTTTGTATACAGCATCATTGTTGGCAACAAGACGGGCATTGGTTTGACTTCAGGATACGCCAAGGCTGTCTGCACGCTGATTATTGCGTTCGTGCTGAACTGGGTCTATTCCAGTGGCGATGGCAGTATTCAAGCAACACATCCGATTCGACGATCTGCTTGGACAGCCTTTGGCTTCTTTCTCTTGCATCTACCGCTATCAGCATCGTTTCTCATCGGAGGCCATATCGCAGCTGCGAGCACAGCGATTGAAGAGTTTGAAGACGGGCAGCGCTGGCTTCTCGGTGGAGGGCTTGGAGTTGGTATGTTTTGTCTCTGGGTTTACGGGATGTTATACCGGGTCGAAGGGGAGTGCACTCTTTTCATGGGACAGACGACACGAATCAGTATGAGGTTGATAATTGCGATCATTCTCGTCGTCATCCCGGAGTCACATAATCATCTCAA
Organism: Fusarium dlaminii; assembly: GCA_013186775.1. Lineage (NCBI taxonomy): Eukaryota > Fungi > Ascomycota > Sordariomycetes > Hypocreales > Nectriaceae > Fusarium > Fusarium dlaminii. Next base: position 113,851 of record JAAOAL010000104.1, on the reverse strand, counting down.
TGCAGAGAGTTTCATGTTCGTTATCATGGCTCTGTTTGCTTTCCTCTTGATATGGGAGACCATTGGGGGCTTATCCAGGACTTCTAAGTTCTTTGAGCCTTGGACGAACAGAAATCCACCGCCGGAGGAGGATGATAGAGAAGGCTTGGCGGGCGAGTAATGGAATTGTACATAGTAGGGCACCTTTCGGAAAAGGAATTGGCATATTGGATCGTGTTCGGAATGGAGAATGATAGTGAAACCCTTCTCATGTAGGACATTGATTGACTTGAAGCTATGGTGCACCGCCACACCAAGCGATCGTCACTGTCTGCGTCATTCGTGGCGCATGCTAGAATGAAGCTTTCTGGAAGCCGCGGGCTTAATACCATTAAGATTAAGATTTTAGAATCTGGAGGAAAACCAGTGAGGCAGCCTATGAATAGGTTGTCACCTTTGCGCAGCACTTGCTTGAGTGACATAACACTGAATAACCGTTTAAAATCCGAGAGAGAGCCAAGCTATTCCAGGATCATCAATGCATGCGCAAGCAACCCCAAGACGTGACCTGCAGAACGCACTGTAACTGCAGCTGTAATTTTATTAGGCCACCTTGGCGTATGTCACTCATCTAAGGTACCCAATGGATATCTTTCACTGCTGTTTGGATGCTTCTAGAGTTAATCGCTCGCTAATGAATGGAAGGCTTGGTCGGAGACCGGACGAGGAAGCCGCGGACAAGGTGGCTGTGCTCTCTCTACATGACAGCTCTTGCACCAATGGCGTCACCTGTGCTTCGCATGTTTGGGGAGGGGCAACCGGGGTTTCGGTGATTGCCCCTCCAGCTCCAGATCCAAACTCATGTTGCTTCTCCAAGTGGCGTTGACGCGAAACATTCAAGGTCACAAGTGGCAGGTGCCAGATTGCCAAGGGAAGTAGGTAATATGCTTAAATAGTCCCTCGTAGTCTTAGCTTTTAGCCTTGACTTACCTTATCCTTGGCTCTCACGTCTTGATCTCGATATTCAACTTCCCCTCTTTACCTTGACCTTACTTATTCCTTGTACTACACAACCTACCTATACCCGCCTGCTACATCATCGACTCTTGTTAAATTCCTCAGACGTTGATCTACCACAAACTTCTCGCACAACATCGTTGTTGCACTCTATAACAACATCTTTATCGATCGCGTACTTTTCAAATCCTACTTCGATGGCTGACTTTGCTCCCCCGTCTGGTCCGCCTCCTCCTAAGGCCCCTGAGGTTCCTGCCGGATGGGCCGTGCGATGGAACGACCAATACAAGGAATGGTAAGAACTTCACTTTGTCTACACGCGCGCGCAGCGTCGCTAACATGCGCACTACAGGTTCTACGTCAACATTTACACAAAACAATCGCAATGGGAAAAGCCCACTGCTCCCGTCTTTCCAACTGACGATGCCGCGCCCGCCGGCCCTCCTCCCGGATACGACCAAGGCAATGCGCCCATCCCTACAGACACCAAGAAGAACCCCTACGAGGACTATCGCGATCAGTCAGCTGGTGGTCCTTCCGAAGATGAAGACGCTAAGCTAGCTGCGAAGCTACAGGCTGAGGAAGACGCACGCGCTCGAAGTGGTCCTGGTGGCCCAGATGTTCCTGCGGGTTACGGAGCGTCAAATAGTCCATACCCTCAGAGCAACAGTCCTTACCCCCAGAATAACAGCCCGTACCCTCAACAGCAGGGCGGCAGTTCTTATCCCACAGAACTTCCCCCTAGAGAACGTGGTGCTAAGAGCGGTGGTGGATTCTTGGGCAAGTTGCTCGGCAAGGGAAAGCAGATGGCTGGAGGCCACCAGCAAGGCGGTGCCGGAGGCTACGGCGGCTCGCAGGGTGGCTACGGAGGTGGTTATCCTCAACAACAGTATTACGGCCAACAGCCCCAAGGCTATCCTGGACAAGGTCCTCCAATGGGTTACGGCGCCCAACCTCACTACGGCGGCGGTTATGGCGCGCCGGGGGGTTACGGCGGCTATGGTGGCGCTCCTGGTTACGGAGCTTCTCATGGCGGCGGCTTTGGTGGTGGCGGCCGTAAACCTGGTGGTGGTGGTATGGGCATGATGGGAGGTGCTGCTCTCGGTGCTGGTGCTGGTCTGCTTGGTGGTGCCCTGATCGCAAACGCTTTTGATAACGATGAACAAGACGCCTACCAGGATGGTTTCGGTAAGCTTCCATTTCAATTCTCCTTGGATCTAACAGCTCGCTAACTATCGTTACAGAGGATGGTGCTGATTTCGGCGATGATGGTGGTGACTAAAGAGTGTCATACGTTCTGCGTGCATTTGCCGTAGAGGAGTCTCAGTGTGATATTTCCGACTTGAACTCGAAATTGGTTTTTGCTTTGTGATATTTTGGGCAGGAGAGGAATTGGGTATGGAACGAGGATATGATGACAATAGGCTGTGCGTAACTACGCCGTGACTAGTAGTTAAATAAGGTTTATACCTCTACAACGAACTGATGAGGGAATGTTCAACTGAATAATGATCATTGCTAAATGCGTACAATGCCATATCTCATGATCTACTTCTCTATCGTCCGCTTGTGCCCACAGGGCTGTGTATCCATCCAACTTTTGTAGTCATTATATACCCAATAACTGCGCAAGATTTACCGTCTCACGCCCTGGTTCTTAGTGTTGCCATTACCACCGCTGTTGGCTGGGGTGCTCTCCTTGGGCTTGGAACCAGCGAGATACGCAGCCATGTCGAAGTTGGTAAGAGGATTGTCACCAGATGACTGACCGGTCATTGCAGCGCTCAGGGGGCTGTTCTTTCGCTGGGCCTCGAACTCGGCGCGCATTTCAGGGTCCACTGGATCTTGTTAGTATAAGTCTGTTTGCGAGTGTGAATGATTACATACTGCTGTCCATGAGCTTCGGCATGCCCACCATGAGAACCAGACTGACGAGAGCCATAAGGATCATGGGATTCTTAAGGATAGCAAAGACCGAGACTGCTATATGTTAGTGCTGATCGGTTCACGGGGAATTGCAAAGCGAGACTCACACTGCGGCCTCTCCATAAAGTAATTCTTTCCCCCAATAGCCCGCAGCTCAAAGCCTCGTCCCTTACTCCCCTCCTTCACCTGCACGACCTCCCCCTTATTCCCCCAGTCATTGCCCCGATACGTCTCCCAAGCCCTCACAATTCCCTCCTCCCCATCCTCAGCAAGCTGAACATCAATCCTCAGCGGATGAAACGCGTCAGTCGGACAGTGAACATCAGCAAGGTACGAGCCAGGCGTGACGTTGTGAAAGACAAAAGTGTTGGCGGAGGACAGTGGCGCGGAGAAGTGGACGCCTGCGGAGGAGAGCGTGGCGTGCGTGTTGGCGGGGATGCTGAAGGGGTTGGGGTTGGAGGGGAGATAGAGGGTTAAAGAGTCGGCGAGAGCGAGGGGGAGGAGCGCGAGAAGAGCGCTGGTTTCGAAGGTGAAGCGCATTTTGGGCGGTGGAGGTTGTGAGAGGTGAGGTTAGACAGAGGTTGACGTTGTGACGTTTTTGGTGTTGGAGGAGAGAACAAGTGGGCCAATCAGATGGGGGAGATGTGTGGGTGTGGCTTGGGATGATGCAGCCACAGTTGAGAGCTTCTAAGCTTGATATCAAGACATATTGAGATTGAATAAGTACTTAGTCAATTGGTGGTATTCACGTTGAATATTAATAATACTTTGAAGCTTTTAATTGCCGTACTTGACTGCCTTGTAGATGCAATGTCTTCATTTTGACATCCGTCACACATCTTGTTCCACTAACACAAGAACAAAGCCCTTCAATGTCTCACATGTCAGTAGGGGGGAAACCGAGTTGGCATGAGAAAGAGTGGCATAGACGCTCATCTAAATTACGCTCTTCTAAAAACTATTTATTTGGGTATCGAGTTCATCAAAGACGCATAAGTCCACTCCTTCGTTTCCCGTGATATGAATCAGACATTTCAGTTCATCCGGCGTCACAGATCGTATAACAAACACTTTTTGGTCTCATCAGCAGCATTATCCCTTCCCATTTGACAAAGAAATTCTTTTCCCTCAAGCCTCAGATGCGCCGTTGGTTGTGGCACTCTTCTCCTTGAGCTCCTTGACCTCGGCCTCGAGGGCCTGGACCTTCTCGAGAGCCTCCTTCTTCTCGCCCTGGATGGTCTTGACCTTCTCAAGGGCGTTGCTGAAGGCTGACTGTGCTGTCTTTGTCTTTTCCTCGGCGTCGGCCTTCTCCTTCTCCAGAGAAGCAGCCTTTTCCTCAGCGGCCTTCTTCTCGGCCTCCAGGGTCTTGGTCTTTTCATCTGCCTCCTTCTGCAGGGACTCGGCCTTGGCGACGGCATCGGCCTTCTCCTTCTCAAGAGCTTCGGCCTTCTTAGCAGCCTCCTCAGACTTGGCGAACTTCTCCTGGAGCTCCTTGAGTTCGTCCTCAAGGGACTTGGTCTTATCGGCGGAAGACTTCTTCTCGGATTCAGTAGCAGCCTGAGCTTCCTCGAGCTGCTTCTTGAGAGCAGACTCGGAATCTTGAGCCTTCTTTGCGTCAGCCTCGAGAGCAGCAACCTTAGCCTCGGCCTCATCAGCCTTAGACTTCAGTGACGCTTCAGTCTCCTTGGCCTTAGCCTCGGCCTCCTCGGCCTTGGACTTCAATGAAGATTCAGACTCCTTAGCCTTGGCGGCATCGGACTCGAGGCTCTTGACCTTGTCCTCAGCCTCCTTAAGCTTGGCGTTCAAACCAGACTCAGACTCCTGGGAGTTCTTGGCGCTGGACTCAAGATCGGCGATCTTGGCCTCAAGCTCCTTCTTCTCCTATACAAATGTTAGTGCCTTGATAGGTATGTAATCATGGTTAGTACTTACGGCTTGGGAAGCCTTCAGGTCTTCCTCGGCCTTAGCAGCCTGGGCCTTGGCCTCCTCGATTTCCTTCTCGAGCTCGGCAAGCTTTGACGTCTTCTCGTTGAGCTGTTTCTCGACAGACTCGCGCTCCTCGGTGGCAGCCTTGAGCTTAGCCTCGGTCTCCTCCTGCTTCTTCTGGATTGCCTCGTGGTCGCTGGTGACGGTCTTGAGCTTCTCGGCTTGCTCATCACGTTCCTTTTTGAGGGCGTCGTGCTCGTCGGTAGTAGACTTGAGCTTGGCCTCAAGGTCGGCAGCCTCCTTCTTGACCTTTTCCAATTCAGCAGATGAGTCACCCTGGGCCTTGGTCAAGGCAGCGGTGTGGTCCTCGGTAAGCTTCTTCTGAGCCTCCTCGGCAACAGCAAGATCCTTCTTAGCAGTCTCAAGGTCCTTGGACAAACCATCGTGGGTAGACTGAAGAGAACCATGCTTCTCCTTCCACTCAGCAGCATCCTTTTGAGCCGCGACAAGCTCAGAAGAAGAGTTGCTCTTGAGAGACTCGTTGGTCTTCTCGAGGTCAGCAACCTTCTCTTTGAGCTCAGCAAGCTCCTTCTCAAGAGACTTGTTGGTCTCCTCGAGAGTAGCGTACTTTGTCTGGAGGTCACCAAGCTCAGAGAGCTGCTTCTTGAGTTCAGACAACTCGTTCTCAGAGTCGGCCTTGTGCTTGTTGTGTGTTTCTTGGAGAGCATTTGTCTTCTCTTGAGCCTCGGCGAGGTCCTTCTTGGCAGTAGCGATCTGGGAGTCGGACTGCTCCTGGAGCTTGTCGAGTGTCTCTTGGAGAGCGGCGTACTTCTCCTCGGAACCGGCCAAGGCCTTCTTCTGCTCGTCGAGGGCAGTTACGGCGGCGGCTAGGTCGGACTCGAGCTTGGCGTGGCTGGATTGTAGGGTGCTGAACTTGTCTTCGGAACCGGTCAGAGCCTGCTTGCCTTGCTCAGCGGCGCTGGAAGCGGCAGCAAGCTCTTCCTCAAGTGTGCTGTGAGCCTTGGTAAGAGTCTGATGCTTCTCTTCGGCCTCGGAGATCTGTGTCTTGAGAGTAGCAATCTCCTTGGTGAGAGCAGCCTCGAGGGCCTCGCGGGCCTCCTTAGCCTCAGCAAGCTCTGCCTTGAGGCTGGCGAGCTCGTCGGCAATGGATTGCCTCTCCTGCTCCAGACCCTTGAGCTTCTCTTCGGTAGCAGACAGGCTGGTCTTAGCATCCTCGAGCTCCTTGGCGTTCTTCTCAGCAGACTCCTTGGTAGATCGGAGCTGCTCGGAGGAAGAGTCACCGCCCTTCTTCAACTCTTCCTGCAAGATGGCGATACGGGCGTGAGTCTCATCAAGGGCAAGAGAAGACTGAGCCTCAAGCTCCTTGATCTTCTCCCTCAGATCCTCAGCATCTTTGGATACTGTTGTGCATTCCTTCTCCTTCTTTGAGAGGTCTTCCTCGAGGACGGCGATGGTTTCTTCCCTGTCGGCAAGTTGCTTCTCGAGAGCTTGTCGCGCTGCGACGGAGTCTTCACCGCTACTACTGGAGAATGCAGAAACAACGCCGCCCATATCGAATCAGTAATGGGGAATGTGGGGTGTTTAGAAAAAAAGTTTGAGGAGAGGAGGGGTCAGGAAGATGATCGGTTATGGCAAGAGAGGAGGAGAAGAGGGGAAGAAAGGAAATAGAATAGGGTCACTAGAAGGATCGGGAATCTCTTAGAGTTTTTAGGTAAAAAAAGAGACAAAGAGGTTGGCTCGGTTGGAGGTTGGAGATGCCGTTGTTGAAGTATGAGCTTGAGGTGGTGTTGCAGTAGCGGCAGCGGATTATGGAGACGTAAGTTATCGGGGGACAAAAAAAATCGTATCAGACCAGGCCAGGCCAGTCCACCCCGGGCTCCAGTCCAGCTCCAGATTAGGTAGGCCACCAAACCATGCGCTAAACAGCTAACCACCAACACTTATCACCAGGCTGTGATAATTTTCTCAGGCGGTCACCTCGGTGATAAAATGAAATGGCTGGGCCGTGCCGTGATTTGCACTTCGATTTACTGTTTCCTGTTCCTTCTCTGTATACTTTGGGTAAGTAAAAGGTGCTAAAGGGTCAATTGACGGCCTTACCGCACTTTAGCATGGGATCTTTCGGGTCTGAATTTGCTGCCCATCATCCAATATCCACGCAGCTTTTTTGTCCTCTAGTGGGGTTGTCAATGAACGACATGTCACCCTTGCAAGCTCCATCGTCCAGATTTTCAATCAACGTACATCCATATCCATATCCGTTCCCGTTTGTACCTAGGTAAGGCAAGGCAAGGCAAGGCAAGGCAAGGTCCTAGTAGGTAGGGTGGTCATCCATGATGTGGCATGCTTTACCGCCTATCATTTGATTCAAGAAATGTCGCATTGTTACGTTGGCATTTGAACAACGAGGCCGAGAATTGAATTGTCAATCAGACTACCTCTACTCGACCCAGACTCAGTCAGAGCCTAATATTTCACTCCCAATTCCTCCCTCCGCTCCCCCTCCCAAGACAAGACAAGGCCAGACCAGACCAGACCCAACCCCCATCAACAACAAACTTTTTTGTTTTGGTCCCGCCAAAAGACTCCGTGCTTTATCACCCAACGACTCATGGGCCTACCTCCTGGGTCCCGGCCTCGCCATCATGCACCAATTTCTATTGTATCCGTGCATTGTTTCCTCTATGCTGGACATTTCGTCATCATCACTTGCATTGCTAGACCCTGGTGCTGCTCTTTCACATGCCTGTTATAGTCAAAGCTTTTATATCGACATCCGTTATGATATGCCTGACCCGAACGATTTACTGAGTGAAACAAAGATTGAGACAAAGCTTCAACTGGTCTTGATGAAACATAACCTGTAGAATGCTACCTTTGCATATGCAGGTGCCTATATATAAACAAACATGTCTCATGCTCGCTCTTTCTGGCCCTCTGAGTCACCTTTCTCTCGCCTTTTTGCCAAATTATTTTCCATATCGATCAATATCCTTCCAAATAGATACCTAGCCGTAATTCCTCGGCTTGACCGTCAAGTAACCCCGTTTTATGCGAATCAAACTGGGGTCCCATTTGCTTTTTGCTCCGCCCAAGACTCCATGCGCTATCCTTCATGGACTCGTCATTATATATTCCATTTCAAATCAAATTAGAGTGCAATCAATGCATTTCCGGCATGAGAGGGGAGTGATTCATGTGAGCGCGCCATGGTGGGACTAATTCTGAAAAGCCATCATGTCCGATCTTGGCGATCATGCCCAGCATCAAAGTTGAGGTCGTTTCCGTTTTCAGGGGAACCTCAACAGACATCCTCTATTTCAAGAGTTGTCTACCTCAATTGACAGAGGTGCTGGCGGGATCAGCGTCCCAGCTGTGTCATTAAACAAAAGTCGAATATAGAGTCGACGGTCGAAGTTACTCATCTAAACGTAGCTCGGAAAGGCCCTTCAACCTTGATATCCCTGATACCTTCCGGCATCAGTCGCAGCCATTCATTCCAGCTTTCGAGGTCGACATTGTCATCGTCCAGTCGAATAGACAAGTGTAATTGGGGACTGTTCTCATACGAAGAGAAACTTCCTCGCGTGGGGCTGTTCTGGTACACCGGAGAAAGGAAGATAGACGGAAGCCTTGAGTTGCCCGACATCATCATGTGCAGCGGCGAGGGAAAACTGGTCAATACTTCTTTCTCTGGATACTTGTCTTGGACCATTTTGGCGTACTGAGAGAACAAATTCGCGTGCAGCTCGGCAGCCGAAAGAGGACTCAAGCGTGCTGCCCGGACTCGCAGTTGTTCAGCAAGGGCCCGAGTGAATGCACAGCGATCAAGATCGTAATAATGCTCTTCTGATACCGAAGCTGCAAGCAGTTCCAGGACGCCCTGTTGTCGAACCATTCTGGACGATGGGTAGTATGCAGCATCCATGATAATCAACGTATCGGCACAAGCCTCTTCGAGAGTTTGTTGTATACCACCCCACCGGATTGTTGAGGCTTGTTCTGGATTTCGCGAGCTGCCAAGTCTTAGTCGGTATCAATGCAGAAGGGGTTGCAAATAGCATACCTTGCCAGGACCATCTCACGATTGCCATCGAGGTATGTATGTCCTGCGTAATAGACTATTTTCAACACATCACGCTCATCGCGGTCCTCAACAAACTCGTTGAGTGCCCTTGATAGCCACCTCCATGAGCTTTTGCAGCCGTCAGAGGACGATGGGATAGCTTGAACTTGGAAGTTGTAGCGATAATACTTATCAAAAACCTCAGCGAGCTCCCGGACAGCGGTCTGAATTATCGGGACCTCTTCATCGTCTTGCCAGAACAGGAACAGAACCTGCACAGAACTGTATCGATCCCGACTGGGAGTGGAAAGCATACGCCCCACATTGGATTGAAGATCGTTCTTGAAGCTCTCGATGCCAGGTAAAGACAGGGACTTCTCGAGGCGAGGGCCCGATGGCAAGGGGGTACGAATTCGAGCGTCACTTAGCGGAGGGCGGCCCGGCAGGTTGGAGCCAGGAGTACTGGAATCGATATCCATCTCCTGGGTATCGTGGAACAAGGCCTGGACATTGGTAATCGCGGGGGCGGGGCTCAACGGTCGGCCGGCAGCGGCGAGGGAAGGTGCAATATCCTGAATAGTCGGGCTATGCGAGCGATGAAACTTGGTTACGACATCTTCCCATGTCATATTATGATGACTGGGGTGGCACTACAATAATGGAGGCATGGGTTGGCATATAATTCCATATAAAAAAGTTTGTGTGGCACATAGAATGGGTATGACTTACAGCGACTCGTCGCCTCCTACAGTCGATGCATGCACCCAGCTTTCGAATGAGTGCAGCGCGTTCTCTGGACTGCTGAGAAAGGGGCCCGGTCCGTCTCCTGCTCGTGCGGCGGTTGTTAGAGACGTCGGAGCCATCCTTTATAGAGAAAATGGACTGATGCAAGTTAGGAGAGGTGTCGGCACTGTACGATGTGTTATTGGTCTCTGTGGAGGCCAAGGTAGCGCTAGTGGCCTGAGTTGAGATAGAGGAGCATGTGTCCTTTCTCAGAGGCGGCGTAACTGGGTGGAGGTTATGGTGAGGATGATGGTGCTGCTGCTGCTGCTGCTGCTGTTGGTGTTGTTCGAACGTATAATGCGCCGGCGAGGTCGGCGACGGTTGGCGGAGCGGGGGAAGCTCATCTGGATTTTGCGCAAGTGAGTGGACGGAGACTGATGCGACAGCTGTTGCGGCGGCGAGAACAGCAGGCAGCGAAGCAGACTGAGCAGAGGGCGACGAAATTGAAGGTAGGGATGGCGTCGGAGCGGTTTCGGATACAGAGGTCGGCTGCGATGGAGATGGAGACGGTGGAGGTTGCGGCTGTTGATGTTGGTGTTGGTGTTGGTGTTGCATGGACGGAGCAGCAGGAGCTGGAGAAGCCTCGGCCATGCTGTGGGCGACAGAATTCATGCTGATAGGTAAAGAGGTTGAATGAGCGTCAGAACTATTCAAACGCCCATTATCTTAAACTTGAGGTAGAAGAAGGGTTGAAATAGGCAAAAACAGCTCGCAGATCAGGAAGGCTGCCAATAAGCCAATTGCTTAGATATATATCTGTATTGCCAGTGGGTGTGCCAATTGTGTAGGTGCAGGCGCAAGCGCAAGCATACGGCACAGGCTGCACAAGCGATGGGCGCGTTGATATGTGTGCGTAGATAGTGCCGTAAATAAACAAGTGTTCACCCCACTACCAAATATTTCCAGCTTCAGCAAATAGAAGCGTCAGCAGTGCACAGATAACCGCAGCTTTGCAGGCGCACTGAACGAGTTGTAGCTGCTGAGAGATGAAGGTTCGCAGAAGCAACTTGGTGTCGAGATGGTGAACAGCGAACTTAGAATGGCTTCTGTGTGGGGAAATCTTGAGTTGGTAAGGCAGAATATTAAACACCCTGGGGCGAACTGAGAGACGCAGAGACAAATGGATAGAAGATCCTGAAATACTGGGCAATTCAATTGATCGCAGTGGAGTGCAGTGAGGCCCGGCGCAAGTAATGTATAGAGATATGGAGTGGTAATAGCAGACCAACGACGATTAAGCCGACGATGTGCTTCACAATTGGCCCTTGAACAAGACGAAAGTGTATCAACGTCTAGCTAGGTAGGTGCGCGATGCAAGATAGCCAGTGGACGATACCTCAATTCGTTGCAAGACGCGCAGTTTCGGCTGCTAGCTTGTGGGATCGAAGGAAATATTTGGTCGGATCAAGGCGACCTGAAGGCGAGATGGGAGTCGTATATACGAAAAGCCGGCCTATGATGTACTAAGACGGATTTCGAGATGTCGTTCAGGTGAGCGGGAAGCGTAACGGTGAAGCAATGAAGCGGACCAAGGTCACTTGAACAAGAAGATGGGATACGAGGGGATGCTAAAGAGAAATAGCTAACAAGAGCAAGAAAAAGACAGCGCAAGTTCATGCCATGGAAAGAGACCGAGAGTGTTCCGTCGTCGCGAAGACTGACCTGAGATGAATCGAGTGGGGTGTAAAAAGGTGAAGAAAGTGGAGGGGAGGGCGTGGGAGAGAAAGCTCCAGCTATGAAACGACCAATCAGACAGTAGCTTGTATGGTCTCACAAGCGAAAGTGGGATGGGTAGGGGCGTGCGCGGGAGCATTTAGGTACTAAATCACCATGCATGGCGGAGAGGAGCGCTGCTGGTGACAATGCCCGCCAGAGGGGAAGTGGATTTCCCCGGGAAGTAGAAGATCAAAATGAGGTAGCTTTTCACGGCAAATGCATGGACTAGGTACCTGAGGTGAGAGTAAGGGACCGGCCCGGGAATACATTGGCTTGCATTTGGGGGTGCCTGAGATTGGGTAAAATGGAACGATATAAAACGGAGTCGCCTTGACTTTGATGGTCACTGGATTTCTGGAGTAAGGTGGGTTTAAGGTCAGTCGAGGTCAGAAGCCGAATATGGACAATCAATACCGAATCGAAGTAACTACCCATCGAAACATTGGCTGAGAGACATACATTTGTTGGGGATTTCTCACGAGCAAAACTGAGATAAGATGCATGTCTTAATCATCACACGAAAAAAATCCAACATTTCTCAAAAGGCCAATGACAGACAAGTCGACCGCGGGATGAGGTTCATGAAGCAAGACAAGGTGAGACGATTTAGGCTAGACCCGGCTGTAAATCCCGGCCGAGGTGAGCGGTAAATCTCGGTATGAAATAGAAAATGGCAGCACCTTCCGTCTGACATCACAATGGTTTAAGCAATCAGTCTCGAGTCTCGAACGTCCCAGGAGTAAGGATCTTGACAACAGAACCCAATTGATCAAATCTGCATCCCACTAGACTGGTTAAGCTACAGTAGCGTTATGTGATGATACGCGGCTCTGGCGGCAAATGCTACCCTGGTTTTCTTCCTTGCTTGCTTGCTTGCTTGCTCTGCCCTGTCTGCAATGTACTGTACCTTCCCATATTAACATACGCTTGTAACGTGACGACGTGGGTTTCTGGCGTCCCTGCCAATCCAAACATCACATCAGCAAAGGACTTTCCTCGGAATTGCTTTCTTTTTCGGAGGCAGTACATCTCATCTCCCCACTGAATCCCCCTCAAATGTGATCCATCTCTTCTTTAACCGTACCCAAATATGTCGATTTCAACCGCACATCGGCTATTGGCACCTGGCATGTTAAGATCGAGTAACATGTCTGTCAGACGAGGCGATATCGGCTCAACAGGGCTCTAGTCAATCACTCCGAACATTGGGCCATTGATTGAACGAAGGAGGTTGCGATGTTCAGTACTCTAGTCCGTATAAATCCGCCTACATCAAGCTTCTTCTGACCAGACTGAACGATTACGATGCACTGATCCATATGCACATTAACATAACCCCCCCTCCCCCGGACATCTCAAAGAAGCAATCACCCACATCTTCTTCGAGGCAGAACTGGTGGAGGCATCTATCAGCCAATCTTAAGCCAGCAAAGCAAGAACTTGATCAAAATGTGCTACGCTTGGATCAAGTTCAGAGATCCATCTGCTTCACGGAACCATCTCCCAGCTCAAGTCCAAGGTCAGACGGTCTGCGTGTAACCCGTACCACGGACTGATGGATGGCTAAACCCTGTTCGTCGCATGGCATGCCTATGGCACCCTGTGAAGAGATCCGTGCAAGGACCCGTTGTCCAAAGCATCTGTTTGACCGGAGGTGCAACACCGAGCACAGACGATACAGCTCCCCTGGCTCCCAGCGTCACAAGCTGGGACGCATCACGCCGTTGCCTTCTTCATTAACGGAAGCGAAGAGCTACCCAACATTCTCTTTTTTCCCTCTCCTTCCCAGTTTCAAGATTATGCTCCAGTGGGATCTTTGGAGTCTGAATTCACGACTGCAAGCATAGACAATATGTCTCATGTTTGCATTCTGCGTTTCCACCTCCATGAGGTGACCGGGTTCCGTCACCGGCGGGTGGGTTGTCTGCGGCCAGCCTCGTCGGCAGCTGCAACCTATATGCTAAGACATGCTATGCTTGCATGAGTCCTACGTAGTTGAGAGGAACATCAATTGGCCTTTTGTACTGCCATTGTCTTTTGTCCCAAAGCCAAACCAATTAATCGGTGCCACTGCTTGGTCGTAGCCTATTTACGCCAGGTTCTTATTCGTTTACTGATGACTCGAGTCTTTTTGTAGGTACGTTGGAAACATTGTTGCCAACTCTCTCACCCGCAATATCAAAGCTTTTCAATACCTCAAGCTTGACAGAGATGGTAAATAGCGCTGGGCTTGTGACCTTGCTTCTGTGCTGATACAAGGCCCAGCCTTAAGATGACGTGTGGTATTGATTCGACTTCCCCCTTGACCATATTTCTTATGTTGAGACAAGCCAAGTGCTCAATGCCGTTGAGGCTCGATAGTTACCCGCGGTTAATCACTTACACCTAGACCAGCTCAACGCACCTACCACTCGCACTACTGCGAGTTAGAGCTTGGCTCCCACAAATTGTCCCCATACACTTTAGGACTGCTGGTTCCATAGGCGCGCCTCCATATTGCAGAAGCAGCTCTTAAGCCATCCAAGGAGAAAGAAACCACTCACACTAGCACCGCACGGAGTGTTGTCATTCGCCGCCCGCCGACCCCCGTTCCGGTTCGGTGAGAAGGACGTGTGGCCCGTACCCACGCTACATCAAAGTGATTCGGCTGTAAACTCGGGAAGAGGCACCACAAACTCAATTTGTCAACCAGGCACGTTATTTGATGGCGGTTGTTAGTGAACGCTCAGTTTTTTGCTGCAGAGCCCCAGGCACATGGCCGACCGTCCATCATCCGTCATCCCGTCCCTCCAATTATTGTTAGTTGTCACCTCAAGGATTAACCACGCACCCTGTTCTATGTACGGCATACTGTTCCTTGAGGCATGCACGACAGAGCTGCCTTGCACTAAATACGGAAAGCATAAAATATGTGCAGAATTCTATTACGGAATTACAATTATCAAATTGACTCGATTAGATTGGACCAGCGGTGGCTGAATTCCGCCCAACTTCGACATGAAAGAAATTTTGTCTTCAGGTGCTTGATCGGCTCACCTCACCCCAGAATTTGTGAAGAGAAATCATCGGCAGCTAAGGGACCTAGACGCCAAGGGCCCAATATCACTATCAGGGGTCCCTACTGGCCGAGTCCTGGGTCAATTCTCCGCCCCCATGCTCACAAACCAAAGCAAGGGCCCAGTCTTTTCTTCTTTTCTTCTTGATGAAGCCTGTGGGCCTATAGTAGCATCTGGGGCAGGTTAACAGATTCACCGAGGTTAAGTCGAATGCTACGAAGCAAAGCCGCTCACCTCGTAAGTGTTTGCAATGTTCCTGCGGATGCTGAGAACAGTTGTGAATGTCCAGTCTTGTTACAAGACGGTAATTGACCTCCATCTACATGGCCACACACATTGTCAGTTGTATGTCTGTCATTCTCTCATATACTTATGAGCATAGCAAGCCCATATATGATCCCGTATTCATGGCTTGAATCATTTTGTGTCTCAGTATTCCTGCAATGTGGTGTATGCCACCTCTTGGAATAAAGAGGGTGTTGTGACACACATCAAACTCTCTTTCACCCCAGTCGAACCTGGCTCCGGGTCTTCACCGAGATCTTTTCACGAGACATCATCAGATCTGATCCACTTTTCAGTTCTCGTTGTTGGTCCAAGCTTAAGCAAGGACTCGTTGATTCATCGGCACCATGTTCCTTTTCGACGGATGGGCAACCGACCCCGACGTGACTCTGAGTCCTTTACAATAGGCCAATCGGTGTTGCGATCTCCACCAAGCACATTAGATTCACCGATACAAGGCGTCTTCAACCGACGGAGAGACAATCCGAATGCTCTTTATTTCACCAGTTCGATTGTGATTAATTGGGTCGAGGATGTTAGATTTACATACGAAGCTGACACGTTTGAAAACCATGGCATCTGACGGAGCTCTCACCTTCATTTCACGTCACATTAGCACGACGCTTGGCATATTTCCAAATCACCGCATGTTGGACTGTTACATACATACCGCACAGCTTTTGAAGGTCAGGCAGTGACTCCGGACTTGTCTCCGGTGCTGGTTCCCGAATATCGAAAGGCACTTGCCGGACTGGGCCCCGTACCCATACGGGATTGGACAGAGCCTTCGTCTTATCGGTTCATCGTAGGCCGAGAAGACCGTCCCGGTACCGCTCTTAGGCATCCGCAGTGGCGGAATGACCGCGGCGTAACTGCCGCCTGTATTTGAGTATACACGGAGTCTATAGACTTTTCGATGTGCATCATGGGTGCGGCCTCCCACGAATCGAGACCTCCAAAGACATAGACCCTGGCTTTTTTTCGAACTTATGGAGACTACATGGTGACAATGTAAGTCGATCGGCATCCTTTTGGGATACCGCTTATGTGATCTTCGGTATTCTTAAATCAAGCTGTTGAGTGAGTTGTACGCTTTGTGAGCCCGAGCAACTTGGTTCAATTTCGTGCGATAATTCAAGGATCAAAAAGGTATACTACTCGTATTGGCATCCTGCTACATGACATACGTCTAGCTACTCCGGTAGTGATGCTTCATGACGATGGGGGAAAATGTACAAGAAGACGCTGACAGGTTATTAGCTTAAATGAGATAGAGATTCCTGCGACCAGTTAAACCATTATAATCACCATTTCTGATTCTTTGTCCATGGGGAGCTCACAAGCTCGCCCTTATCATTCTTACTTGTCCCAATCTCATCACGTTTGTCGTCAACTAATCTCCCCCATTCAAGCAGCAGTCTGAAGAGATAGACTTCTTTATCCTTTTCTCCTAACGCTTGGTTTGCCCACTTGGCACCCTGCTGTGCAATCCAGGCCCCATCCTTGGCCAGCCCTTTCATGTCAGTATCGCGCCCGTTGAGGTATGCTTTCTTCTGTGTACCAGTAAAGTATGTCAGGGTGGTGTGCAAACCCTGATAACGCGTATCGATGGGCACGAAATGCAGCCAGGGAATCAGGCGATCACTATACCACGTACGGAAGATGGTGGAGATAAAAGGTACGCTCTTTGAGCGGAGCACGCGGAGAAGGTCGGGTGATGGCCCGTAGTCCTTGTCCAACAGGAGGATATAGCGGTATTCGAGGGGTTCCTGGTCCTGAGCTTCGTTGACGATGGGATAAGTCTGATGAAGAAGCTCACAATTGGGGCCTATGCAGCCTGTGTAATTGTTCATGCCGACACTCGATGGAAGGACAAGATTCGCTTCCGTAATTGGTACCTTTTCATGTCGGTATACTGATGGGTCTTTTGCCGTTGGAAGAACCATTGAGACCTTGTCCTCGGGATTTTGGTTACCCAGCATATGAAGGAGTCGGAATTTATGATTGCCGCGCAAGGCCTGGTCTGAAATAACGCCATTATCAGTTTGACCACGCCAAAACATGGCGTCGTAGCGACGGTCAAAGTTCCAGCCTATATCAAGTCTGTCGTCATCTTCCTGTGGAAGAGGTATTAGGATGTCATTGAACGGCTCTGACTTGGAGAACCCAAACAATGGCAAAAGGTCCCTGATTGGTTCCGCATGAGGACTTGAGAGAGACATACCATGGAGGTACTTGAGATCAGGCTGGAAGCAGTACTGAAGTGATCGTTCCCAGTTGACCATGAGTTGCGCCTTTGAGTGCCTTCGTACGCAATCGGCGCAAAACTCTCCAATGTTCCAGTGCGGGTTGGTTCGAGTTCGTGAGCCAGGGGGGCATGCTTCAACCTGCATCTGGCGATAGTTGGCTGGGCTTATCAAGGAGGGCTCCTTGGTTTGGGGATAATCTGGCAGCGCTGGCAAAGGGGCGGCCACAGGCGTCTCTGCAGATCTGGCTTCCTTAACCTGGTCTGCGTCATCTTCTTTGGCTGCCCTCTTCGATATCAGATTGACGATTGGGGTCAGGTCAGCTCTGTTGTGCCCATTCGCCGTCTCCCATGATGGAAGAATCCGTGGCGTAATTCCCAGGTTAACGGGAAAGAGCATGTCAGGGAGAAATTTAGCAAACTTGTTGATGGTTACGACGAGACCGTCCAGCACCTCGGCATCATGACCAGTGACTTCAGGTAGCCTCGATGCATTACCGTCCTTGATACCGATAGTATGGATGCCAGGCATCTGAGACAATATGGAAGCTCGTTGTCGAAGTTTGTTGGGTGGGATGGCTCGGAAGGGGGCCAAATCTTGGTCGATCTGATCGAATTTATCAATGACCACAGTATCTTTGGCGAGGTCATACCAATCTGCAAATGCTGGGGGAGGATCCCGTCCTTCATGTCGTTCCTTATAGATCTTGTGAGCAATGGGAAGACTCCCACTTGTGCTCGCTTCCTGCATCCAACGGTCTTGCCTGATATTGGCTCTGTAAATGAAGTCATTGACAGGATGACGCTTGAAAGTCTGCGGATCCGACTTGGCAATGAACACAGTAGTGCCCACAACAAGGCCAACGAGGAGAGACATGAGAACGAATCTTCTGATGAAGATGACAGATTGAATACCATGAGTGTATGTGAAGATGATCATGCCGAAAGCAATGAAGTAAAGTGGGGTGATCTCATGGAGGCGTGTAGGGTGAAGGTAGTCACCGTAGTTGAAGATGTTATGACAGGCCTTTGCCGTTCCCACCAGAAAAGTGATGATAGCGGATGGTGTAAGTGGTGATGTCTCGCAGACCCAGAACGTAGCTGAGATCATAAGTGCTGCAAAGGCAACACTGTCGACGATGATATCAAATCCGTAGAGAAAACCAAACCCAGCGTGAAGCACAGACGACCCCCTGAAAAGCCTGCTCCCCAACCACACAAGGCTCATCGATATCGAAGAGAGGGTCAAGACCGTACCCAATGTCCGTAAACGCAGCTTAGCTGTGCGCGACCAGGCGAGCAAGCGCCAAAGAAGAATCACGATGATGGCATCAAGCACAAGTCCCATACACTGCAAAGCAAGGGTTGACCGCTTGCTCTCGAGTAGTTCAAAGCAATAGTACGTGGAGCGTGTTATGCGGCTTGTGGCGTAGTACGTGCCTGTAGAAAACACCACGAGACTAGACACCGCCATACTGAGCATAACTCTTGGGCCACTGAACCAGTCGACCAAGTCATCAAAGCATGAACGCCAGGGGTCATCAGGGTCTTCTGGTGGTGGAAAGCCCCATTTTCTTCGAGAGGTGAAGATTTCATAAGCGAAGAAGAGTAGTGGTAGAAAAGACTGGACGATTGTAAGCTTCCCTACGATCCATCTGTGATAAAGGGCATAGTCTCACCTCGAGGCCAGGAGTTGCACATTGTTGCTGATAATTGACACGATGGAATATTTCCAGCCTCAATACAATGCTTAATACAAGGATTGGAAGTGAAAGTCTTCTTGGCCTTCCAGGAAGATGTGTGTTCTTGCCCCTTCGAGCATCATGTGTACCGTCAAGTAAAGAGCCCTGACGACGATGTGTTGTGAAGCGTCCGTCTGCGCCAGGAAACCACTTGGTTATACAACTGACTCCGTAGCATACTAGTCCAGAGAGAAGAAATACAAGAAATGATGATAGTCTCGGACTCTCTAAGCAATATCTCATGTTAGGTCTGGTTGCATATCTGGAATGACAGGGCTATGACTAACCTGTTAGAGAATGGCGTTCAAGGGTTTGAGATATGTAAAAAAATGAAGAGGCAGCACTATAAACAGCATTAGCTATTATACACTTCGAGACTCGATAATGAGGGGGGGAATGCACCATAAGGCAAACAATTGAACCACTGTATCTCCGGCCATGATGGCTTTATCAGCGCTCAAGGCCAAGATAGACTGAACCAACAAATATTTAAGTTTGAAAACGCCTCCAAACCACTCATGTCGTCGCAGTCTGGCTTTTGACTCTCAACCAAAGCATCGATATTAACTCCAAGTCAGTATTTTCATCAATCGCAGTTTCATATCGTCGTCATGATGGAGAAAACACAAGACAGCACCCCTGCTCAGTTCTGACTGATTATCAGGGGACTGCTGACGAACACCCCTGAAAATTACCTAAGCGGTCTTTTATTCGCTGAGCCTTCTAGATACAGCGGCTTGCAACACAAAACGGTCCACTGAAGTTTAGGGGCATCATGGCTACCTTACCTGTCTATCTGATAACGACTTTAAACCTGCATGTGATGTAACAGCTCAAGTTAAAGCTTCATCATGGCCGGCCTTAACGACGTGCCCTTCATCAAGGGTCTTGCCGTGCCCTCTGTATGCGCTCTGATCACATTCCTTGGCTATTTCTCGCAGTTTCTCTTCCACTACTCGACGTCTCTCGAACCAGGTCCTCCCTCGCGCCGCGAAACCATCATCTTCAACGCCCTCCTCTTCACACTATGGTTAACGTACTACCGGGCCGTAACCGTTGACCCGGGCCGATATATATTCAAGGACCGTGTTATTGACGCTGATGGACAGCGGTGGTGTAACAAATGCGCGGCGCCGAAACCAGCTCGGGCGCATCATTGTCGCCATTGTGGGAGATGTGTTCCCAAGATGGATCACCATTGTCCTTGGACTAGAAACTGTGTATCAATGACTACCTTTCCGCACTTTCTACGCTTCTTGGTATATACAAACATATCGCTCTGGATGCTTGGCTACTTTCTATGGCAACGCTTCTCTAAGATCTGGGAACATCGAAAACTCCCTGCATACCTAGGACCTAGCTTATCTGGACTAATCGGACTATCGCTGATTGCAATCGTCAACTTCTTTACCACTGTCGCTTTGGGTATCATGCTCATCAACACTGTTAGGTCATGGATATTCAACCAGACCATGATAGAAGGATGGGAGCAGGAGCGCCATGAAGCTCTCATGGATAAGGGACCTAAGGATTGGTGGGACATTACGGGCCCCGATGGCGAGAAAGTGCGCTTCGAAAGACTTGAGTTCCCCTACGATATTGGTTTCTTTGACAATATGGCTCAAGCAATGGGCACCCGCAACATGCTCATGTGGTTCTTCCCCCTCGGAGGGAACCCCACCATCGCTAAGGATGGCACTGGCTCAGGCTGGGAATGGGAAGAGAATGGCTTCAACCGCGTCGAAGGACTTTGGCCTCCTCCCGATCCCGACAAGATCCGTCGAGCTGCAAGGGGTTGGCCTGCTGCAAATCGTGACTACGCCGAGGAGCTTCGCCAAGCGAGTATGAGCTCCAGCGAGTTCAAGGCTGAGTTTCTCAAGCGAAAGGCTGACGATGAGAAACGCAACAGACATCTCATGGCGGAACTTGAAGAGGTTGATGACTATGATATGTATGACGATGAAGAGTATGACCGTGAATTCGATCAAGGTCTTGGATGGGTGAACTCGGATGGCGATAGACTGCGAGATTATGGTGTTGATGAGGAAGAGTCAGAAGCTGAGGCGGCAGATGAAGATGTGCCCCTAGCCGAGCTCATGAGAAGACGAAAAGTGCTCCAGCGAGATATTTCAGACGATTAGATGACATGACATGTATAATAGAGTATAAAGGTTCAAAGTCAAAGTATTTAACCCCTTCTAAAAATCTGTAATCTTCTTGCAATGAATATGAATATCTTCGTCCATCAGTCCGTCCCAGAACGACCCTTCCTACAAACGCTTGCCCAAAGCATCAAGAAAAGAAAACCAAAACCAAACTCGGCCGTGATTTCTTTGCGGCTTTCTACACATCTCGGTTGCCCAGCACAGTCTTGTTCGTTTGTATACAACAGAAGAAAGCACACACTGTCATATATCATCCCTCCTCTTCTCTTGCGCGCTGCGATTTGTGTCATGTAATGCAGGTGCAAAAGTCTAACCCATCGAGGTTTGTCTCGGTCAAAGTTCTTTTTCGACTCCTTAGTAACTTCGTGAAGCATAAACTCGTTATGTCGACTACCAGTCATCGTCATCCTCCTTTTCCTTTTGCATAGCATTCTTCCTGGCCAGCAGAGCATCTGCTAAACTGCCACCCAAGCTGGGTGTCGGTGTGCTGCTGCGGCTATCTCCTCCGTTGGGCGTATTGAGGCTCATGCCAGAGTCACGCTGCTGAAGCTCGGCAGGCTTACGGTTAGCAGCAGGACGCTTGGCTGGGGGCGCAGGGGGTGTTGGCTTGGATCGCGGAGGAGCCGGAGGAGCTCGAGGCGCAGGTGGAGCTTGTTCCTCGACATATGCTGCAGGGACCCAAGCCTGTTGTGCAGTTTGAGGGTTCTTTGCTAACCACCAACCTAGATAAGCATGTTAGTAATGTTCAGATTTCCGACGTCAAAGGGTCAAACTTACCATTGGATTCCTTCTGCACAATCTCAACGATCTCATTAGCGGTGATGGTGAGCTCGTTCTCTCGTTGTCCAGCAAAGTCATACAAGACCTTGGCCATCACCTTGGGCGGGCTTGGTGGACGTGCTGCGACAGCAGGAGGAGGCGGTGGTGGAGGTACACGTCCAGCGCCACTAGTATTGCGAGTATGGCTTGGGAGAGCGTTGTGGGCAGCAGGAATTGCAGCAGCAGCGTTCGCACCAGGACGAGGAGCGATACGAGGAGTGCTTTGGGTGGCAGCAGCGGGAACAGCGGCAATATTGGAGACAGCAGCTGGTGGTTGAGGCACGGCTCGACCTGCCCCTGGTCTAGGCTTGGCAGTTCGGTTGCCCTGGATGCGAGAAGGTCGACCGTTGGGGCCACCAGGCTTGATCAGCTTACCTCGAGTGATGGGGCGAGGAGGTACAGGCTTGCCCTTGGGTGTAGGTCTAGAGATGGAGCTCGGTGGCTCACCGGGCTGTGTGTGAACAGCACCACTCTTGTAGTAATCAACTGGAAGTTGTGAATCCTTCAAGACCTTGACCTGCTGCATCTTGCCGGGCTTCTTGGCATACTCGATTGTCTCAGCAATCTTAAGGTTGAATCCACCGGGCATCACTCGCTGCATCTGAGTAAACATTTCTGTCTTGAGCATACAATTCATCAGGGGGTCAGGTTCCTGAGGGGAGCCAATGCCAAGCGAGAACCAATCATCGCGCGCTGATGAGGCACCGATGAACTTGATGGCTCCCAAGGGCACCGCTTTCTCTACTGAGATTTGTGGGTGGCCATTCACAAGCATTTGAGCAATGATATAGAACTTGTTAGTGGTGACGACGATGATTCGAGGGCTTGCTTTACTGGATCGACCAAACTTGGCCTCCAGAATCTCAGCGCGGCATGAAAATACCGCCTTTTCGTTTGTGCCAATACTGGCTGCGTTGCGAATCTGGGCTCCAGGGCCGGTGCTTGCATTGACACCCAGGTAGTCGCCAAGGAATCGTCGGGAACCCAACAGACTCATACGGCGTCTTTCCTTGCGACCTCCAAGAACCTGGTGGCCATGGTCACGAAGCTGAAGGTACTCTGCTCCGGTTCGCTTCTTCCGCCAGAATCGCTGAATTCGGGTCGCCGACTCGGCTCGGTAGGCGAGGTAAGCCCTCCACATGCGCTGGATTCGCGTAGCCATGTTGTGCCAGTATCTGTCTCTCATATGCTCAAGGGCAAAGAGCGTCTCAGGGGCTTTGATAAAGGCCTTGGTAACACCCATTTGCCACTCTTCCTTAGGAATGCTGGTATCCTTGAGAATCTGCTTTACAGCAGCCTCAGTTGTTCCCTCCCAAGTGAACTCACCAGCGTATGAGGTAGCAGGAGACAAGAGGAAGAATCGATCAACGAACTTGTCGAAATCTTGACGGTAAGCAAAACCGGCACGACGAATGCGAACGTTTTCTTGAAGACCAAGATACTTGATCTGATGCAATACATTTGGGCTGTTATATTCTGTCGGCGACTTGTTCTCGTTGGGCTTGATGGTACGGATATATGAGGGCTGGCACTTCATCAACGTCTCAACCAGGGCATTGGCGGAAGCTCGGATGCGATCGCCTGCAGAGGGAGGTTGCTTTCGGTTATCTTGGTCAACGGGCCGAGGGAACAGGGTATGAACAAATTGGTTTCCACTGTGCTGGAAGAGGCTCAAAAGCCCCTTGAGAAGCTGATCCTTGTTCTTATCCGTAATACCTTCGACAGTATAGGTGACATCACCAGCGTAATGCTTGATGATGAAGTTTCCTTGCCGAGGGGTAAGATGAGCGTGAGACATGCCGTTGATGCTCTGCATGAATGTGCGATCGCAAGCAGCGGGGTCAGCGTGTGCAGTCTTGGTGGCATCCTTCATAGCAGAGAAGATACCAACTGGGCGGGTCTGTTCGATAAGGTCACACACAATCTTGTTATCGAAGTACTTAATAGGAGTCCATTGAATCTGTTCCCTGGCATATTCCTCCTGCTCGGCCTTGAGAGTCAGTTGAATGAAGATCTGTTGCAACTTCTCATTGACGTAGTTGATGCACAACTGCTCGAAAGTGTTCTTCTCGAAAATCTCGAATCCGTAGATATCCAGAATACCGATTGTATTGGTTGTCGGTTGCCTCGCCTTGAGAGACTTGTTGATGCGCTCGACGATCCAGTCGAAAAGATTGCTGTAGATGGCCATTGCCAGAGCATCCCGGGTAGCCTGTGCTTGGGCAGGGTTGGCGGGCGATTCGATAACTTCGCCATTTCGGGGTGTCAGAATTCGGATTGTGATACCGCTGATGAGCTGGTCAGGGGTAACTTCTAACAGGTAGGCGGCAAAGTCAACCACTGATCGATCAATAACCTCTGCGTAGCCGCCCTGATCCTCCTGAAACTGGATATTTCCAACCCATAGAATAGCCGCCAGCATTCGAAAAATTTCATCTTGCTCAGCCTGAGTAAGGCCAATAACCTTCATGGCATTAAGCGTATCCTGAAACTCGGCGAGATCATCGATACCGTCTACGTCCAAGCATTTTGACCGACTGGTATAGACGTAGGTCTCGGGTTTTTGAACGCCGAATGTTTCTCGGTATTGCTGTGAGGCGCCCTTCGCGAATTGGTAAAAGATATGGAAGTTTCGCTCGTTCGTGATCTGGCCCACCACTCGTGACTTTTCCAGGAGGTAGTTTGTGATGTCGGCACCCACGGGTTCGCCCTGGGCGTTGAAGTAGATCTGTAGATACTTGCCGAAACGCGAGGAATTGTTGTTTCGAAGGGTTTTTGCGTTTCCGAAAGATTCCAGTAGGGGGTTGGTTGCCAGCACCATGTCCTTGATCTGCTTGATGTCTCCGGATTCTCCACCAGACACACTAGCAATGTACTGCATGATGCGCTTGGCCGCCTCGGTCTTTCCGGCTCCTGACTCTCCTGAAATAATGACACACTGGTTGTCACTGTATGCCTTCATGTTGTAGTATGAGGCCTCGGCGATGGCGAAGACGTGCGGTGGCATCTCGAGTCGGTTCTTGCCCATGTAGCTCTCGAGGACCTGGTCGGTATAAATGCCCAGGTCCCTGAAAGGGTTGACTGAGACCAACACATGGCCAATGTAGGTATAAATTTCGCGGCCCTCAAATCGCTTCTTCAAATTCTCGTTGATGGCTTCGTTGGAGACTTTGCTCAGCAGAGTCAGATCGGAAACACCAATCTCCTTCTTCTTGGTTGTCTCAAAGGTGGCCTTCTTAGGCTTCGCGCCTCCGCTTGCGCCGTCCGCGGCTGCACCGGCGCCCTTGTTCTTAGGGCGTCTTGATATTCCCTGAGAGTTGAGTAAAAGTTGTCAGCCAAAAAAGACGCCGATATTGAGGGTTGACACCGTACCATGATGTGCGACTTATGTGGGAGAGAGTGGGGAGGGGGAAAGAGAGAGATGGTTAGTATTGAATTCGTATCTATGCGGGCATCAAAAGATTAATCCCGTGTTGAATAATTGAAGGCCTCTGGTGTGAAAAAGCCAGAGAAGAAAATGCGAAGTTTAATTCCAAAGGAGAGTCTGGAAGCTTAGGTAGGTTTGGTGTGGCTGGAGACGACTGGACTTGGGAGGTTGTGTTCAGTGATGATCTGGTGCCTGACGGGTGACGAAACGCCGACAATTTTCCGCCCGGCACAGCCCCCTGGATTACTGTGCAGCCTTACGCAATAAGTGGCGGTAGCAAGTGTTAACGTCTGGCTATTTTATGAAAACGCGCGGCAAATAAAAGTCTGCTCTAGGCAGCATAAATCACAAGAATTTGAGGTGAAATTGTTTATTCAGTTCTTTTGCGGTGTTCTAGGGATGATTCTAATAATATATCCCGACTCGGTCATCCCTGCGATAACGAACATTGCCTTGCTTTTTACTCGCTCATGCCCGATGTGTCGTCATTGTGCAGTGGGATAAAAGGTATTATCAGGGAATAAGATTCGTCTTGGCTTGCTGTACAAGTCTTCAAGATCTAATAGTGAGCAGTCGACTCATATCCTGACTATTTGAGCCGGAGACGAAGGAGTTCGTTATCAATTGTCGGAGTGTATTTTGCAGGGATACTGAGGAACATGGCTGGGGTGGGTTTGACAAATAAGACTTGACCAAACGGTTTCGTCAGCAGCAACTCGAGCCTAGGTAGGTACAGATAAGCAGTCAACTCGAGTACCAGACGCTCCTCTGTGAAAACAAGGGTGGTTCAATATCCTGAAGTTTACTCAGATTGAGCCGCAGCGAACTGGTCTAACTTTGACCACGTCTCATTCCTTGAGTTATAAGAAGGCCCGCCGTGGAGCTTAGACAGAAGATATCAAAGCATAAGTTGGATGAGAGTTTATCAGAAACAGCAAACTCATACAAACAGCATTGATCTATTCAATCAATTACCAATAGTAAATTCAAGTAGCCCTTATCCACCAGATGCTCCGTTCATCTCCAGCTTCAAGCGTCTTGGCCTGCATTTAGTCCCCGCCAAACAAGCTCCAGACCGATCTCTTATCCATCATGATGGTATCACCAACGGAAGAACAGAACATCCGCCCAGGAACAATTAACAATCTGTTTCAATTCAGTTTAGCCAGCAACTGATCGTCCAATCCCCTGTCCTCTGACGCGCAGCTTACAGTAGTGAGCTTCCCGGTTGCGGGGTAGCAACCACCAAAGGTGGCATGCTCACTAAACAGGTGAGCGGCCCAAGCCAACCACGCCCGACGAAACATCCAATGCGCATAAACATGGCATTGCGCTGCCGCATCAACGGCCCATTTCTGAGACCTTAGCTTGAGATTGATGGAGTAGATAAACTTAAAGACCGCCGCATCCGTTTCTTCTGAGACCTGTTTATCTCCTTCTTCTCAAAACTTTGTCGCAACCACTTACACCAGTGCTTACTTACTACACTTATACACACATTGCTCTGAACTTGACTACCCTGTTTACCAAGCTTGCACTTATACTATACCATCATGGCCGACACTGAGCAACAGCCCAAGCTCGTTGACGAGTCTCCCATCTCTCCTGTAGAGCGAAGAAACTCCCTGGAAGCTCACCTCAAGCACCGCCCAGAACGCTCCGAGCTCGTAGATAGTGAGCAGTACCCCGCATTTCATCCTTGCGTGTACAATACTTAAATGTCCTGAACAGAGAACATCCTTCCAGCCTCCACGGCAGCGCCAGGCCTCCAGGCGCATCAGAAAGAGGTGAGTCCACCCTCAAACCATGGAGCCACAGTCGCTGACGCCCCCACAGCTCCAGAAGCACATGCTCGAGGATAAGCTTAACGACAAGATCTCACACCGTCCAGACCCAGAGGATCTCATTAAGGAGGGCGTCTTGCACGACGACCCGCGTACTGTTGCCCAGGACGAAGCAGCCAAAAAGTACGAAGAGGCCATCGAGGACGAGTATGCCAAGCGTGAGGGTGGCGCTTGAACATGATGTCATGCGACGGGGTCATGAGCCTCGGTACTCATGATGCCAGAAATGGAAATCTTTTTTTTGGTAACGAAATGACCTGACTGTGAATGGATGGTTGTGTATACAAATGATATGAAATGAATGGGCACTATTAGGCCTTCGCTTGGGCCGTGGTAATTGCTATAGTATATTGAACACTGTAAAATCCTGAAATGCCCAAAGCCTCACGCGACTGTGTACTAACACGAAGCTTGGGGTGTGAGGATACAACTCTGACTGCTGTTCACACACCATTCGGGCAGAGACAGAGTCATTGATCCGCAGAAAGTGGGAATTCCATCTCATCTTTTTACAGTCTAAGCCATTTTAATAGAAAATTCTAACGTGGAGAACCTCTTCAAAACACTTCCAAAGTGGAGGAGACACTGCATATCAGAAGCTCTAAAATCCCTGCCACGGGTTGGGCTGCAGGTACCGAGCGGGAGGGAACCCAAGGGCCCTATCCACTCGCAGAGACCCAACCCAACCCGTCACACCATCAGTAAATTTTTGGTGTCTTGGACCCTTTTTTGAAATTTCCAAAAATCAAGGAAAAAGCACAGATGAAATTAGAAAGGAGCTGAAACAGCGGAAAGGTGTGTTGGAAAATTTCTTCCATGGTCTCAAATTGGGTCGCTATAATCGGACCAGTCCGACGGGCCGTCTCCTATCCATCCAGCCATCTCGACTTGTAAGAGGTCAAGACAGGAGATTTGGACCTTCTAAAAAGTTCAGCGCGGACCGCAAAGTGTCCGACGCTCGAATAGTAAAAGTACAAAGGATGGTACAATCAGTATAAAAGAAGGAAAAAGAAAAACAGTCTCGGCTCAATCCAACCCATCCCAGAGTCTATCAATCTTGGTTATCGTTGCGCAAACCATGCTCTCTAATCCATAATACATCGCCATGCTGCGCTCAATCTTGCCTCATATCTCCAAATGTCAAAACGCCTGTCTATGTTGTGTATATCCCATATCCGTTACATGTCGCTGTTCGAAATCGATGGAACATAGGAAATCGAAAAAGAAAAAAAAATGGCTGTGGCCAAGTGTTGTTTAGATCCTGGTATATGCGCCAGAATATTTTGGTGCCGGCGAGTCTTTCTCGTACGAGACTTTGTTGTGGTTGATGACCAAGTTTCGACCAGAGCTGGCGACTTGTGTAGTGTGCTTGTCTGCATCAAATGTTAGAGTGGGGCCATGGGAGGTGAAAGAGCCCGGAGACTCGGTGGTAGGTAACTTACCAGCACCATACTCGCGGTAATCGCCAGGAGAAAGAGATCGAGGCGTTGTGCTGGTTGAAGAGCTGTACGAACCAGAAGAGTAGCTGTAAGAGCTGGAGATGGAAGGCTCCTTGGTGCTCTGGTGGATTTGGACAGTGTAAGGGGAGCTCATGATTGCGGTTGTGTTGGTTGTAAGGGGTAGTTGTTGTTGGTGAGAGTTGTGTTGTAGATGTTAATCAAAATGGCTGGTGGCTGAAAAGACAATCTTGTCTGTTCTTTCAAGGCTTTGTATTGTGAGTGTTTGGTGGGAATGAAAAAGGGAATGGCATAGGAAGAAGGGGGTCTATATGTATTTGAAGCTTTATGATGAGAAATGATAGTACGTACTCAGTCATTTGTAAGTGGATTTAGCCCAAGACCTCACTGCCTGGAGGACAAGGGTTACCTGGCAAAGCGCAAGGCATCTCGCACGCTAGGTAGCCTTCGATATGGGGGGACCCAAGGAATTCCATCGAGTTCAGGGGAGTGAGTCAAAAGGAGTCAGAGACAAGACCAAGACCCGAGCAAGCACGTACTCCCGGGCCCGGCACGGCAAGCGGGCCATGCCTCTAAAGCACGACGGACGGGAGGGCTAGTAATGGATGGTGTGTAAATGGGAATGGGCAATACGGGGTGCAGCATAATGGGGCGTAGTCAAATCATTGGGCATCGACTGGCCGTTCAGGGCAAGGGACCAGAGTCTAAAAGAAACATCCCAGCAAGACTCATTGCAATTGCAGAATATCCGTCCCCCATAGCAGAAACCTTGTGACAGCACTGCTCAGGCCCTCGGTGGCGAAATTCAGGTCAACAAGTGAAAGTTGGTGACGCTGGATAGGGCGGAGCCGTAGCGACGTAGGACGAATGAGCAGCATTTGGTGCAGGGCAGGGCAAAGGACCAAGCCCCACGGTGTGCGCGAGAGGGACCGACCGGGTCTGAGGGGATACAATTCGGAGAGAATGATTCAAAATGGATGAAAAGAGACAAGACGATAATACTTGTCTGTTGTTGCCTGTAATTGGGGGCCACGAGTCGCTTCTTCTGGTCTGTTGTGCATGTACTCGGTCTCTGGTAAATACCAACCCCCAGCATGACTTAGACTTTGATTAGACCGGGGGCATCTTCACGATGCAACGGCCTTTGAGTGAATGCATGAAACACTCGCAGCGGCCGTCATGCTAGAGGTTAGAGTCCAGTCCGGTCCAGGCACCACAGGCATCAGCGCCAGTAACACGTACCACAACCTTGGGATCGTGGAGCTATAATAAGTTAGTGACCATGAACAGATAAAAATATCCATGGTGGTCGTCATGACTGGGGAAGAAAGGAAGTGAGGCTTCGCTTCGTGAATCTCACAATTCCACTCTTTGTCTGAGACAACTCCCAATCTCACGCTCTGTGTCTTCGTTTTTGTTGACCCCCCCCCTTTTTTCTTATTTCTTTGATACAGGCCTCGACTCTCATGACTGGCATCGCCCTTGTACAACAGACACATCCAAATCCAGCTCATACCTATCGCTGCCCAAAACTTAAACATGAGTGTCACCGTGTCTCTGAATTGTGCACCCGAGCCTATCGAAGCTCTATGCCCCCCACCGTAACGGAAAGGGGTTGAAAAGGGGACTATCATGTCTCCCTGTCTCGATAAACAGCATCATGACAAGAGGCGAAATTCATCGTGAAGCGCATTAGCGTGTGAAGCGCTTGGCCCAGGGCTTCTCGGCGCTGGGTGGATCTGACACCTGCAGGCTGGGATGTGCCCCCATCTGAGTTGCATCTCTGCTGCAGGAACTGATGCACCTGCTCGAGTAGTAAACTTGTCGATTGCTGAAGCTCTACACCATCTCGCCTTGATGCAGTCACGCGTAAGTACATCGGCGCCCTAGCCGCCGCAGCAGACGATTCCTACTAGTCCTGATATCCTGAACACTGATGGATGGACGGATGGGCCCGACACTGATTACTGGTCACATCAGAAACATGAGCATCCAGTGACGTCGCGATACTCTGTTTCGATAACAGCCTTGGTGTGATGAATCAGGGACTGCCAAGGGATGTTTCCTTTTGCGCCTTGCTTGGCTGTGCAAGGCCCCGACTGATTCAGTGAAGCGTCGTGTTATCGTCATGAGTCACATGGATGGTTTCGCCCTGCGAGACCGAAACAGAAACAGAAGATGCAAATGCATATTTGTAATGCGTCAGATTTAATGCAGATATTCATGTGTACGTAGTTGAAGGGTCAACGTGATGCAAATCCTCATGAATGGACCCTGTTATTTCAATTCTGCTCATCCATATCTGGCATTGCAGCCTCCCCAGTTTCCAAATGGAGATGCGAGACGTGACAACCCAGAAACAGATCAAGGATGGGGTCATTCAGACGGGCCGGTCCCATTGACCAATAACAGGCTCCTTAGCTTGGCCCTCCAAGCTATGACGCTGTTTTATCAGAAGCACACGCTGCAGTACAGAGCCTTTAGCCGCTAAACGGACACGTCGCAGCTTAACGTTAGAGAGGCCAACAACCCCAGAGCAGATGGGAGCTTCATCCATACAACGACAACCTCGCTCGCATCCATTCACACTGCCTCACACGACGTGCCAACCACACCCGTCGACGTCACATCTCCAACGAATTCAGGCTTGTCATTTACCTCAACGTCGTTGTGACCTCCATTAACCTCTTCAATTCCCCGCCCCGCATCTGTCCCGACAGCCACCATGAAGGCCGCCCTCCTCCTCTCCGCCCTCGCCTCTGCCGCCGTTGGCGTTGTCGCCGAGGACCTCAAGATTGACGTTACTCTTCCCGTCGTCTGCGACCGCAAGACACAGAAGGGAGACAGGGTTCAAATGCACTATCGTGGCACCCTTAAGGACTCGGGCAAACAATTCGATGCCAGTAAGTTCCTCCGCCTTGCATCTACATCAATAATCGTCACAAAGCACATGCTAATTCGAACACAAGGCTACGACCGTGGCACTCCTCTTGACTTCGTCGTTGGCTCTGGTCAGGTCATCAGGGGGTAAGCTTCATTACTGCGATGTATACAAATTCGAGGCTAACAATTCTGTAGATGGGACGAGGGTCTTCTCGGCATGTGTATTGGCGAGAAGCGGTACGTAAAGCATACAGCTACAGCCAGGACACCTCTTTACTGACCCTTGACTTAGACTTTTGACTATTCCGCCTGAGTACGGCTACGGCCAGCGAGCCATTGGCCCTATTCCTGCCGGCTCTACCCTGGGTTCGTTATTCCCATCAGCCCCTCCCGCTTCATATTCACCGCCTAACACTACAAACCTGCAGTTTTCGAGACAGAGCTCGTTGGAATTCAAGGCGTCCCCAAGCCCGAGAAGATCGAGACAAAGGTTGTCGAGGGTGCCGAAACTGCCGCCGAGGCTATCAGTGAGGCTGTTGAGTCTGCCGCATCTGCCACCAAGAATGTTGCTGGTAAGGTTGCTCAGGCTGTCGTCGATGCTGCTGATGCCGCCAAGACCATCATTGCAGACACTGATGACGCTCCTGAGCACGAGGAGCTGTAAAGATTTGATGTCTTCAATAATCTACTTTGTGCATAACGTATCAACCCATACCACACCATATTCTGTCTTAGACGCAGCCCTGAGAAGCTGTATAACAAAACCCGGATCCTGTCAACGTCGTGTGCTATCCGCTCGGGGCTAAGCCCCACGCTGGCCCTCTGTGATATGTTGGTTGCATGTGCATAATCGCGCTGTAGGGAGGGTCTACTGTCTATCTCGGGCAATGGGATTTGTCTCGTAGATCTCGACGTCATTATACGATACCCTCATCTTGTTCTTGTGATGGCTTCGCCTCTGGCGGCCGCATGTATTTATGTTCTCTGATTTTCTGTTACATCAAAGGTTGTTGATGATGAGCGGATATATGCAGGTATGGCCGCCCGAGTCATGCGGATGCACTTGGTGATGTCTTCAGCATGCCTGACCTCTCACTACTAAGTTGGATATCTCGATGAACTACAGGCTTTAATGGTGGTTTGTTTATTATGGAGAGGGAGCGGGTCTTGCGCCTGGTCTTATTGCAATGGTTTCCTGCTTTTGAGTCACTTGTAAAATCCTTGAGCTTATTCTGGATGTATACTTTGTTCACTTGCAGGTGGGGTGTTCATAAATCTATCTCATATCTAGCAGGTCAATAACTGCTCATACTGCGTCATTGCTTCTGTTCCATCATGATGATATTTTATCATGAGTAAATTATTGAAGATCATATGTCATTGTTGATGTCAGGCGAGCGAGGATATCATAAACGGCTGTGGGCGCTGAAACTACGATTTTCGTTGGGGCGAGCGACGAACCAGAGATGAATGCCAATATTTTCGAGTTTTTACTGCGTTAGTTTGGTATACTTTCGGTCAATTAGCCTGGTGTAATCAGTATAGAGCCCACCATCATTGACTTACAGTGGGAGGCTCGTTGAGTTTGGGTTCGATAGTGTAGGGTAGGTACAACTCTAGAACGAGGTTTCATGACGAAGAGTATCATGAAACACTAGAAGCAAGGATCTGGCACGAGTCCCCTCGAGAAATCGATTATAGCTAACTTCAGTCTTTAGATGTCATGCTCTTACTTATTCCACGTGACGTGTCGGAAACCTCACCGCCGTGATGCTGGCAAACCTGTATCCACATAGACTTTTCATTTCGAAACAATGGTGATGCGCCGTGTTAGTAGTTTTGGTAATAACGCATTACCCTTTAGGCAAACCGTAACAATGAACAAACAAGAATGGTCAATGACAACGAGTGTAACTGGCTAAGGAATGCTTGAATATCCCAACAACACGCGTCACCTGACAAGATAAGACATTGATCGTGCGTTAATAATCGTAACTCAATTTGGGGCTTTTGTTACATACGGATGTAGGCTCACCACGAGCTGCAAGGGTCAATCCATGAAAGGGGAACAACTGGATAACGAGTGGAGGTTAATTTAAACACTATGATTACGTGAAGACTAATCTCAAGAGGGAATGATAGATAACAGTGCTATATGACAAGTATATACCTTTGTAGCCAAAAAGATGCTAACAATACGAGCACATGCTTACCTGGGGACAGCGAAGCAAGACCGAAGTTGGCTGGGATTGAATCACGTATAAGTGAAGCCGAAAGTAACAGCGTTCCATTATGATAAAACCAATGATATCCGCAGGCGCAACGGACTCGCTAGCCGGTTTTAATGCCCCGGGAACTAAGGTAATTAGAGAGTTTCCGCTGCGAGGGAGTCGGGAGGGACGGGATGAATATGGAGATGACGGGCGGGAATGGCCAGAGACAAGCCCGAATCTAAACCTTAATGGAGCATCAATTGCACTTCATCAGGTAATTGAGGCTTAGACGCAACTGTTTCTAGCCAGACTTGAGGATAATTGATGAATATCCAAACATTGGCTCCCTCTTTGTCTGTAGCTTTGACCTTTCCATGATCCTCAACCTTGTAAATACCGTCTCTTTGTACCGGGCCACCTTGTGCTCACTGTTTCAATTGGGACGCGGTAAGCTTTTAGCGCCCGCTCAACTTTTGAGTTTGGTGGTACCTTGCGCTTTCAGTTACACAGCATCCATTGGGATGGATCCAAGGGGCATAACATATTTTCCATGTCTCCCTGCTAGTTTTCGATTGATGCAGTGCCAGTTGGCACCTTTCACCATCACCATCTCCCGAACCAAACAGTTTCTTTGTCTCTTTTTTCGGCATTGTCTCTCCTTCCTCGCGCCCGCGCCGTATAATCAACCCTGTTTACTCTCTTTCCTTGCATCTGCCATCTTCCGTCTTAACCTTATCTACTAGCGAAACCTACCTATTTCTTTCCTTTCAACTCTCTCTCACTCCCTTGTGTATTCGGCATCACCGCGATCTCATCACACAATTGTCTCTTCTAGTGATCGAAATGTCATATCTCTTCAAATAACGACACCGGATTAAATAAACAAGCTTTTCTGAGGCTCCGCACCGATAGCTTGGGAGCTGACCCTTTCAGCTGGGGTACACATCTTGGCATCTCAAACCCAGCGCAACCACCACTATGCTCGACTCTATCACATCTCGCTGGAAAGATCTTTGCGAGGAGTATCCGCGCTTTGATGCGGTCGTTACGCAGGCCGGCAGGCTGGTACCACCCATCAATTTCATAACCATTCACTACGCCTATTTCATCTTCGGATCCCTCTTCTTCTCACTTATCTTCTGGCTATCCAGCGAGCCAAGCCAGAGTATCCCCTACGTCGACTGTCTGTTCCTGGTTGTGTCTTCTTTTTGCGATACAGGCCTCAATACCGTCAATCTTTCCGAAATCACGACATGGCAGCAGGTTCTGCTGTATCTTCTTTTCATCATTGGAAGTGCTCTATGGGTTTCATTCTGGACGGTCATGGTACGAAAGCAGGCGTTTGAGAAGCGTTTTGAGGATATCGTCAGGACAGAACGAGAAGCGAGGAAACGGCGGGCCGCATTGAGACGCGCCAAACCACTTGGGAGATTCCTCCCTTTCACCAAAGCGAGGACAACACCTGTTTCAACTGAGACTTCTAATACCCTGAGTGGTCTTGGAACGGTTCAGAGGACAGCAACTGAGAAACCTGACCCTAACGACTTGTTCAAGACAACTGCTCCCATGCGCCGCGCCGTTACTGCCCCTCCAGATTCTATTTCCGATTCAGACGACAATGATAGCAATACGACGCAGGTGGCAGCTCCTGCACGGAATGCTCCTATGAGTCCAAACTCCGGCGACCATATCCAATTCGCAGACAACTTGTCGCCCCAAAGCGCCGGCAGAGACAGCGTGTCCATCTATCGAAGAAACGAGAACGAGGAACCCAACCGACGACCTTCAACCTCAGACTCAGTCAACAGCGACGAATCAGAAGACTTTCTTCTGCACTGGAAGAAGATACTCGGGAGTCACAATACAAGCAAGAGAGGCCAATTCTACGATCTATCGTCCGATGAACGTGAGGCTTTGGGTGGCTGTGAATATCGCGCGCTGAAGATCTTGGCCGTCACTGTTCCTCTTTACGCCTTCATGTGGCAAGCTGTATGTGGAATTGCACTGGGTGCTTGGATCAGCATCAACCGGCCGTCCGCGGCAACCGTCAATGCTATCAACCCCTGGTGGTGCGGAATCTTCTTGTCGTCTTCGGCATTTAACAATGCCGGCATGTCACTCAATGACGCAGGCATGGGTGCTTTTCAGGATGCGTATTTCGTTCTCATCGTCGTTGGTATCCTTGTCCTTGCCGGGAATACGGGCTATCCACTGCTATTGAGGTTCTTTCTCTGGTGTAGTCTTAGGGTATTGCAACTGACCACCGAGCCCAAAACTCTGGGGCCATGGAAAGAGACGATCGAGTTCATTCTAAAGTATCCCCGTCGAGTATACACGACACTCTTCCCGTCAGGTGCTACATGGTGGCTCTTTACCGTCATTGTTACCATCAACACGATTGACTGGGTTGCTTTTGAAGTTTTGAATATCGGAAATGATGTTGTAGAAGCTATGCCAGTGTCTGACCGTATCATTGCTGGATGGTTCCAAGCAATTGGTAAGTAAAGAACTTTCCCACAATCTGATTGCATTACTGACACACCTAAGCTGTTCGTGCTGCCGGTTTCGCGGTCGTGTCTATCTCAGGTCTCTATCCCGCCGTCCAATTGCTCTACATGATTATGATGTATATTTCCGTGTATCCTGTCTCGATTACAATGCGCCACTCCAACGTCTATGAGGAACGATCCCTTGGCATTTACGAGGATGACCCTCAAGTTTTGGAAGCAGAGAATGGAAACGGAAACGAAAATGGAAACCACCTTCTGCCCACGATCTCAGAGGAACCAGAAAAACCTGCACTGCGACGAAGAGTCACAGCTGCAGCTCAAAAGACGGTCAAGAAATCTATGACTTTCCATGGCGTTGGCGTGCGACCTCCGCCCAAAGGCCCAGACGATAACTCTCGCATCTCTTTCATTGGACAGCAGATTCGTGGACAGCTTGCACACGACATGTGGTGGCTTATCCTCCCGGTCATCGTTATCATGATCATCGAGACCGACCATTTCCTCGAACAACCTCTTGCCTACAGTGTTTTTAATGTGTTGTTTGAGGTCGTTTCGGCTTATGGGTGCGTTGGTTTGTCCATGGGCTTACCAGGGAAAAGCTACAGCATGGCTGGAGGCATGCACCGAGGTAGCAAGTTTGTATTGTGCTTGGTGATCCTCAGAGGCCGACATCGAGGTCTCCCTGTTGCGCTTGACAAGGCTGTTAGATTGCCAGGAGAGAAGTTAGTACGCGAAGAGGAAGAAGACTCGAAGATCAGAAGGACGAAGACGATGAATAGGATAGCTAGCCGAGAGTCTAGAGTCATGTAAAGTTGCACATCGCATGTATATGAGCAAGGCGTTCACGGATCTGGAAACACGATAGATTTGGGTTTACCAACGGAAATATAAAACAACGTCGGACGAATGTTTAGACAATATTATATTATAGACCTGTTTGGATCATTCACATCAAAGTCATATCACTTACACTATCCAAAGAACAACTGTCTCTGTTTCGGATCAGGTACCTTCGGCCTCCCTCTCTTCTTCTCTGTCATCCGTGGCTTCTTGATTTCAGGCGTCGGGTCACTTTTTATTGACGGGCCATCTCCCTGTACAGCCTCACGAATTGTCTGCCTCGACAGGCAAAGGTCTATATGTTCATTGAACTGCCGCTCATCGGCCGCTTGCGGTCTGCTGCAGATGGGACAGTCCCACCACTGCTCCTCTGCAGCGTTCTCTCTTGTAGGATTAGGGGCGATCTCCTTGCCGTGTCTTCGGCCTGGTGATTGATCTGGAGTGTCCTGGTTACTAGAAGAGCCCTCAAGCAGGCCATCCGGGTCGTCAAGTTGAAGATCGGCTCCTGGCCACTGTTCCCATTCTCCGTCACCATCACTCGCTTTTCTTTTCAGGGTTCCGTCTTGCGGGCGGTCTTCTGAGTCTGTCCTTGGGGGCCGAAAGCCGAAGAAGGCCATGGCATCAGGCTTTTTGGTACTGACGAGATGTGTGCATCTCAGACCCATCAACCGAAGTTTCATGCCGGGCATTTCTTGCTCCAACTTGGTGAGAATAGGCAGAGCGTAGTTGTACAGGTCGTCTGCAAGGCATATAGCTCTTGGTAGGACGACCTGCCGAGTGAAGACCTCGAATGTGTGAAGTTTGACTTTAAGACAGAGTGTACGACCTTTACACTCAGCGCGCTTCATGTCCTGCGCCAACTCCTCCGCTGTTGCTCGTAACTTTTCTCTCAGCTGTGTAGGATCTGACATATCGCGAAATGTACTCTCAGTGCCAACGCTTTTGCGCTCATACTCTTCTGCTGGCTGAATTTTGGTTCGACCAAGACCTAAGTAGCATTTGAACAGGAACTCTGAGGTTTTATCACCAAAAAGTGGATTGAGATATTGTCGATGCTCGTAGAGATCACCACAAGTCTTGATACCAATCTCTAGCAGTTCTCTCTCGAGGACTCTCCCTATACCATTAACATTCCGGGTAGGTAGGTCGCGCATGAAGGCCATGATTGTCGGCCGATCGCTAGATAAAACGTATTGCCCATTGGGTTTGTTCATATTTGAACAGATCTTTGCGAGTTTTGCGTTAGCAGCAATGCCAGCAGAGACAGTGATATTTGTCTTCTCATGAACTTCTCGCCGCATCTGTTCAACGGCTTCCGCTGGGTCCATCTGGTGTTCTTGGCAGTATTCGGTGATGTTTAAGTATGCCTCATCGATACTAGCGCTCTCGAACCGCGGATCGTAGTTGACCAGAACCTCTCTCACCTCATGCGCTTTTGCATTGTATTTCTGAAAGTTTGGCTTTAGCAAGATCAAGCTTGGACATAATTTCTTCGCCACAAAGCCAGCCATGCCTGACCGGCAGCCGAACTTGCGCGCAACATAATTGCAAGTGGTCAAAACACCGCCACCAACTGCGAAAGGGAGGTCCTTTATTTCCGGGCGATCAAGTTGCTCCACAGCTGCGTAGAAAGCATCACAGTCCACATGGACGATGTGCTGAGTGAGGTCGCGAGTGAGTTCAAGTTCGGCGATCAGACGGTCTGCATTGCGCAAGTCCCGTGTCAGATCCCTCTTCTCGAGTTGAGCCTTTCGCGCGATAATTTGTTCGATCTTTTGGGTGAGGACCTTATCTCGTTCTTCTTCGCGATTGAAGAATTTGGATCCTTTGGAAGCGTTGTAGATGATTTCAGAAACCTTGTAAGTTGTGTTAGTGATAATTGGTTCGTGCGGGCGGCAAGGATGTGTACCTTTGTTTGATCAACCGTATCTTGTCCTGCTTTTAGTAGCGATGGTCCCAGAAGGGAATATTTGAGGGTTTTAAAAGCATCGTCTTCTGCAGTCTCAGGGGTATTTCTGCTGACATGATTTGTTTCCTTTTCAGCTCCTGAAGATTCCTTTGTTGGCTGTAATGGAGGCTGCTCCTCCGCTTGATCAGTTGAGCTCATCTCAAGGGGACAATAGCGGTGTCTTCATAGCATATACTGCGACTATTGACGGCATCGTGAAGCCAGCCTGATGTCGTCGCGTCTCAGAGATGAGAGGAGAAGGATGACGTGACGGGGAACCTCTCAACATCCTGGACGCGTTCGAAAAACACACGAGGTCATGTGACTCTCCAGGGACCTCCGACTCTGTTTTAGGTGCTTTTAGTGCTGTCTTGGTTAGTGGGGGCCGCTATTTTGGCAGTGGGACGGCTCTAACGACACCAAGGGTCCTCTGAACTCAATTGGCCAAAGAATGTGCTTCCCCTCCCCAAGAACATGCGTTTAAGCGCCGACATGGACAACTTACATGCATTATGTCGTCTGTTGGAAACACAGAAATTGATCAGTCGACGAGTCAAATGGCGCCCAGCTCTGAAATGAGGGTTGGACTCTGAAGGGGAGGGTACAAAAGCAGAACGAGGCCGCACATTTTCTTTCTGTCACGAATCACTTGATTATTTTCCCTACAGGTCTTTGATCTTCTTCTGTAAGGTGAGCTCCCAGAGGAGAGGAACCTTCAATATGGCTGCGCGACCAGGAGAGGAGAATGTTGCGACACTGTAAGTAGCGACGGCTAAATGTGCTGGGGAGATGTCCCAAATTGCTGACAGACCGTCAATGAAGCTTCGCAGACATTCATTACTTCTATGGCCCCGATACTGTGAAACCCAGACATCACAGGTTTGATAAGGGCTCGTATGTCTATCTTTTTGAGAACGCCAACGAGCGCCGGTGTCGCATTGAAATTGCCAACCAACCAGGCACTGAGGATCAGGATGCTTTCGAAGGATGTAAGACTCGACATCATGAGGTCGCGCCTAACTGAGAGTGGACCATACTGATAAGCCACACCTGTAGACCTCGATCAGACACACGTCCGGTACTCCTACAAGCAACAATGCAACGTCACTCTGACCGGACCTGAAGCTGTCGCGGACCAAAACGAATGGCACCTACCAACTTTTGATCCTCAGAATCAAAACAAGTACCACTATAAGCTTCACTCACTCGACATCTACTTCTGGACCCAGGCAGATGCGCTCCAGTTTGTCAACGGCGTAAGAAGAGTTGCTCCGCCTTCACATGTTGAAGTCCTGGATGAGCCTGGCCCACCCCCTCAACCTGCGCCTATGAGCTCTGTGGTCCAACAGTTGGAGAACGTTGCCATCTCAGATCCTCAATATGGTTCAGCCAACGCTCCGAGCTTTGCGCCTCCTCCCAACGTCCCCGCCCCGCCTCCGGCCCCGCCCTCCGAGGCACCGGCCAACTTTGCTCCGATGGCTTATAACCCGGCCGCTCCAGCAGCTCCGGAGACGATCCAGCACCGAGAAAAGACACCGCCTCCGGATGAGGACCCCCTCAACCCGCTGGCTGTTGCTGTTGCGTATGACTACCACAAGCAGCCTTTCACACCGGGTATGCCTCCGCCATCGCAATTCCCTCCGGGAGGTGTGACAAGCCCCGGACTACCTCCACCTCAATTCGGCCAGCATCCTGGATTGCAAAGAGCTGCTACAATGCCTGCTCAAGCACTGGGAAGTCCATACGGTGCAACATTCCCAGGTTCACCTGGATTTGTATCTCCCCCGCCTCCTCCACAAACTCAACCTCCGGCCCAGACTCAACCCCACTCGCAACCAACACCACCAGCTTCCAACCCGGGACTTCCTCCACCACCTCCTGGAGGGTTCACGCAGTACAACTATACACACCAAGAGCAGCAGGCGCCAACTCAGCCAGGTGCAGAATATTCGGTCCATCAGCAAGTTTACCGTCCAACGCAGACAGAACTGGCCCATTCCGAGATCTACTCATTTGCGCCTAAGACAAAGGAGCCACGAGGTAAACTTGAGGAGAATGCGGGACGATTAGAGCGTGGCGTAACGGGCATGCTGAAGAAGTTTGAGAAG
This sequence comes from Fusarium dlaminii, assembly GCA_013186775.1. Lineage (NCBI taxonomy): Eukaryota > Fungi > Ascomycota > Sordariomycetes > Hypocreales > Nectriaceae > Fusarium > Fusarium dlaminii. The sequence continues at coordinate 72,875 of JAAOAL010000104.1, read as the reverse complement.
AAGTTTGGATAAACAGCATGCGACTTATGCAAACTTGGTTGGAGCGGGAGTTCAAGGTTGCTTTATTCTCGCACGTTAATTTTATATAGCATCACCATTCATTTTAATCTTCTCATCAAGAGGCTGTCTTGTACTGCCTTAATGATTGATCACCGCTCTGTTATAGAGGTCTCACTTTTTAAAATACTGCTAATTAAAGTTGAAAGCTTGATAACCTCTTCAAAGGTGAAAAACGAGATTTTGCAAAATGATACTACTAGATCTCGACTTCTTATCAAGAGGGCCCAGCGAATGCTGTATAACGCTGTCCCTGAATCGACTGTGTAACGCTAACAGCCCGGAGAAGATATCAAAGGCTTGTGTCTCAAGATCCCGCAGGTTGGACAAGGGCGAAAGGTGAAAAAGGGTCTCACTGTACGGCTGTATGTAAGACGACCAAAGAAGAAGTAGTGGCATTAAGAAAGGCTGGTCGTTCTCACGGAAACCCCAACAATGTGCGTTGCTTAGCAGAAGACTTATGACAACCCTTGCAAAGCCACTAGAGCAAACACTCCATAGTAGTCTCAGAAGAACACGTTGTGACCAAAGCTTCTAAAAAAGGCAAACAATAGTAACAAGACTACTGACAGCTCACCAATGGGACATGTAGTTTTGTTAATCCGACCTCGTGGACGAAGATTAGACAAAGGCAATAATTATTGCATCAGAAGAAAGATGCGGGGAGGCTGAGCTTTAACAGGGGCCACCTCAGCCACGCCACATCCCTGGAAGGTCAGATTTAAGGGACAGGCAGGGCCTTTCAGTAGCGTATTTTGATGATCTTTAGCGGCTGGGGAAGCCCTTGGTCGAGGTGGATCTTGAGAGCGAGCCTCAATGGCATGGAACGTAACAAGAGAGCTCTGAGCTATGTACTATGTGAAAACGTGTTTGAAAACCGATTAAACTCTCATTGTAATTACAATGAGGAGTCATCGAAGAAAATGAGCGACAAAACGAGGGAATTGTCCCGCAGATCTGTGGTGATTGCGTAATGAACTGGGGCCCCGTTGATGCTTATTTCTTGGGGATGAAGTTGTTCAAGGATCGGGTGCAACACTGCGGTCGATGAGTACAAGTTTGAGATATATGGCGGCAAGATAAGAGTTTGTACCTGTTGTACACCAGCCACAACGCCTTGCCATTCCATCTGATCATCTTTGACAAGCGATTCAAATCAACAGGCGATATGATCTTCAGCATCCAATGCTCTAAGCCTTCAAGACACTTAAACCCTCAAGGGCATGGTAAGCAGAGGCCACAGCTTGGCCCTGTACGAAGTTACGTAGCCGCTTATGTGCTGATGTCACCACCCTAACGGCCACTGACAAGTCATGATCATCAAGGAGCAGATGATAGGTGATGAAAGTTACGTTAGCGAATTCTTGATCTGACAGCAGAACAGAGCAGAGCAAACCAAGACGAGACGGCTCATCCGCTTATTCTGGTCAATGCTAATCTCAATTTCTCGTTTTTAATCTTCTCGTTACACTCGTAATCACATTACTTCCTGCCATTTTGTGCTTCCATCAGTGAAACACACAGCGAGTATAAAGGGTAAAAGGTCCCGAAACACCCCTGCTAGAAGTCCAGGCCCAGGTCCATTTTCACATCCAGTCCAGCTCAGCCAAGCCAAGCCGACTGGAGGGGAAAGCCAACCAACCAACCTCGCGCCTCGCGAGCGCCCGATAACTGCGGCTGTGCTGTGCATTGCTTTGCCTGGAAGTTGGAGGCAATAGTCTTCATCTACTTCTGTTGTGGTTCTGTTCCTCTAAATCAATCTCCTGTCAATCAAACCTTCTTCCCCAGGAACAACACCTTTTGCCGCAATCGTTGAATCTTATACGAAACTCTGTACTCCCACTTCGTATCGGCAAGCATCGATCATCCAATCGGGCGCGCCTCTGTGTGGTCCTCTTCTATCCGCCCTCTCCGACGAATTGTCGCTGGCAATTCAATCTCATTACCAGTACAATTAACTCCTTCTTCTGCTGAGTGGTGCAGTTCAGTTTGAAATGCATTTGAATGTTCCAATACCGCGTGGCTGGGATGCCACCGACAGCGCACTTCAACCTCGAGAAACGTCATCTACCAACGGTGGTGGGGGAACCAATAATACAGTTGTCTTTATTGTAAGTTCAACTGGAGTGGAAGAATCGCCGAGATCTGCCATGGCGCTAACATTCATGTCCCAACGTGCAGGTCATCGGTAGTATTGCCGGTGTAGTTGTAGCCATTACTTTGGCTGTTTGCATAACGAAGGCGCGACAAAAGAAGAAGCCGACAGAAAGTAAAAAGAAGGGAGGCTTTCTTGGAAGAATAAGAGGTCGATCGGGGCAGGGTAATTACGAACAGACAGCAGGTGAAGATGGTGGAGAGAGTGGAAGACAATCGCATCAGCTCGATCCTACTTCTACTTCAACCAATAACCGACACAATCGCAACAGTACCAACAACGGTACCAACACTGGCGCAACCGTCGACCGAAATACTTCCGTCCGCTCTGTGCTTACATTACCGGCGTATCGACAGAGCGCAAGCCATAACGAAAGGGTTCTGGGACGAGAAGGCGAGCGAGATGGCGTGGACGTGATCATCGACCTGCCAACTGCAGAGGCAGAGGAAGAAGCGCGAAATGAAGAAATGGAGACTCTCTACCAGATCAGACTGGCTCGACGACAAGCCCTCGCCGAGCGTGAGGAGCGTAGAGAGCGACGCCGCGAGGCACGGCTCAGGAGCGACTATCGCGAGCTTGAGGCGATCAGAGCTGAGACTCGTGCTGCAAACGAGGACAACACTATTACCGAACTACGAACGACCGTGGACCAGATCAAAGATAACAGGCAGAGGTCTGTGTCAAGTGTATCATATGCAGACGTAGGTGTTGCACGGCATGACGGAACGAGAATTAGAGCAAACAGTAGCGAGAGTGAGCGTGTTGGCCTGCTCTCTGATGCTGCGAGCATGCAATCGGGACATCAACGGGGCCGCAGCTATAGCTCTGCTGCTAGTCATGACGACGACTTTGCAAGTCTGGCGCCTACACGTTCGCAAGGAGCTTCTATTCGATCAGGCAGTGCAGATGGCAGACCTGGCTCGAGTCCTGAGTTGGTAGAAGCAGATCTTGGTGAGGAGGCGATGCCGCCTCCCGAGTACGAGGATATACCGCTCACTGATGACCGATCCTCAAATCACGGTCCCCCGCCTGAGTACCCCGGCCCTGAACGCTCCTCATCGCAGAGAACGCAGCGAACTACGGAGCGGGATCTTGGGTCAGATTGGCATGAGATGGACCCAGCTTCGGATGGACAAAGCAACAGCCCACCAAGTGGTCAAAGCAATGGTAGCGCGCCTCAACTCCCCAGCTTAAGAATACCGCAACTCCCTGAGATCGTGATTGAACCATCAAGCGCACATCCACGGGACGACGAGCAACGATCACCACACCGATGATATATGAAGTCTTTCCTTTTTTTTTTTTTTTTATTAATTTTTTTTTTAACTTCTCATATGGGATTGGTTTAGAGTTTTGAACTCTCGATGTATCGAATCATCTAACGAAAGCATGGAGTTTGGATTGGTTTGAATCTCTTGAAAGGTACTCTGGCTTTTCACTTAGGATGGGGTTGGGCCTCAGAGGCGGTATTCATATTGATCCTTTTGATTACCGCTTACAGTGAGGCATTGATTCTGGCAGGTATTGAGTTTCGATGTGTGAGATAGCTGATGTACATAAAATGTCAGACTTTAGAGCCAAGCGCACTTACACTGCATGCAAGTCTGGTGAGGCTATCATGTGATAATGCAATTTGATAGCACGTTGGCACGAGCCTTTGTAAGTTGATCGTAAGCCTCAATTCAAGCTTGAGACTGTTACCGACTAAGTGAGGGTCCTGGCATGAGACTTATATGCAAAGTCGTCCCATTGATAAGGCGAGAGTGGATGCTCGAGGGCGGTTGGTAACGGGGCAAGTGGTTCAGCGGAGCTTCAGCTGCAAGGGGCCAAGAATAATCAAGACGACGGTTGTTGAGATCCACTGAAGACATGCTAATGGTGCATCAGCATGAGATTGAGGATGTCGGTGAGAAAGAAGACAGAAGAAGAAGATGATGTAGAATCAAGGAGAAAGATGAGGTAAAATAGCATGTGGGTAACGGATATACCAGCATCGAAACAGGAAACCGGATACAGCAAGTGCCGGAGTGAGAAGCCTGGAGTCCGGTACAAAAATTGCAGAATGAAACATACTGGCTTATCAAATGGTTGGATAAGTTAGAGAGGCAAGGTAGAAATCATAAGATTTGCAATAACCGCGCGCAGTCGGACAGAGACGTCCCCGCATTGAGTATGTTTTGTCAGGCTCGTGTAATAGAAGCTAAGCGTCTTCTGCTAAGCACACATCAGCCTTGACTCAGCAAAGATGCTTTCCTAGAGGGGGGTTAATTATGGGGCTTTCTCGATCGAGGTGGGGTATTATTGAAGAAGTTGATTTTGTTTTGAAGAATATGACGAGACATGATATAGGTTTGGAGGAATTGAGTATCAGAGGTATCGTGGTAGGAATTAACAGTTAAGAGAGATTAACTCTGGTTGATTAGCCTCCAAATTCAATAAGAAAGATTGAATTACGAAAGCAATTGTCTTGCATGTCACAGATGTCATGATTCAGGAACATCCCGAGCTTCACCTCCACTTTTTCTTCAGAGCTGTTCTCAAGGTGTTACCGGTTCAATCCCCAATCCCACATCCACGCGTTCGTAGATTCCGGAACTGGCAGAGTTGCACCAATGATATCATGAGCGCCCGGCTCATTTCTCCTTAGGTGCATGATACGTACCTTTTTTGTGGATAAGATCCCAGTTCCCAGACGTAGAAGCTTCCAACAAGCTCTCCCTCAAGCTATAAGACGAACCCTCCCCTCTTCTGCTGTTGCGTTTCTTTCTGTCTTATCATCACTCAGTACTCATCACATCTCTATACGTTGTATTTTCTTAATTCTTTACTTGATACCCCCCACAAGTCATTCACAATGGCTCCCAAGATCGCTATTGTCTATGTATGTTCTACCCCTCTATATCTTGTCATTCCCAGCCCCGCCACCATCGTCTCTTTATGATAAACAAACTATTGTTACTCATGTGAGATGCTTGAGACTGCCATACGTGACAATGAGTGTAAATCAAGATTGCACTGTTCAATGGATTGTCTCTACGCTCATACAACATTCCACTTGTGACTTTATCACCACAGAACACTAACATATCCCATAGTACTCCATGTACGGCCACATCAAGCAGCTGGCCGAGGCTGAGAAGGCCGGTATTGAGAAGGCTGGCGGCTCTGCAGACATCTTCCAGGTCCCCGAGACCCTCCCTGAGGATGTCCTCGCCAAGATGCACGCTCCTCCCAAGCCCACCGATGTCCCTACCCTCGACGACCCCTCCGTCCTTGAGGGCTACGATGCCTTCCTCCTTGGTATCCCCACCCGTTACGGAAACTTCCCCGCCCAGTGGAAGGCTTTCTGGGACAAGACTGGCAAGCAGTGGGCTTCTGGTGGTTTCTGGGGCAAGATGGCCGGTATCTTCGTCTCTACCGCCTCCCAGGGTGGTGGTCAGGAGACCACTGCTCAGAACGCTATCTCCACCCTCACTCACCACGGCATCATCTATGTCCCCTTCGGTTACGCCAAGGCTTTCGGTGTCCTGACTGATCTCTCTGAGGTTCGCGGTGGCAGTGCCTGGGGCGCCGGTACCTTCGCTGGTGCTGACGGTTCTCGCCAGCCCTCTGCCAAGGAGCTCGAGCTTGCTCAGATCCAGGGAGAGAACTTCTACCAGGCCGTTGCCAAGTTCACCGGTTGACTGCATGGTAGCAGCCAAGCCAAGGCTGCGCCTGAGGTGGCGTCGAACACCAACAAGCCTGCCGAGGCTGAAAAGGATACCACTGCTCCCAAACAGGAGAACAAGGGACCTCAAGAGCTTAAGGAGGTCAAGGAGGGACCTTGTGGACTGCCAGCCAAGTGCGTAGTCCAATAAACGAGTTGAACGATAATGGAACGCAAATGCTTATAATCAATAACAAATACAAATAAATATTCTTATGATCATTTTGTATGAAGAACTCGTTGTGATATTATCATATGCCTCTTGAGAACTCATTAAGGGGCACGTTGAAACGGCGACGCTAAGGAGAAATGACGATTAATATCGTTACCGTGTCAGAGGCTTTCCTCTGTGGCTGTTATCACAATGCCTGGATCATAGGTATTTCATGAATACTACCGCTACATACAAGGTGCTACCCGGGGGGTGGATGTCCGTTCCAATGCGAGTAATCGAAGAGCGTCGATATAGTAGTAAATGCAACCGCAATGGGCCAATTTCATTTTCTATATTATATCTGGCTTGGTAGATGCCCAAGTTAGTTAGTAGACAGGAAGCTGCGCCCAGCGCAAACTAATCCTTGCAATCCGAGAGGATGATTCAAATCTCTAAATACTCGTTAAGGACAGAAAGAAAAGAGGGTATCTTTCGTGCAGTAAAGCCTATTCTTCATCACAGTCCCTGCTTTCGCTCCCATTCATAAGACCAAATTCGTGGTCTCTCTCCCAATCCAAGATATGCTTCCTGGCTTTATTTCTTACTTTTGGAAGAGATTTGTCCGCGACCCCTGTGGGTTATCCTGGAGTTCACCGTCGTATACTTTGGCTCGCTCGTCTCGAATTGGACCTGGGACTTGGATCTCTCCTCGGTAGATCTCAATGACGTTTACCAAGGGAAGAATAAGAAGCAGCATGGAGAGAAGCTGACCGAAGCTCCATACAGTCTCGCCATTATCTTTGAGCTCGATCGACGGGTGGCCAAATGCTTGGGAAAGCAGGATAATCCGAATCGCTGCTCCAACTGCAATAGCTGTCATCAACACCAACCCGACAACCTGGATGATCTTATAGAATCTTTGCTGTTTGCTGTGAAGATACCAGGTCGCCAGGCCAAAGATGATGCAGTTACCAGCAATAACGACGATTGTGCCGACGTAAGAAAGACCAGCGTTTGAGGCAGCGCCTTTGCCCTCAACTTCCCACACGCAGGATATGGGGAGAGTTTTGTCGTCAAGACCCTTTGAAACACACTCGAGAACAAAGACGCCAGACACGCATGACAACGCCAAATTGACGAACATAAGAAACTGTCGCAACCATCGAATCACCCAATCGCGGCGGTAATCTTGTTTAAGAGCCAAAAGTGTCGTGTTGTGAGTCGCCATGGAAAGGAGTGACAGCATCCAGATGAGGAAGAAGTGATACGGCACCAGACTGTTCATCTTGGCCAGTCCAACACTCTGGATACCAATTCCCTGCATAATTTGAGAGTCGCTATAACCGTTGAGCAGCTTTCGTCGGATGACCGAGTCTCTCCCTCGCATTTCGGCAAAAATGACGCTACTCGATAATATGATGGCGAGCAGCGCCGTGATCATGAACGATAGTAGGATCTGTCGTGTGTCAGCACCTGGCTATATTTTCTTCCGATATGCTAGGATTGAAGCTTACACCAGCGCCTGCGACGCCGGCATCGCTGGCTGTTGGAGCTGTCGCATTTCGATCGCAGTTGGCGGATTCAAACAGAGCCATAATGGAGCATAAATGGGTTAAAGAATGTCGTGAGCACACAAAGAAAATATAGAAGGCATCACCAAAAGACAGAAATTCAGGGTGCAAAGATGACTGGGGCTCGAATGATTATTATGACGTTTAAGCGCGGACCCCTGGTCGCACTGGTATCTGAAACAGGCCCTCTGGTCAGGATCTACAGCAACATTGCGGAGTCACTGGATCGCATTTCAAGTTGGCATTGGGGCTGTGTTGAAGGTGTTTGGACCCAATCCTGCCAGCACACAGCCAGAGGATTTCTTTGTACCTTGGGGGATGCTTGGTTGCCACTAAGAGGTGCCATTAGCCATCAGCCATTCCATGAATGGCTTCGATGCAATCATATTTGCCTGCCGCAAACCCCCGTCATGCAGCCATCAACGTACTTGGCACTATTTGTGTCTCTAGCACAGCAGCAACCAGTTCAGGGCGGAGAATGAGACAATTCGCACAATGCTCACACCTGTTTTCATGATGGAATGTCACACCCAATTTCTGTCTCCCCGCAGATCGTATCTTGGTGTATTCCAAGGACACTAAAGTTAATGAAACATTTGATCCAGGAAACACTTCGTTACGAATGCCACCATGCTGCGAGCAAACATATTTACCCGGTCCTACCTGACAAGGATTACAGACAGCAGCGCATCGTACTTTTTGGTTTCCACGCATTCAGCTCTTGCTTTATCGTGAAAAAGTACTCGAACGAACCAAGATATACTGTTGCAACCTCTCATTCTCTCACATGGCGAAGAAGCCTTTACGTGGAAATATTCATGATCATGGGGTCTCATCGTGGGAGCTTTGCTGACTATTGATCGGGATAATAATGGATATGCTATACTTTTACCACATCGAGCAAGTTTCGGGTTTTTGGGGGCATGACTGATCCGTCGCATCACCCCAGTGCTATGGTAGAGGCAGCCAACAGATGCCCCGATGCTTGGATTCCAAACCCTTTGGCCTGCCTACGATACCTTCAGTCTTTTACACCGTTTGTTTGCTTTCAAGTGGACGACTCTGGACGAGGCGTAAGCTAGGCTCCTTCTTGGCCGGGAATGCCTCTGGAAAGTCTTTTGCTCGACTTTAACCCCTCAGATCCTTGCCAACCAGGGGGCCGATAATTTGTCGACGTCTTGAAATCGTATCCGAAGAGTGAGGCACAGGACGAAGCGAGAAGAGGTGACAGACTTCTCAGGCGTCTGTGCCATGCGGGAAAACATGAAGAAATGCCAGCCAACATGCCTATCTCGTCGCTAAAACCACCGGAGGAAACGAGACGCCCTGCTGGGCTGGTGTGATATTACCAGCAAGAGTACGACTCGTCGCATGTCAAGACCATATTTTCCAGCAGTCTTGATTAAGTCTCGAAGTGCAGCTCAGGCCAAATTCTGACATTGCTGGCATAAAGTGATCTGTCAAGCAAACAAGCTCGATGCCTGATCCCAGTATGCAACAAAGAGTATTCCTTCAGGTAGAAAATGTGCGGAGCGCAGGTAACGAATTCCAGTGGCTCAATCATAACGGTTGAAAATGACTCGAAGCGAGTGGAAGGATGCGAGCGAGTTTCCCAAAATTGCGACTTGCATGAGGAGCGGTGGTTTTCTTGGTGTGTTGGACTCACCCGCAGATGAACCAGGCCTAGCTTGACCCGACAGTTTGGATATCACAGTGATAGTGCGACATACCCACATGAGTCTTCCATTCACATGATAAGAGGCGTCGGTCGGGGGACTGGTTCCGCTGCAACTATGTGGATAATAGTCGATGCTGGAAGCAGAAATGAGGACGCGGCCGGCCGCCCAACTATTTGCCGTTGTCTCTTGTCGTGTTGGGTTGGCCTGGGCCGGCCGTCATTCGTCTAATAGCTTCGCTTCGCCAGCCGTCTCTTCTCGTCTACATACGCAAATTGGACCAGGGTCAGCCCGATCTCTAGAGCGCAGATATAGGATTTCAGCTTTCCATGAGAGTTTATGGAAAGGACACACACTACACCATCTGTTGAGTGAAAGGCTGGCTTGGAAACACGCTTGTATATGTTGGGTTGCGTGCATGATGCAGTCGGTTGCTGGCCATTGAAACGAAACACTGAGCAGCAAATGGCTTCATTCGGATCTAAATATCAAACCAAACACGAAGGCAGAATGACACCATAAGCCAGGACATAGCTGGACCATATCAGATGTACCAAAAATCAGCGTCCATCTGATTGCCATTTGCTGGCCAATGGCCCACCGTGAGTGTCAATCACAAATGAAGTAGTGTTGGGTAAATATCAGGCGCAGAGAAGATACCTTTCAACTGCCTTAACGAGCTGCCTGTCTCAGCCCCAATGCACAACCAACAGCTATAATGTTGAAGGATGTCGGGTAGAGAACGAACCACAAACACCCTTGCACCTCGACCCATATCCGACGTGAAATCTTGGGTGCCGCAACTATTTGTTTGCTTCCCATCAGAGGCGTGCATAAAGTAGGTTGGTATGGAGATTGTTGGATGCCATACACTTCCCTGTCTGTCCCCTCCTTGGCTAGGTAAGGTAGTCATTTATAGAAGCGCATCTCTCCCACAGAACGTTATCGAGATCACACACACTTCTACTGACTTTTTCTTAATTAACGATGCTTTTGATCCCACGACAACATGCTGGCCCCGTTGGCCGAGCATTTGAACCAGAGCTCAATCGCCCTTCATATTCCCACCAGAAGTATGCATCGAGTTGTCCAACCTGGCTACCGAAAGTTCTTCAAACAAACAAGCTATCGCTATTAGAACAGCTCCCCAACGATGTGCAGAGGCTCATTTTTTCGAACCTGGACTATCAGTCTCTCATCTTCCTGTCCATGGTGAACCGGCACTTTCATCGTACAGTAGACCCCCAACGCATGGCAACACTACGAGACAAGTTTGAGTTGGTCATGAGAGCAGCAAAAGACTTTCCACAACATTGGGCCAGCGAGAAAAAGAAAGATCAAAGACCCGGAAATTTAGAGTGCTACTGGTGCTTCCGTGTACGGAGTCCGCAACACTTTGATGTGTTACAAGCCAACACGGCCTACTTTGACCCACAAGGCCGATTAGTACCGGAGCAGGAGGCGGGACCTCAAGACCGGCCTGTGCCCCTCCGCCGCTTCTGTATCGGATGTGGAGTAAAGGCTGGACTTCACGCACCATCTGACTGCATCGTGACAAGAACAGGTCTGGACCTCTGGGTTTGCCGATGTCGGCGTGTGTGGCAGAAACCTAACTGCCTGCAGTGTCCAGACTGCTCTTCAACTTGTCCACTGCGGCCCAAAAGGAGGTGGTGTGGCTGTGACTATTCGTCTGCGCGACCCCAGCATTGTGTCCTATTGCATCAGGGAATCTAGGTGACAAGCATCAGCAAACGAAAGGCGTGCATGGATTATGGAGACTGCCAGATAGAGGCCCCCAGATAGAACAAAGCCACAGTTTTAAGGTGTATACGGAGCTGAGGTTAGTCAGATCGAATCATGCATGGGTCGAAACCAAGGGACACTTTACGAGAAACTGGGGCAAGAGTTTATCCGGGGTATGGAAAACTATCGATATCCATGTTAGCACGCGCGAGTTTGATATGTTACTAGCGAAGAATTAGAATGATTTTTCTTCTTTGAATCCGATTACTGCTTCAGGCGTGAAAACATAACCAATGTAATCATTGGACTGAAATTCCAGAGATGAAAGCTAGGAATATTTACATACTTCTAGAAGCAACGTGGTATGCCGCAATTGTTCACCAGGTCAGCCAGTGCAATGCATACTCACAACTTAGGCAATCCAGAATCTAGCAAAGCAGTATCCAAATCAGCATCTTTTAGTCTAGCCTCACGTCTAGAATATGATGCCCAAAGCCGGCCACGCCGGAGATGCGAGCCGTGTGTCATCACCTGACCTCACGCGTTTCGCTGTGGTAATCGTGCAATAGAAGCCCAGTTTCTCCTCCTTTGCTCTGTATGCTTAGGAAAGATTGCTTTTCGTAGTCACATGCTTGCAGTGAAATGAACAATGTTTCATCGGTGAGGATGGTTGGGGTTGGAGGTTTGCCGGACTTTATTGGGTGTTTTCTTGTTACTTGCTGAGCGGTAGAAATATATCGGGAAAGACTTTCAAGGCCTTATATAGGTAGTATTTCTTATTTTCACTCTTTCCAATTACGTAGCATCCAGTATTGTCTGTCACAGCTATGCAATTAGCTTAGTTTCGACAACTCTCACTCTTTGCATCATTGCTGCCCACATGAATGCTCGAGGAGTCCGCCGTGATTCACAATCACTCCTCAACAATACCTATATAAGCAATCAAACCTTCACCTCAGCTATTCTAATTCTCTTCCTTCAACCTTCTATTTGCTTCCATCCAGGAGCCTTCCCTCAAATACCAGCCTACACTTTTTCTTTGTCTTCATTCGTTGTGCCTATCCATCATGGGTGACAATATCCCTCAGCCACCGGATGAGCCTGTCCTCGGTCCAACCCTAGCATCATCAAGCATTGAAGATATTCCGACTCTTGATCTCCTTGTCAAGCTAGAGCTGGATCGGGGTAGCGATGGAACTAAACCAGGCGATGACAAAGAGACAGAGGTGCAAACACTTCCAAACTACACTACTCCGGGGATTAACACACTCTGCTAGATCACTAAAGCTCATCCAGAGAGGGACGTTCTCTCGGAATCTATTGCAGATGATGTCCATCTACCACACAGCGACGAAACACCTCAGAACCATGAACAAGGACTTTTTGATGACATCGCCACTGAGTATGGGGATACTTCAGGTTCCGAACCAGATTTTTCATCGAGTTCAGAATTTGACTTCAGGTCGGATGACGAGAATGAAGAAACAACAGACGAGTAAGGCACTGAGGAATTGTTGAGGAAGTCGTTTGTATTGAATTGCCTTTTAGTTTGATCCGCTATGTCACAGCTCATCGAGACGAGCCGTTTGAGTACGTCTATCGCTTTCCTCCTCTGAAGCCCCTGGAACCGATCGAAATCCCCGAACTTACTGCCATGGAACCTGCTGGCTTGCCCTTGACACCATCTGCCACTACGGATGTTCTCTTTCAAAATGGCTTTTTTATCGTCAAGCGATCCCTCATCGCTGGATGGGGCGCCTTCGCAGTCAAAGACCTCGAGGTTGGAGACAAAATTCTCGTCGAAAGACCACTATTCACTGCCGATAACAACACGCTGTACAAGGAATTCGACAAACTGGACCGGGCATCGCAGGACATTGCGCTGGGCCTCCATGCTAATAGCTATTGTAAATTCCAGAGCATCAAGGCTGTCTGGACTACAAACTGGTAAGTAGAGAGTTGAGGAACGAAGAAGATAGGTCTGATGGTGCTTTTAGCTTCTCAACAGGTGTTTGGGATGAAGCAGGCCTTTTCCCTATTGCGTCCCGCTTCAATCACACATGCCATCCGAGACAGACCGTTGAATACCACTACAACAAGGCTGACGAGGTACTTGAGATGGAAGTCAAGGCAGATGTCATCAAAGAAGGCGAAGAGTTGACCATCTCGTATGGTTGCGGGCTGACTCCCGCCGATTTGTTCTATCGCTATGGGTTCAGATGTCGCTGTGGAGGATGCTCTGGATGGACAGAAGAGGATGAGAGGGGAATGTGGTGAGCCAAAAGGGAACATACATGGCGTGTGGCACGTTGCTTTGCGTGGTTTTGATACTGCTGAGATGGCTTTGGTTCAAGCATTCGAGACAGGATTGACACTTCTGGCCTATGTTTGATGTTGGATTTGTATTGACCTGGATATAGGGTCATTCTTTGGTCCTTGCGAGATGGGAGCGGCTTTGGGCGAAGAAGAGCAACCACTCTAGGTATAGGCGTTGAAATAATACAGATGATAAAAAGCATCACCCTGAACTTTGGGTCAGTTGTCAGTTGTGATCTTCTTTCGTCAATCATACACATGAAGTCCCTGTGCTCCAAGACAGGTAGTTTTAGTTATTTCTCCTTGTTATTTTGTGCCTTTCGAGACAAACTTGAAAACTATATAGAAGGGATTTCAAAAGTTGATAGAACATCGCAAGCTCAACTGCCGCGCTGTTTATTCATTGTGGGAGTCACCGGGCGTCTGCCTACACTAAGTCAAGCTGAGCCTCAACAAAGACACCGTATGAGTCAACCACCGAAGAAGCATAGTGACGATTCGTGAAATACAACATTTATATCATGCCATTAAACAGAGAACGATTTCCTCCAACTAAGCTACGTATTCTTTTCGCAACACGAAGCACCTTCTCTCTCCATCTCAATGCCTCCATCTTCTCAATACTATCAATCCTCAAACATCACCAACTATCTACACGTACTTTGACGAACATTTTCGAAAAGATACAACAACAATCACAAATCATGGGCCCATACACGGTCATTGAAGGAAACACTCCTGGAAGTGTGACGGACTGGTCGAATCACCAGAATAATTCTGGCAATGATGTCTTTTACTTCAGTTTCGCCGAACTAGCCATGCAGATTGTTCTCTCAGCGGACCATCAGACCACGATTTCATGTCAGATCATTGATACATATCGGTCATTTTCGAGAAAGTCAATAGATCCTCTTCGCGAAGAAGTCCGCTCCATCATGAGAACAACCCTTGGAGACGACTCTTGCCATGTCAGGGAGTTTGATCTGCAAATCGCCATTCTTCAGATGTTGGAAGCAGTTCACGAATTTGAACTGGGCCAACAGTCTTCTAAACCAGAGAAGTACGAAAAAGGTTATGCAGCAGACGAGGTTTCTGACTGGAACGAGGTTGTCAACAACCCCTTCGGTCTGGATGTATCAACCATCCAAGACACAGCCTACTCAATCCTCCATAAAACACCCGAAGAACTGACAGCTGGTATCCCCAAAGAATGGAGAATCATTCACATGGAATCTGTTCTTCGCCATGATCTCGTCAGACGGTTCTGGAGCTACCAGGAGTCACTGGAGACAGACCTGAAATCGTGCGGGACGAGTTTACGAGACAGGATTCCGCCTCATTCGAAGCTGGCAGGCCAAGTCCGAGCCCAACTTAGCCACGAGACTATTATCCAGGACATGACTTCTCCTCGTGTGACTTTCCACGGTACTCCTCTTCAGTCAGTAGGATCGATTGTCCACCATGGTTTCAAGATGCCTGGGGAAATAGTCGAAGGGAAAATCGTCGCCTCGCCTAGATCGGGTATAGCATTTGACCGAGGAATTTACTCATCCCAAGAGGCCTTCTATGCTATATCTTATGCTCGTGGGCAGAGAGAGATGACCCCAGTCGGCATGCTGCCTAGTATGAGGTTATTTGTATGCGCTACTATCATGGGTCGAACATATACCGGGAGTGACGGACGCCATGGTCCCTTGATTGAAGGTTATGACTCGCACTTCGACGGGGGTTTTGAATACATCGTCCACGATGAACGAGCCATGATTCCCTGCTACGTCATCCACCTCGATCTCGGCTCAGAGGCAGCCAAGCAGGCCCTCAGTGACGTACAGACCAACCCTGAGGAATTCTACAACCTGACCAGGACCAAGAAGCGCCCCGAAGCGAAAAGCACAGCGCCTGGAGATATCCAACGTGAGAAGGAAGCTAGAAAAGCGGCAGCTCTGAAGTGGTTCCCTTATGGCTTTGGCCCTGCTACGGGTACAAGATTTGTGATTGAGGAGGTGGGCGAGATTTTGGACGATGAAGAGGAATACGGAGACTGGCAAGCTGACAAGCATGGCTATTCGAATTCTTACGTCGAGAAGAACACTGTTTGGGACGACGAGGGGTGGGAGTACTATGATGAGAATGGAAACCTGGTGAAGGAAAAGAGGCGTTTGATGGATCAATATCAGCATGCCACGCGGGCGCACAAGAGTAAAAGGGGGGCCTGATCCCTGGGGAAGCAAAACTCTAGACCGTGTCAAGATTAAGTGGTCTAAATGCATACTAAGATATACCAAACCCACCTAAGTCTTTTCGTCACTTAGGATAGAGGCCCTAAGTTTCTTCCCCGAGCTTGTCAAAGAAGAATTATTGAGTGCCCATCACAGTAAATTGTATGTGTTTTCTTCTAATCCCGAACGCCATGCCATGCAGTCCATCCATCCATCATTTGATACATCCTCTAATCCCAATACCTAATCTCACCGTCCAGACCCGCCGTAACCACCTTGCTGGTCTCTTGAGGATGCCACTTGACAGTGGTGACAGCCTGGTTACCAGCCTTGAACTTGTGATACATCTTACACGTCTTCCAGTCCCAGAAACATACATAACCACCAGAGTCACCTGAGGCAAGGAATTGTCCATCAGGACTGCAGTCAAGATCGATGCCAAGACCAGCGTTGTTGTGGCCGCGGTAGCTCTTCTTTCGGTTCTGCCGGAACTTGTCGTTTGCGCCATAGACGAGAATCTGGTTATCAGAACTCTGGTATGCGACGTATTTGCCGCTGGGGTGGGGAGCTGCGCGGGTCATAGGGTACATATCTGGTTCAGCGATGTATTTGATGGGGACGGGAATGTTGTAGTCCCACGCTCGGAGAGACTTGTCGTCAGAAGTTGTCATAAAGCGTCGGTTCTCGTCAACGAATGTGATGGTGTTGATGGCAGCTAAGTGATGATCATACTCCTGGACAACCTCGTTCGGTGTTCGAATATCGAATTGGACAATCTTCTTATCCGACATACCGGCCAAAAACTCATTCGCATGCTCAGGATCAGGGTTGAATTTGATGACATGTGGAGTCTTGCCAGTCGTGAACTTGCTCACGCAAACACCCTTCTCAGTATCCCAGAGCTTGATCATGCGATCGTAAGAAGAAGAGAGAAACTGAGTGCCCGATGTGTTGAAGCAAATATCCGAAATAGCTTTTGAGTGTCCAGAGTATGTTCGTAGGAGCTCCCGCTCATGGTACACATCGAAGATCTTGACGGTAGTGTCCGCGCTGGCTGATAGGAGCAAATGTCCAGAAGAAGGAAAGAAGCGAAGCGCAGTAATCGCCTTGGAATGGTTCTTCCAAGAGTGAATCTGCCTCTTGGGAATAAAGTTGGTGACGCTTCCCACTTCTTTTCGAAGGTCGATTTCCAAGTCTTGAGGAACGTGCATATAAGTCCTTCCCTGGTAATCATACTCGGCGGATCCGTGGAACGTCGTCGTCTCGTCACCCATCTCCTCGGCCTCCTTCCGTCGTTCCAAAGCCTTGGTTGGTGCCTTGACAATTGTTCCACTCTCGACTACCTCTTCCTCCTCTTCGACAATCTCATATTCCTCATCGCTGGCCAATTCTTCGTCGTCCGCAACAACCTCGTATTCTGCCTTTTTGTATCGTGCCCAAGGTCCAACATAAGACCCAGGTCCCTCCGCAATCGTCGCGCTGCCCTTGCTCTCTCGCCCAGCTCGTATCCTGGCAGCCTCTGCTTTTTGCTCTGCATTCGTTTGGTACTCTCGTTCAGGGCCACCACGTCGCTCGATAGCACGATGCTTGCTCCGGAATGTGTGTTCGCTTAGAAAAGTCTCTTCTGCGTGTCCAGTTGGGACGCTCTTGCGCTTCAAAATGTTGTTCTCGTCCTTGAACGGGTTTAATGGTCCAGCCTTGGGACGCGATAGATCTTCAGCCGAATAAGGCACGACAGCATGATCAGGTTCAGCTTGTTCTCGAACTATGAGCGCATCTTGCGGTGCCATATTTGGCGGGTATTCCCCAAAATCCGCCATGATGATGGAAATATGCCTTTGGGTGGGGTGAAGGAAGAAGGTTGGCCCAGCTGCTGATGACGAAGGAGAAAAAAAAAGGAGATAACTGTATTTGTACTGCTTCGTTAAGGCAGCAATCGATCGAAGCAGATTAACCTTATCTGATTCTGACTTCTGCGATGATGCTATAAGGGTCTCGCTATTTAACTTATTGGTGGAAACGGTAAAAGTCTCGATGGACTTGTGCAAGACTGAATGATTGATTGATTGATAGTTAAAGCTTATGACATCTCAACGAGACATAAGGAAGGGGATGACGAAGGGAATGAATGTAGTCGGTTGACAGAGTTTGAACGTCGCAAAGTATAGGTAGTCAAGCTTCACCAAGCGCGACAGAGCAGATCGCGAAACAGAAAACAGTCACGTGACTTTGATCGCAATCGCATGTTCACTTCGCAGGTACATTGGGAGCAAGAAATTGGAGAAAACTTCTGAGGTCCCTAAAATCAGGTGCCTAGTCTTACCTAAGGCTTATCATATCTATGCTGAATTTACCTAAGTTTTATTTTGTCGTTTAGGATAAAGGCCCTAAGTTTTCTTCCCATAGACAGGGTTTGGCCGTTTAAGCCCGAGTACCTCAACCGATACTAGAAATGTTGGTCATGAGTTGTAAGTCATATACTATACATAAAGAAACTATACATTTCATCCAAAGCATCAAGCTGGCCATTTTATTCGGTCATTAATCAATTATCACACCGGGCTCAAACGCTGAAGGATGACGGGACGAGGTCACCACCAAGTGCGATCAATGCCTCAGTCTCCAACAGAACATGCCACCCACCGTCTTCATGAAGTAATCAACCAGAGCGCCAGCTGGCATGATACCAGGATATATACGCCAAGCCCGCCTCTTAAAAAAAAGCTATCATCATCAGTCTATACTGTCTTCCACTCGTTGTGTACTGCCGTAGCAGATTCATATCGTGTTCTCTTATTCTTAACGTCGCGTGACTAGTCGACTCGGCCCTGGGTGTCAGCTGAGCTCGACCAGCTTGTTAAGATATTGCAATCTGTCCTATCTGACGTAGCCAAACATTGCCTAACATCGGTGATAATCGGACCGCGGCTCATTCGAGAGGGGTAGCATTTTAGGAGGACTCGTCTCGGATAAGAGCAACAATCATGCTGTAGAGGTAGAAGAAGAACATGAGCAGGTGAAAGCCAAGCTTGAAGAAAGATTCCTATTGTTGTGTTAATGCTGCGCTTTGCTACGAGTCAAGCTAGACCACATACCTTCTTGTGAACATTGAGCTTGCGGAAGATCTCAGTCGCATCGAGGAGATGAGTGTTGTCAACAATCCTAGCCACGGTCAGTCTATTGTCGCAAAACTCTGGGTGTGATCGACATACTTCTTGACGTTCCAGCCAAGGAGAGGCAAGTTGAGAATGAGAGGGATCCAGTAACCGTTGATGAGGAAGAGGAAGGTCAAGAAACCGTGCACAGCAGCCTCGGGGATGATATAGGTATTGAGTCGGTTGCAGAGGTCAATGGGGTTAATATAATCACTGTTGCCATATGCGATTAGTTATCATCTCATCAAATGCTTTAAATACGCGCATCTGAGGCGCAAAGTTTGACACCCTAGACAGCAGCGCTTGCAAGAACCATGGGAACCTTACCATTCCAAATCACTGTACATAATAGTGAAGAAAACCTGTAAAAAGAGGTTGACGGCGTTGATAAGCACCGACAACAGAAACAGCCAAGCTTCTCCAGACATCATGTTGGGCTAAAGTGTAAATGTGACGTTGAGGATTGGTGATCGAGTTGGGATGACGATGTCGGTCGAGGACAGCTGTTTGACAAGCTCTGTCACAGGCTGCAGATCGCGGTGCAAGGCGAGGGATGATAAGCTTCGGAGTGGTACAGTTCGCGAAAAGCTCTGGGTAGCTGAATATGCCAAAGTTGCCTTGCAGCGAAGATTTCTGAGTCACGGAGCGTGAGGGGAATAACAGAGTGGAAGAGGAGAAATCTTGGTGGCGGGCAATGGATGGTGTGGAAGTGGTAACTTAGTGGGAGTGGTAGCGGTGGTGAGTTCTGGTGGAGATATGGTGGAGGTGGACCTGGAGAGGTTAGGTTAAGTTAGGTTCCTGGGCTGGTCAGATAAAAACTAGCCGCGATGATGGAAGCAGCGACAGCTCAGGGCACACCCTCGAAGCTGACAGCAGGGACATTGTGCTGAAAACCCCCTGTAATCCCAGCGACCTCTGCCTTGATCCCCTGTCCTGAAAACGCCTTCCACGGCGGATGGCGTGGCCGAGTGACGCCTGCATGTGGCTGGGAGGGTTCACAGTCTCACTGAGCCTTTGAGAGGCAGGGTTTATTACTCTCCAACTTTGACAGCGAGAGCCATTTGCGTCACTCCACAGATAGGTAAGCCTGCATCCGGGGATATGCACCACGGACATCGAAAATGATGTAACGACGTATGGGCTGACTTGACCAAGCTAGCCAAGCAAGGCTGATCAACGTCGATATCCACATAAACATCATGGTTCACATGCTTCTGTAATAACCCTAAGAGAAGACTCTATCAATCACTCAAAACTTGAGCAGAAATGTGTCAATGTATCAATTTTGGGTTCATGCCTCACTGCTCGCCGTTATAATGCACCATCCATCAGCCAACAAGCCCCCATCCCCACCAACTCCAGAACATGATATCGCCAAAACATATGATTTCTCCATATAACAACACTCTTAACACTCTATGCCTGGGTCTCTCCGTTCTCGGTACCAGGCATCGGTAGGGCGCCACCAGGAGAATCTGGCTGTCTCGCGGTCAAAATCTCGACACCATCTTCTGTAACTAGAAGAGTGTGCTCTGCGATTCATATTAGCCTATGTCACTAATACACTTCCAAGAGAGACTTACCAAACTGAGCTGTCAGCTTGCCATCGATGGTAGTGCTGGTCCAGTTGTCAGGCCAGGTAATATCTCTGTACTTGCCCAGAGCAATCATGGGCTCAATAGTAAAGGTCATCCCGGGCTTGCACTCTCCAACAGTCTTGTTCTTGGCATAGTGAGGGACGTTGGGAGGGCAATGGAAAAGCTTGCCGACTCCGTGGCCACAGTAAGTTCGGATAACGCTGCAGTTGTGCTTCTTGGCGTGCTTCTCAATAATGTTACCAAATTCTCGGATCAGAGTGCCGGGCTTAACGGCCTTGATAGACTCATCCAAGCATTGACGTGCCGTCTCTACCACACGAACAGTGTCGGGGTCGGCCTTCGCCTTGTCTCCAATGTAATATGTCTCGTTCAAATCGGCGTGGTACCCTTCGTGGTACAGGGAAACGTCGATGTTGAGAATATCACCGTCAAGCAGAACACGCTGGTCAGGAATACCGTGACAGATGACTTCATTAACGGACGTGCAGCAAGACTTGGGAAAGTTGTTGTAGTTCAGAGGAGAGGGGTAGGACTAAGTCGAGTTAGCCATCACAAAGAGACTCCTGCGCTTCGAAAATTCGTGAGTATATCTCAATACGTACGTTTCGCTCGATACAAGCCTTGTGAACGATCTCATCGATATAGTCGGTCGTCACGCCAGGCTTAGCGGCAGCGGCCGCGATGTCGAGGACCTCTCGCGCAAGCTTGCAACTCTTTCGCATAGCATCCTGGCCCTTCTTGTCGAGAATTTCGATCTTGTTACGGTTGGTGAGGGATCGGCTGTATCTGGGGTTGCCGTCTTGCCACCACACGGGATGAGGAATCGACTGAGGAAGAGTTCGGTGCGGCGACAGAGGATAGACGGGTCGCAAGGTTCCAGAGTACGGAAAGTTGGGGAAAGGGTTATAATAGCCGGTAGCTGGATCTGGTGAGATTGCTTTCGGAGCTTTCAGGTGGTGGAGGATATTACTTTGCGACTTGTGAATTGTCTTGTGGATGCCCTGCCACGGAGTTAGTTTGTGTCGCTGTCGCAAAGTGGTGAATTCACGTACCCAGTTTCTCTTAAAGCACTCCTGAGAGCAGAAGTAGCTGTCCTTGACTCCCAGCTTCAGACAAGTTGGGCATTGGAGGGATCCAGCTTCATTCTGGCAGTCGGCGCCCATACACTCCTTCTTGGCGGGAGGATCAGCAGTCATTGTGTCGGTATCAATGTATGTACTCGAGTAAACAGATTGTATCGTGCGAAAAGGAATGTATCAATCAAGAAATCGCAACCTGGAGTGAGAGTTTGTCGAGCAATTAAAATGCGATCACAAAGCGCCAAACAGTGCAGTCGTAGAGTCGTGTCTCGTGGTGCAACTTTCAAACGAGA
Source organism: Fusarium dlaminii (assembly GCA_013186775.1). NCBI lineage: Eukaryota > Fungi > Ascomycota > Sordariomycetes > Hypocreales > Nectriaceae > Fusarium > Fusarium dlaminii. The sequence continues at coordinate 51,153 of JAAOAL010000104.1, read as the reverse complement.
GCAAAAGATCGACTCGGCCCCGTTTGCTGCAGGTTGATAAGCATCGATAAGGGTAGTCGCTAACAATGGCCAGTTACGCTTGGCGACGGTCTGGAGCTCCTCTAACAGAGCCTGAGTAGGTGGGGCAGTTGAAACATGGTTTGTGCAATTTTATGCATACGCTTCGCTAACAGAAGTTGTTAGCGCTCTCTTGTAAACGGTGCTGTTTTGGGTAAGTGGGGGTTTACGGCACAACAGAGACGTGATCAGTAACGGTGGTCCATGCGAGCTTGTTAGTGCTTCAGCGAAGACTAAGCATGTGAATGACAAGGAACTCAAATTGGTCTCTATAGGAGATTTTCTGCAACTTACGTCTCACCAAACATCTGAGTTTCTGCTCATTTGAGTCTAGAATACTTTCATGATATCAGTGTTAGGTTTGAGTCAAGCATGTCATTTCTGAGCAGACGGTTATGAGATCTAGAGAATTTGGAGCCGGATAAATACATATTCAGCCTACACAAGAGCAGAAAGAGAACTGAAGAAGGCGTCTTGAAGTGAGCGATAGGCCATCGAGGACAACAAGTTAGCAATACTAAGGTAGGTAGTACGTGCACCGGCTTCGCTCTATCTTAACGACAACGACCCATCGGAGCAGTCAAAACACACTCACTTGGTCGCAGCTAGTAGCCTCTTCATTGGACCATAGTCCAAACCTAGTCACTTTAGAACTAGACCGTTTTTTAAACCTCCAGCGGCATCACTCACTACAACACCGAATGCCGGGGTTACATAGTAGTAAGTGGTCTTGTGAGTGACTGTGAGGTTGTTCTTGGCTCTTCTGTAGTAGATAAAGTGGGTCCCCGCTTCCGGCCGGCCGCTATCGCTTTGATACAACAGTGACAGCCGGCCCTATCGGGGCTTGAATCGGTCCTCGATCTATTAGTATGGCGACCTTAATATCTCGCCATCTCTTGACACATTTTTGTCTCCGTTCGTCCTTGATAAAATTCACGAGCAATATGGTGAAACCTCAGAAGATCGTTGTTGTAGGTGCTGGCCCTGTTGGTTCTCTGGCCGCTTTGTATGCTGCCCAGAGGGGCCATGAAGTTGAAGTTTATGAGTTGCGACCGGGTAAGTGACTTTTTCTAACATGTTTCCTATTGGCGCATCGCGAAAGACTCGAATAAGTTCCGGAGCCCCGAGGAAACTCTCCTGAAGCTCTCGCGACTTACGAAAGAGCTGTGTATGAAGTTTTTCATGAGTCTTTTACGAAAATTCTCTTCAACCGTTCGAGAGGCGCATTCGCTGACTGATCTAGACCTCCGGGATCCCAGCACTATCCCACTCAACTTCACAAAATCTATCAATCTTGCAATATCAGAGCGTGGAATCAATGCTATGCGCCATGCTGGTCAACCGGGCCTCCTTGACCATGTCATGTCGACAACAATTCCAATGAGAGGCCGCATGATTCATGGTCGAGGCCCAACTGGAGCACTCTTTGAGCAATCGCAAGACTACGATGTCAAGGGACGAGTATGCATAATTGCCTCAACTCCCATGTGGCATGTGAAGCTGACGATTCCAAATAGGCAATTCACGCCATTGATCGGGCAGGCTTGAACAAGAGGTTGCTCGATATTCTGGATAATATGCCTAATGTCAAGTTATTCTTCAACCACAAGCTCACAGGCGCGGACTATCGCGAATGCAAAGCTTGGTTTGAAGTGGCCGATGCAAAGTCATCCCAAGAGTCTCGCCCCAAGGAAATCGGCATTTCCTTCGATCTTATGATTGGAGCTGACGGTGCCCATTCTGCTGTTCGCTACCATCTTATGAAGTTTACCCGGATGAACTACCAGCAGGAGTACATTGATACTCTATGGTGCGAGTTCCAGCTCAAGCCTGTCAAGACTGATGAAACAGCTGATCCAATGGCCAAGTTCCGAATATCGCCTAATCACTTGCATATTTGGCCCGGCAAGGATTTCATGTTCATTGCTATTCCCAGCGATGTATGTTCTTTCTCAATCGTTTCCATTAATTCTCCACAATTTATTGACTCTTTTGCTTAGGACGGCTCATTCACATGCACACTCTTTATGCCTAGCAAGGATTTCTCAGATCTTGAGAATAACCCTGCCAGCGTTCCGGCATTCTTCGACAGCCATTTCCCAGGCGTTACGGACTTGATACCAGGCGATGAGTTGATTGAATCTTTCAACACAAATCCTCACCTCCCACTTATCAGCCTCAAGTGCAAGCCGTACCATTACGGCTCTTCTTGTGTTATTGTTGGCGATGCGGCACACGCCATGGTGCCTTTCTATGGCCAAGGTATGAACGCAGGCATGGAGGATGTCCGGATTCTCTTTTCAATACTTGACAAACACGCTCAGATCGACGAGTCCAATGATCCTGCCAGCGAGTCATCTAAATCTGAGCCAGCTTTCCAGCGATCACTTGCATTGGCGGAGTACTCAGCGGTCCGACCAGCCGACGCCCATGCAATCAACGATCTTGCCCTGCAAAATTATGTCGAGATGCGATCCTCAGTCTTGTCAAAACGTTACAGGTTGAGAAAGTATCTCGAAGAGATGATGAGCGTGTACTTCCCTCGCCTTGGTTGGCAGACCAAATACTCCCGAGTCAGCTTCAGCAACGAGGGCTATCTGGACGTCATCAACAAGAGTGATGCCCAAGGTAGAATATTGGTGCGAAGCTTCTTGACTCTGGTTGCCAGTCCTTTCTTGGTTTCGGCCGCGGTGTTTGCATACAGGTACCGACGGTCATTTCCTGCTATGATGAAGGCTGTTCGACAGCTTCCCTCGTGAGGTAACTCCACCGTCGTGTTGGTACGATGTATGAATGGAAATGTTCGCTTATTTGTTAGGAATCATGTATCACTTCTCAGTTGCTGGAAAAGTTGGCTATAATTAAAGGTCAAACTGTAATATAGAACTAAAACCAACATAAGCAGGACCAAACTCGGAAGAAACGCAAGAACGTCAACCTTCGATGCTAAGAAAAGACCTTCTCTACTATCTGTGAATCCACTGGATTAGTCGTATGAGCGTCAAATGTATGGTTGGTCTCTAAAGTTCAGATCAGCCTACGAGTTGATCGAGCGTTGGCGATTTGCAACGCTACCACTCTCATTCAACAGTGAATTCGAATTACTCGTGATACATCAACATCGAATTCACACTTATACCACATTACTATCTTTATTTATGTCACCATAAATGGACAAAGCGCACCTTCATCGCCAGTGTATCCATATGCACTAATACATTGATATGCGCTTAACCAATATTCGGCTTAGTCATTCTTCGAACTTCTGAATTTTTGGCCAGGATCTACAACACTCTACGGAGAGTCTCGTTGAAATCGAGATATTGGCCGGCATTCCCTCGCTCTAAACATTCGACAATTGAAGGTGGGAGATTTTATCTCGGTCAATAGGTCTTCTGAATTCGAAGACCCAGTATCGCTTTCTTCTAGAGGTGAGTGCGACAATTCCACATCCAAATGCCATGACAGGAGCTGCAAGGGAACAAATGTTAACAAAGCCTTAACGTAGAACCAAAAGACGATTCCAACGAGACGACAAAACTCACACTCACTCAAATCGATACCGTCCATTCTCTATACCGCCCATCATGCCCTCAGTCACCAACATCGCGAACATGTGTTCGCATCTCCAAAACGCCTCTAAAGCCCGCCTGGGTATAACATCCGTCAAGAATTGCAAATACAACCTTCAACTCGCCCTCGCTCTTCACCGGTCAGGTTTCTTCTCGGCCATCTATCGCTCCGGTCCTCATCCCCCAACGCTCGAGCAGATGGTTTCTGAGCCTCCAGTGCAAGTGACAAACGCCAACGTAGCCACGATGCGCCTGTGGCTCGGTCTTAAGTACTGGGACGGCAAACCCGTCCTCGGAAAGGCCAACGCTATTAGCACGCCGAAGCGTCTTATGACGGCCAATATTGCGGAGCTGGCTAGATTGGCGAGAGGGTTTCCTACGAAGGTGGATGGTGGTGTCGTGCCTGGGTTAAATCTTGGCGAGTGCATGTTTGTGTCGACGTCCAAGGGTATGCTGGAAGTGAGGGAGGCACTCGCGAGAAAACAGGGTGGTCTGCTAGTATGCCGGGTTTCATAAGCGTGGATATCTAGAGGGGGGGTTGCTTGGGTGGTGGGAGGAGCCTGTGTGCTTTCATGATACGATAAATAGGGAAGCTTGTATTGTACAACTAGATTAAGTCCCATAAGGACGGTTTGTGTATCAAAAACCAATCTCAGAATGAGAAACTGTCTTACGCATTACAAATATTTTTGTTATCTTGCAATCTCGTTTTCAGATGCTCTTTTTACAATAAGTATGCGATAAAATCACCATTCGCCTTCGCTTAAAACAGGTATCTATACAACGGCTCAAAAAGTACATCCCTTCCCCCATGGCTAATAAATCAGCAATCTTATATCTCTCACAATCTATCCCAAGTTTATTCCGCCTTGGTAACGTTTTCCTGGTCTTCCTTCTTCTCCTCGTCAATCTGCTCCTCAGTGGTATCCTTCTCTTCAACAGCCTCAGCGGCTTTCTCGTCTTCCTTGATATCATTCTTCTTTATGATGTCAATCTCGTTGTCCTTATTCTCTGCAGTCTCCGTCTCGGTGGACTTGACATCCTTCTCCAACAAGGGAATCACCTCTTGGGTGGTCTCTGGTTCAGGATCAGTGATTGATGCCTTGTTTGTCTCCTCGACGACAACAGGGGGTTGAGTAGAGCCCTCGTCCACTAGGGGAACGATATCGTCACCCTCAAGTGGCTTCTTAAATTCAGTCGCGGGCTCCTGCTCCCTGGACTCATCAGCAGGAGTCTCCCTGGGAGAGGCAATGGGCTCCTCAGTAGCGGAAGTTTCGAGTACATCAACAGGTTTCACCTCCTTGGGCGTCTCAGGGGTGATAGGGCGGACGCCTTCCTTCTTCTCCTGCTCCTTCTTGCTCGATTCCTCAGGGGCAAACTCGGCCTGGGGTTCCTCGGGAACGGGCTCCTCAACTTCAACAGGAGCGTCCTTCACAACGAGCCCCGGTTCAGGCTTTTTCAAATCCTCGGGAGCATTGTTGATCTGGGGTACCTCGGTCTTAATCTCGGGTACCTCCGGACTTTCTGTCTTAGGTGGCTTGGGTGCCTTCTCTTCAACCACGGGCTCGACCTTGGAGGTCTCGTCTGAGGCGACAGAACCAGTCACCGACTTGGATTCAGCTGCCTTCCTGACAGGTTTCTTGGCGCTTCCCGGAGTTTTCATGCTGCTCTCGCGGCGGGTGGCATCGGCTCCTGAAGATGTTGGTCGCTTTGCTGTCTTCTTGGGCGGTGTCGTAGGCACTTTCTCGGAAGTCTTTTGAGCGGAAGCTTGTGTTGGCCGCATCATGCGAGCCAAAAAGCTCTCATCCACTGGTGCTTCTTTCTTGGGGTGAGCAGGATCGGGGGCCTTCTTGGGAGGAGGGCCAAGGCTTGGCCGTGAGCGGCCGACGTTCGAAGGTTGACGCTTGACGGTTTTGCCAGTACTGGCGCCAGCTCCTGTCGTACTCGCCCGGCTGGTTGGACGAGCAGGTACACTGAGATTCTGTGAGCTGGCCGAAGATTGAACCTGACGACCTGTCTTGGCACCGGAGGATGCAGTTGGGGCCATGAGAGAAGCAGGTAGCTGCACAGGCTTCGTGGGAGACTTGGGCTTTGGTTTCACAAAGGGAGCATCGCCAGGGGTGGGCTTTAATGGCTGAGGCTTCTTGGTTGTGTTAGTCGCTGAAGGTCGTGTAGCTGTTGGGGTGGTCCTTGGTGCCGATTTTGTCTCCTTCTTTGGTGCTGAAGCAGCCTTAGGAGCTGGTTTGGGCTCAGGCTTGTGTGTGACGCTTGCTGTTGGCCTCGTTGCAGAAGGAGACTTTGCTGGAGGCTTGGTGTTCGGAGCTTTCGTGGAGATGGTGCTGGGTCGAGTGGTGGTTGTTTTCTTGGGGGCGCTAGCCTTTGCAGTTGCTGTGGGAGCTGTCTCTTTTGGCAATTTTGCTTCTTTCGTATTCTCGGCCTCGGCCTTGCCATTGGCACCCGCAGGAGCTGCTGGGGGCTTGTTTTCCTTCTTCGGCGAAGTTACAATAGGCTCTGCTGGTAGCAATGAAGGTGATGGTTCCTCCGCGTCTACCTTCTTGTCGGGGTTGACACTTGGCTCGTCGGTGACAGCTCCCATTTGCTCCGTGGGTGTCTTTGGGGGATCAGTTTGGTGACGGGGCGACTCTGGGATTGCTTCTTGGAAGAAGGGCTTGCCTGCGCGTGGCGCATCTTCAAGCGATGCGGATGGCTTGTCCGGGATAGTGGAAACGGATTCTGCATCGGTGTCCATGCTTAATCGACGGCGTGATACACTGGATTCGTGGCTGGGGTCTCTCCTAAGACCTATCCTTCCGTCTTTCTCAATGGCAACAAAGCTTGTTCTGACTTTTGACAGTGGCCGGACAGGTGATTCAGTTCCGCTATTGCCTGTGCCTGAGCCTGCGGAGAAGAAAACAGGTTTTGATCAGCAAGGGGTTGAAGGGAGAGGAGGATGGACGGGAAGGACACGGTAGGTAGGTATGAAAGAATGACGCTGAGAGCTAGTGTGGGCGCGAATCCAGGGCAGGTACAATTGGAGCAAGCTTTTCCACGGCTTTCCTAACTTAAAAGTTGCATCTCGCAACAGCTCTAAAAGTGCATCCCACCAGCCAGGAAATGCGCGCTCATTCTTGAGATCATGTCGCGAGAGTATCGTTCGTACCTTGGACGGGAGTAGAAGCGCCAGATGATCGGCCTCTGTCGGGCGGACTCGTGTCGCCCTTGTTCTCGAACATGGCGCGGAGGTTCTTAACCTGACTCATTGTTGCTGAGGGCTCTCAGAGACGAGACGAGCTGGATAATATGCAAGTTCGGTCTGGCGACCTCGAGGTCTTTTCGGGATGTTCGTTATGTACAGTTTCAGCGAGTTCTAGAGTTGAGCGCGTGTTGTGAATAGATAGGGATTAGGATAAGGACAAGATGGGACGAGGTGATGTCTGGCTGGTTATGAGCGGCGTCCAGTCGCACAGGAGGCAGGGTACCTTGCTCCTTGAGGTACATCAGACAGATACGACGGGGCTCCTCAGGTCAGACACAGGCCGTTAGTGGATTGAGGGCGAGCCGTCAAACAAGGGGTACCTGCTGTAGCTGGCCTAGTGAGGTATTCCAGGAGGCGTTTCAGCGCTTGTTGAATACTTTCCTGTGGATGTATCTCATGGGGCTAAATTGCTTCGGTAGGTGGAGGCGGATGGTGGAGGGACTGGCAACCCGCAGAGAATGGCTTCTGGTACGTTGGGCAGTTGCAGAATAATAGGGGCTAAGATCACAGGACGGTACAAGAGCTGGACAGACCACAAGGTAACTCTTCAAGATCAGTCATGTACTACAGTATCGAGATGGTGTAGAGACAACTCCTGAAGCTCGGTAACCAGCCAAATTATTCCACATGAAACGCCGACCATTACTCGCACAGCAACTAGACGTTATCTTGAGTCATCAAAGAAGCGCTGCCTCACGAATTTTCATGTCTAGAATCTGAAGTTACTCTGGCAGCAAGTCAATTGCTCGGTGACATTGACTAACAAGGCAATAGACTGGATTGGATGGAGCCAGGTATGGGCGGTGCTCAGACAAGGATCCAGTCGAAATGAGGCACTGAATGGATCTCGTTCACATCAGGCTTAGCCAGGGACAAAGTAAATTACAACCATGATGAGAGTTCACCGTGATTGCCGGCACAGCGACTGTATAATCTCATCAACTATCAAGCCAACAAGTGTCCTCGATAGGTACTCGGCCCCTCAAAAGCACCTGAGGACATGAAACAACAAGGAGCTATTATGATTAGTAGCTAGCTATTCCTGGACTGCCACGTTTGACGAAGGATTGTTATGCAGCATTGACAGTCAAACACCAGCGAATGCTCCATCGAAGAGGTGTAGAAGTAGAATCGAATACAATGATGAATGGCTCAAATCAGTCGAAATGAACACAAGATCAACCTCAACATGGGACGGACCGGCTGCAGACTAATGTTAGCAGTCTGACTACGAGTACGTACCGCATCATTCGTTCATTAATTCATATGATTAACCCCTTAACTATTCTTATTTTATTTTAATTCATTTCATCCCATCCCATGCCTCCGCTTCTCCCATGTTGTCTCGGCTCTGAAGTTATTCCTTCGGCTCCCCTGCGGCTGTCCTACAGGCTCACCCAATAACATGTTCCCGTACAACTTAATCTTTTCAATGGACGCTTTGAACCTTTGAAGGTGATGTTGGAACGCATGAGCTTGTGTGGGGTCTGCTATGTCTCATTATTCCCTCCCCACATCCTCCGATCGAAGCTCTCGTTCCAGGTAAATCATATCCAGTGGACCATTGACATCCAAGGACTCTTTCGTTGGATCACTGATTATGCGCTCACGTCGTATGGAAACTGGAATTAGATCCATCTCGTTGTTGGCGTGATTTTTGATTAATATCAGTTGTGAGCCGAGTATCGGCCAACAATAAATGCTCCCAGGCAAGATTAATATACACAGGAGTTTTTCTCAGACAGATCAATACACTTAATAGAGATGTTATCGAGAAATAGAATACGGGAAAATGCCTTGAAATGAACAGGATATCTTGTGAATTCCAACTCAAAAGTGCAGTCAACATAAAACTTTGTATGCTTGGCGCCATCAGCCTAGCCACTTTTTACCCGATACCAAAAATCCATACCACATTTCTTACCCGTTCCGATTCTCAGACAAAAGAACTTGAACTTCTTCTCAACTCCAATTGTGCCCATCATGTCTTTCCGCACCCTCAGAATCGGTACAGCACGCCACCGCCAACTCGGTCCAATATCTAGCTAATATATTGAATTTCAGGCCTCATCCCCGGTGATGGCATCGGCAAGGAGGTCATCCCCGCCGGCCGCCGCATTCTCGAAGCTCTTCCCGCATCTCTTGGCCTCAAGTTCGACTTCGTCGACCTCAAGGCTGGCTTCGAGACCTTTGAGCAGACCGGCGCAGCGCTCCCTGACAAGACTGTCGAGGTTCTCAGAAACGAGTGCGATGGTGCGCTTTTTGGCGCTGTGAGCTCGCCTACACAGGCTGTCAAGGGTTACTCATCGCCCATTGTCGCTCTGCGAAAGAAGCTCGACCTCTACGCCAACGTCCGTCCCGTCAAGACTGTCATGACCGCTGCCAAGCCTATCGACATGGTCATTGTCCGCGAGAACACTGAGGATCTGTACGTCAAGCAGGAGCAGACCCATGAGACTCCTGAGGGTAAGGTTGCCGAGGCTATTAAGCGCATTTCCGAGAAGGCTTCGTTCCGCATTGCTACTATGGCTGGTGACATTGCTCTGCGTCGTCAGAAGATCCGTGATGCTGGTACCTCTAGCATTCACAAGTCTCCCCTTGTCACCATCACCCACAAGTCCAACGTCCTGTCCCAGACCGACGGTCTCTTCCGCGCTACCTCCAAAAAGGCCCTTGCCGATCCCAAGTTCTCATCTGTTGCCGTTGAGGAGCAGATTGTCGACTCGATGGTTTACAAGCTCTTCCGTCAGCCCGAGGACTACGATGTCATTGTCGCCCCTAACTTGTACGGTGACATTCTCTCCGACGGCGCTGCTGCTCTTGTCGGCAGCTTGGGTCTCGTCCCCAGTGCCAACGTTGGTGCGAACTTCGCTATTGGTGAGCCTTGCCACGGCAGTGCCCCCGATATTCAGGGCCAGAACATCGCCAACCCCATTGCTACTCTCCGATCCACTGCTCTGATGCTCGAGTTCCTCAACGAGGAGGAGGCTGCTGCTAAGATCTACGCTGCTGTTGATGGTAACCTTGAGGAGGGCAAGCTCCTGAGCCCCGACCTGGGTGGTAAGGCCACTACCGAGGAGGTTGTCGCTGACATTCTCCGACGCATGTAAAATATATAAAACATCAAAATTCGGTAGCTAGATCAGATATCCCATGATGTATGAACATGTAACGATACAGGTAGTCTTTGGATACAGCTTGGAAATCCACGTGAAGACTCGTTTGTTTTAAATACATGGAGAGGATTGTATATGGTATGCCATTTTCCATCCATCTTTTCTAAATACCTCTGTCAAAAGAGGTGCCCCTATCCAGCTTCTACAATTCATTTGTGTATCGTTGACTTCCAAGCCTCTACCGAGGAGTCGTTTTCGTATGATGTTATATTACAAGATCGTGCACCCATTCGTGTGTGTTATACAATAGCATAGACAACATTGTCTACGCTTAGGCCATTACATCACTGATGTACTGGGCCATGATACATCTTCAGCTCCAGTGACTAGCTTATTTGGTTCGCTTAGCCTCAAGCTCAGCCTGATACTTGGCGACCAGTTCCTTTCTATAAAGTTGTTAGTGCTTACTCTTTCGTAATGATGCAGAGATACATACTGAAGATGAGGAGGAGCAGGGGCGTAGTGGCTAAACTCCATGCTGAACTCGCCCTTGCCCTGCGTGGCAGCACGAAGCTGAGAGCTGAAGCCAAACATGGCGTTCAGACTGCAGTCACAGATGAGTGTGAAATCCTCGCTACCAATATCGGTATCATGGATGGTGGCATTACGCTTGTTCATAAGCATAAGAATGTTACCCTGGAACTCGTTGGGGGCAGTGATAGTGGTCTTCATGAGGGGCTCGAGAACCTGACCACCAGCATCGGAGAAAGCCTTCTTGAAAGCCATCTGGGTGGCCAAGTTGAAAGCATAATCGGAAGAATCGGTAACGTGGGTAGCACCATCGTTGACAACCATCCTGGCGCCGATAACCTTGTGACCCAGGAGAGGACCCTTCTCACAGACAACGTCGAAGCCCTTGGCACAGGCAGAGAGGAACTTGTCGGGAATGTGACCGCCAACGACCTGGCTCTCATAATGATTCTCATCAGGCTTATCGTTGGGCTCAATCCATCCAGCAACACGGGCGAAGTCACCAGGACCACCACTCTGTCGCTTCAGAAGGTAGTCATAGTCGGCTCGTCGTGCGATTGTCTCTCGGTAGGCGACACGGGGCTGGCCAGTGACACACTCAGTCTTGTACTCGCGTCGGAGACGTTCCACATAGACCTCAAGGTGCAATTCACCCATACCAGAAATGATAGTCTCCTCACTCTCAGCGTCAACGTGGACACGGAAAGTGGGATCTTCGCGCTGGAATCGGTTCATGGCCTTACTGAAGTTGTCGGCATCACCGGTTCGCTTGGGCTTGATGGAAAGAGACATGACAGCATCAGGAACGAACATGGAAGACATAGTGTAGGGAAGACCTCCGTCAGTGAAGGTGTCACCGGAGGCACAGTCGACGCCAAAAACGGCGCAAATTTCACCGGCACCAACCTCGGAGACATCCTCCATTTCGTTGGAGTGCATGCGGACGATACGGGGAATCCGGACCTTCTTGTCAGTTCGAGAGTTGAACAGGTAGGTACCCTTGCTCAGCTTGCCCTGGTAGACGCGGATGTAGGTGAGTTGACCATAATTGTTCTCCTCGAGCTTGAAGGCAAGACCGACAAAGGGAAGAGAGTCATAGGGAACCAGCTTAACAGTCTTCTCGCCCTGGGACTTGTCCAGACCAGTGTTCTCAATTTCAGAAGGGTTGGGCAGGTAATCGCAAACAGCGTCGAGCATAGGCTGAACACCCTTGTCGGCAAGAGCAGAACCCATCATGACAGGAGTGAAAGTTCGGGCGATAGTAGCACGTCGGATAGCGGCCTTGATCTGAAGGTTGGTAGGTTCCTGCTCCTCAAGGTACAGTTCGGCAATTTCGTCGTCGACATCAGCAAGCTTCTCAATCAGAGCCTGGCGCTTCTCCTTGGCGAATTCCTGGAGAGGACCGGGAATCTGATCGGTAACGCGAACCTTGGTACCACGGGGACCCTCGAAGTACATAGCCTGCATGTTGATGAGATCGACAACGCCCAAGAACTCGTCTTCGGCACCAATAGGAATCTGAATAGCGGCGGCAGGAATCTTGAGCTTCGTGTTGATCTGTTCGACTGCCTTCCAGGGGTTGGCACCCATGCGATCCATCTTGTTGACGAAAGAGATTCGGGGGACATTGTAACGTTTCATTTGACGGTCGACGGTGATGGTCTGAGACTGGACACCAGAAACAGCGCACAGAATCATGACAGCACCGTCAAGGACTCTCAGGGCTCGCTCGACTTCGATGGTGAAATCAATATGACCAGGTGTATCAATCAGGTTGAAGTGGTAGGTTTCCTCTTTGCCGTTTTCCATTTTTTTCCAGTCGGCGAAAGTAGCCGCAGACTGAATAGTGATGCCTTTTTCCCTCTCGAGTTCCATGGAGTCCATCTTGGCGCCGACGGAATCCTTTCCTCGAACCTCGTGGATCGAATTGATTCGGCCGGTGTAGAACAGGACTCGTTCACTGACTGTTGTCTTTCCACTGTCGATATGGGCCTGTTTAGTTCTTGTTAGCAGAAGGGGGTGAAATGGTGACAGCCATTGATCATACAGCGATACCGATGTTGCGCACACGAGACAGGCGCTTGGCCTCCTCAGTGGACATGTTGGCGGCGACATACTCGGGTGTCAAACTGGCAGCATCTTCCTGAGCTTTCTTGAGACTATCTATGGTATTAGCATTGTGTTCAGCAAGCAAAAGGGGGGCAATCGAGAACTCACGCTTCTTGCGCCGCACTGCAGCTACGCTTGGTCTGACTGAAGGCTCGTCGACTCTCCCACGCGGGAGCGGCAGCTGATATAGTAAAAGAATGGCTACCACAGCTTGGCTGCTGGGTGCCGAGGAGCAGACGGCAATTGAGCCATCTGGCAGCCCATGTTGCCCTCATCTTGCAATCTTGGACTTCAGCAAAGAAGTTGAGGAGAGGGTTGCCAATGATCGACGCTCCATTGGAAACTTTTTTTCCTTTGGTGTCGGGATTAGCAGGATGGAGGTGTAGCGCCACATGTGTACGCAGTTCTGATTCGCTCAGCGCTTAATTCCCGCCATTAATGGCACTGTAACTTGAGTGTGGGCGCCTCAACCGAACGCCTCCATGCCTTGACAGGAATGGAATAAGGCAACGTCCGAACGTTCTCTGAGAGAAAGTTAGCCAAGCACTTGAACGCAACACATTCTTTAGTAGTTATTTAAGGATATATTTCGGGTTGTTGAAAATTGAATATACGTCTCATCAGAGAGCTGCCAACGTACAAAACTGCCGCCAGTCTGCTGAGGTTGAGACCTCGGGAATTTTCTCGACTTGAGATTCGGAACATATATATGCATCATTAACATTTGCATTTATAAGTATTCTTTTAGGCTCTTTATGCCATTCTTTTACTGGTATCATTTGTGTAGTCTCATCACCCATTGCGCCCTTTTTGTATCCTCATTACCGACGGCTCCGTCCGGCCGTTAAACGCCAAAATCAGCCTATGTCAATGCAACCCTTGTTCAACGCCAGTGTCATGAACCTGTTAGCCTCTGAAGCAGATGACTTATGCAATGCAGCCAAAACTCCTGAAGACGGCGTCATCAAAAAATACTCGAGAAAATCCCTCCGCCTGCAAGCATGAAGCTCATAGTGGTAACGACCAGCGCCAAAGGTGTTGTCCCGGGGGCAAGCAATGATCCCGCGTTGTCCTCGTCATCATTTCCATTTGAGTCCGATTCTTGAAATCCTTCAGCAGCAGTGAAGTTATGACCTGAGACTGTTGGTTTCTCGGTTGCTCTGTGCTGATTACTTGCTGCCGTTGCGGATGGGATGGTTGCCCCGTAGCTCTTAAATGGGACTCGTTTGCTTTTCGTCGAATTGAAATCAGTAGCAGCAATTCCAATTTCGTTATTTACTAGGTCATAGACGACATAGGCGGATCGAAGAAAGGTGTTGCCAAGTAGGTACAGATCGTTGGTGTCGTTTTGTATACCAAAGGTACATATGTTCTCGCCCTTGTACGCGCCGGATTCAAAGGCTGGCATATTGGCCGCATCGCTGGTCATGGTAAGAACGAGCTCATCCATCCCTACGCTGATGCTAGGACCTTCTGGGCCTGCGAATCCAAATGTGAAATTCCCTTGGTTCCTCCCGTAAGCACATGGTAGAACAGCTACTCCATAGTATGGCGACCAGACAGCACCAACTTCTTCCCAGATCTCATGGGCCAAATCTTGAGGAAGGTAGCTCAACGTAGTTCCAGAATCGAGAACAGCCTGGATAGGGAAACTATCGGAGGTAAGGACATCGCTGCCGCTGGAGCTATTGGCGACCAGTGAGGTTAAGGCCACGATGAAGTGGTAGTATTGGCCATCCAATTTTTGAATGTCGATTCGGTGCATATCGCCCACGTATTTTGCTGTGTCAACACCTCCGAATAGAATACTGCCGGCTTTGGCGTCTAGGTCGTTGAGCCACACGCTGTAGGCGATGGTGTTGATATAGCCTGCTTGGTACATCGCAACAGGAAGGTTGGGATAAATGACATCCGTGGTGCTGCCCGATGCCTCGTTCTTGGCGTAACCAACGCCAATCAACCCATATGAGATGTTAGTCTTGATAGCCAGTCCCATGGTCAGATTGTTGATAACAGCGCCGTCCAACTCAAAGTGATCTTCAAAATAATCACCCTTGACATAACTGTCATCTACAAAGGTGATGCCGAACATTCCAGGCGCGACATGTTTGAATGTCTTGGACTTATCGGGGTCAACTGTAAAATTGTCAGTAATGAAGCATAATACTTGTCCGGGGTGCCATCTTACAGCTTCCAAGAGGGCAACCACTTTTTCCATTCTTGTCGTCCTCGCAGATATCTGCGAATTTCCAGGGAACCCATACATCACTACTCCCGGTATCGAGCTGAAGGGTAATGTTCTGAGGTGGATTGCCGATCGTGACCTCTGTAAAGTAGCCTCCTTCAGATCTGTCATTACTTATGGCCTCTTCATATGTCGTTTTGGCGCGACGGGCCAAATGTGGTTGACGATGGCGACCCTCGATGTTCCACTGGATGGTTTGGGCTTGCACAAGACCCAATGTCGAAACCAGCGAAGCACCCACAAGGGACGACTTCATTGCAGCCACGAGGGAGAGGCAGGCAAGAGCCAGGAAGAGATGAGTTCAGGAATGACGTTGAACGGAGTAACGCCACCCTCCTCCATAAGGTGAATAGGCGCGGGGCCAACCAACTGAGATGTAAGAATACTGTAAAATGCCAAGTGCCTTTTGTGTATGATAAGTAGGTGAGAGAGTAAGGATTTGAGACGTAAGTTGAGTTGGGTTGAGTTGATAGGTATCAGTTTGTTTGAAGGGCGAGGTAGTGCAAAGAAGCGCTTAACAGCTAATAAGTTAGGTTAGTTGCACTAGGACATAGGACACAGCAGGATGTCGCAAGAAACGCCAGCTAAAGAAACACAGGGTAAAAGACCCAAAGATAGGACAGATGTGGTGGAGCCTAAGACAGCTGCAACTGTATGTATGTAAATGCAACTGATGAACGAGGGGATTTCTGGAGAATATAAAAAGAACAGGGGTGGAAAGGAAAACGAAGTAACGAATCAGGGTTAACAATGAGCGAAAGATTGTCGATTGACAGGAGATGATGGATGAAGGAAGAAACGGCACGGGGGGGGCCACGCAAGCTTGGTAACAAACGACGAGCACACCAGACCAGACTCGGGACTTTCCCACTTGGATCACTAGTAAAACTATTACCAACTCGGGAACTTGCCTCTTGACTTGAGTGCGTGCACGCTGTAGCGCCAAGATGTCTCGTTGACCCTTGCGCTAAAAAGGGTGAGTCGTCAGCGTCTCTCTGGACTGGGATGATGGGCAGAAACAAAACATAAGACGCAATGGGCTTGTGGTAGTGGCCGTTTCTGTCTCGCGCTTTCTGTCACCCCTCAGCTGCAAATCCAAGGATCCGTGGGATGATGCGCTAGGTGGGCGGGCGGGTACTAGTTAGTTGTTTGAGGCTTACGAAGCCCGGTGCTAATTAATTATTTTGTCAGTTCAAGTTCCATACGATCGGAAGCTAAGAACACCCGTCAGCGTCGAAATATCTACTGCCCTAACTATCTCACTTGTCAAAGTTACCATGGATCATTTTGACTTTACACCTTGCTTCTTGTAGAAAGGTACGGCTATCACGGCGTGTTGTAATTACCGACTTGAAAATTACTTAACATCAAAACTCTTGGAACTCTTGGTATCTTTGGATGATATGAGATTTGTACATGCTCGCAGGCCAAGAAGAGCTGCCAAGAAGTGATCATCGTCGCTATCGAATTAGAGTGCAGGTTTGGAGACTGTACCTGGCAGATCAATTAACGTTCTGAAAACAAAATGGTCGATCTCTCAGTCAAAATCGTTGGATTTGACCCTTGTCTCCTGTCGTGTAGCAATCAACACTTGCATTCTCCCACTTTCCGTGTTGCCGTGCGAGTATTTGCACAACCCGTTGAACATTACCTACCAGCTGACGACGCCGCCTTGGCCAAGTTGAGTTGTAAATGCCGCTGATCCGTGCAACTCGGTGTCACTTTGTCTAATGCAGTTCGATATGAACCAAATGCGAGATTCAGTGGAAGCAATTGTGCTACCTCTGGGCTGCCTAACTATAGTAAGTTTGCGTCGATGTAAGCACCCAATCGCTTCAACCCCTCGACTAGAACATGTGTCTCACAGACATACCCCATTCTTATATATCCCTTAAAGTCCTCGTCGTTCCCAAAGCATTTCGAACCTGCCACAAACAGGACATTGTTCTTGCTTAGCAGGTCCAAGCAGAAGTCAACATCATTTATGGGTTGGCCATTCTTGCTGAAACGAACAAATGCTGTCGTCCCAGCCGTGGGCTCTACCCAGGAACAGACGGCCTTATAGCGTCCGATAAACTCTTTGACCAGTTTCGCATTGTTCCTCGCCAGGGTCAAGTTGCGACCAACTAAAGAAGGGAGAACTGCTGGTGATAAGGCGTATCTCGCGACTTGGTCATCAATCTGGGAAACGCTGATTGTGGTGTAGTCTCGCGCAGCCATGATGGCTGAGATGATGGACTTGTCCTTGCTCGCAATCCAGCCGACCCGAATCCCAGCCAAAGCATATCCTTTGGACATGGATCCCGTCGTGATCGTTCTTTCATAACCCAAGGTCGTAGCAGACTTCGGTATTTCAATTTGACCAGAGGCCCCGCCATGAAAGAGTGGGCGATAGACTTCGTCAGAGAACAGGATGATGCCTTTCTCCTTTGCTATTTGAGCAATGCGCCCCAGTTCACTGTTATGGATAGGTGCACCGGTGGGATTGTTAGGATTGTTTATGATAACCATCTAGCACAACAGTAAGTAACCATTTCTTTGTACCGCTTGAAAATGTTCACCTTTGTGTTCTTTCGGATAAGGTTGATCAGCTCATCCACGTTGGGAACGAAGCTCTCTTCTTCCTTCAGCTTCCATAATGAGACTTCAGCTCCAATGCTTCGCGGAACCTCATATAGCTGCTGGTATGTCGGATAAACGCAAACTACGTGATCATTTGGCCCAACGAGGCTATACAGGGCCAGGAAGTTGGCACCGATCGCGCCTTGTGTAACAACAATATCTTCTGCAACAAGTTTTGTGTCTTCGGTGCTGCACTGGGCAGCTATTCTCTCTCTTAATGTGTTGGAACCGGGGATAGGACCGTATGTAAGTTTGAGGCTTGTATCAATGGGGCCTTGTGCTTTGGGGTCTTTGCACATGCCGACCAAATCGTCAATCGATACAGACGCAGCACACGTCTCAGCAACGTTCAGGACCCCAGGAGTTGTCTCGTACTCGTCCATCCATTGTTCAACAGCGAAAGGTGCAATTCGAACCATGTTGAGGAAGCGTTAGATGTGGTTAGATTCCTATGACTGGCCGATTCCGATTCTTGTAATACTTATTGATGGCGGTATCGGCCTTTTAAATAGTACCTACTTCATTTGAACTGATTCGATGCTGGCTTCAAGGTTGGTGGGCCTGACAAGCCCCACATTCACACGCCCTTCTGTCTCGAAGCGCCATTCAACGTCATAAACGCCTTTCACTTTGTCAAGTTGGGCAGTTAAACTATGGATTCACTTATCTAGCAGGGCAATTAGTCTTGAACCACTGTCATAGGGGTCTATGAATACCTCGTCGAGTCTATTGTGTGCAATTATGAGGTGGTGCAGTGGTTGGTGGTCATGATGATAAGCTGCCTGAGAGCTTCCCCGCAAAGCTTGATCGAGAACGACAGGGGTAAAATCTGGGGATAGCACCGCTAATAAAACCTCAAGGTAGCTTCCACCATATCACGGTTATCATTCACATTTGGATACCAGGTCAAGTATCATTGTAGTTCATCTTATGATCCTAGTGCGGTATATTCAGGTCTCTCAATTCAAGTTAGTTAGAAGGGTTGTATGTCGAAAATATCCGTTGTTAGCGTTTTCAGGCGGCCATTATCATAGGTCGTGGTTTGTAAGGCGTCATGAGACAGTTCGATATTCGCTATGACATTTCATGTTTCAACTCAACTATTGGTTAATATATATTTATAGTTAAGTCAACCGAGCACTGCATGTTACATGGCCGCATCGATGTACCAGTGTCGGCATGAATGTTCATGACATGTCATCAATCCCGTCTAACGCGGAAGAGCAGTTTTGCGACCCCGCGTAGTATTGCAATACTATATGCATAATAGCTGTGATCCGTGATACGGGATACGAATATTAATAGTTCTGCCGCTGTATGGTATCTAGTCTATAAACCAGAATGAGTTAGAATAAAAAATAACTTACAGTATGAAAAATAAGAAGCCTAGGGTAGCGAGATTTATTAAGGGAGGAGGTAACTATAAGACGTGCTAAGCATTCATAAGCTGGGAAAATTTAAGAGGATATGACCTTCGACTTTTTATAGTAAGCAGTAGATAATACGTCCGCATTTTCGGCTCAGTGTTGGTCGATAGTGAATCATGGATATCTACTAATGTATAGTCATGAGCACAATTGGAGATCAAGACAGCTAGACTTATCATCAGCTCCAGTTAGTGACGTCAGATCTATACCTGAAACGCAAATGCGTGTCAGCGCATGAAATACCCTTATGACAACTGTATTTTCGTTCCATACGTGCATAGAAGGCTTGTCATCAGGGATATTTGATACGTGGGCAAGACAATTCTTTCCATTGGCCGATTCCGGCTCAAGAAGTGAAGTTAGTTGTCATGCCCACCGTACGCTGTTTTTGATAACCTGATAGCTCTAGGTACTCCGTATCGAGTCATGAGACCCATATTTAGCGGCTATGCCAGCCACTCATAATTTACCCTACGGCCAGCTGCACGTCTCCAGTACCTGCCTAAATGGAACGCGGGGCGCCACTCTTCGGTGAAACAGCTTATCCTGGTCGCGCTCATAAGCGTCGGTTGTTCAACAAACCAGCCTCCAACATCAACATTGTTCCATCACCAGACTGCATCGTGTTCCCATCGCTGCAGTTATGGCTCCTTCTTCTCTGAGGAGCCTCCTATTGGGGGCTCTGGCTCTTTGGCCTGGTCTGGTCATGACTTCCCAGAACTCAACTTACTCTCAGGCCGATCAACTACGGGCACAGCTAGCTCTCATGGGAGATCGCCCAGATGGCTGTCCTCCTTGGTGCGTCAATGCGATTCCGAATCCCCACGAATTTACATTGCCCATACTGATATATCCATAGTTTCAATTGTCTCCTTCCTGCACACACATGTGCTCAATACGCTGGCTGTAATGAGTTCAACGGAAAATGCGCCTGTCCTGAGGGATTTGGCGGTGATGACTGCCTCGAGCCACGTGCGACCCCCCCGTTATCATCAGATAAACCTCGACTGACTTTCTCTATTAGTGTGCGGCTCACTTCCTAAAGGAAAGGACCGCCCAATGCGATCTGGTGCATCATGCGATTGCGACGAGGGCTGGACTGGCATCAATTGCAATGTCTGTACCGACAATAAAGCCTGCAACGCACTCATGGAAACCGGCGAAGGCGGTGTCTGTTACCAGAATGGTGAGGTTGTGAACCACAACTATCAGATCTGCGATGTCACCAACGAGAAGATCACGTCTTTGCTCGGCAAGCAGCGTCCAGAAGTCACGTTCACCTGTAAACAAGAGGATCAGACTTGCGATTTCCAATGTGTGTTCAAACCTTCCTCATTCGCGCACGCTGCTAACCTTGATGCGAAGTTTGGGTAGATGCTATCGAATCTTTCTACTGCCATCTCTCCGAATGCGATTCGAGCGCCGATTGGGAGGAAGAGAAGAACACAACTTCCTACAAATGCAATAAGATCAGCTGCAGCTGTATTCCCGATCGGATGCTTTGCGGAAAAGATGGATCCATCGATCTCACAGACTTCCTTGACCAATCTATTCAAGGCCCAGGACGATTCGAATGTACTCAGAAGCATGGCGGTACTCACGACTGTGCTTTCAGGGAACCCGAGATGGATGCCTTGATTCTAGCCCTGATTGGCGACTCCAGCATTCTTCTTAGCTGCCACGCTGGTGAATGTCTCTACGAGACAGAGGTTCCAGGATATAAGCGTCCTGTCAAGAAGATTAACACACCTCTTATTGCCGGCGTGATTGCGGGCTGCTCTCTCTTCTTGGTTGCTGTTATTATCTTGACATGGTATCTGTCAAGGCGTAAGTTGAGCTACGGAGCCATCCGTTTGGAGGACTCAGATGACGAGAGTACGAAACTGATGACCGACCACAAACCCGCTTCACTCTACTTTGACGATGTTGCATACACTTTAAATGGTAAACAGATTCTCACTGGAATCCGTGGTATTTGCAAGCCTGGAGAGGTCACCGCCATTATGGGTGCGTCTGGAGCAGGAAAGACAACATTCCTCGATATTCTCGCACGAAAGAATAAGCGCGGACAAGTTCATGGCAACTTTTACGTAAACGGCGAGAAGGTCAACGATAATGATTACAAGAATGTTGTTGGGTTTGTTGATCAGGAGGACACCATGCTCCCTACCCTTACCGTTCATGAGACCATTCTCAACAGTGCTCTACTTCGACTTCCTCGCGACATGGGCCGTGCTGCCAAAGAACAACGTGTGGTTGAGGTCGAAAAGGAACTTGGAATCCATCACATTCGTGACTCCCTGATCGGTTCTGAGGAGGGCAAGGGGCGTGGTATCTCGGGCGGTGAGAAGCGACGTGTAGGAATTGCTTGCGAACTGGTCACCAGCCCTTCGATTCTGTTCCTCGATGAACCGACCAGTGGTCTCGATGCGTACAATGCCTACAATGTGGTTGAGTGTCTCGTCACTCTGGCGAAGACATACAAACGAACCGTCATTTTCACAATTCATCAACCTCGATCCAACATTGTGGCACTCTTTGACAGACTGGTGCTGCTAGCACAGGGACGCACCGTTTACTCTGGTCCTTTCAACCAATGTCAAAGTTATTTCGACGATATCGGCTACGAATGCCCCCCTGGTTTCAATATTGCTGATTATCTTGTTGACCTTACCATGCATGCTGGCAGCACTCAATCCGTTGATAACGGGACTGTCGGCCTTGACAATAACAGTGTTGGGCCAAGCAGCACCCGTGCTATCAAATCTGTGGCAAGCATATCAGGCACTACTTCCGGAGACGACGACGCCAGCTCGAGCCGACCTCAGAATCGACGTAGAGACTCTGTCAAGGTTCGCCAGGATCGCGAGCTCTTCACACGCAGAAAGACGGTTGACACTGCAGCCTCCTCAGATGCGGGAGGTGAAGACAACGGTGCCTATCGCCTTCATCAAAACCCTGTCGACTCTACTCCCGCAACCCTCCTTGACGACCCTCATGACTTGCCTCCAGCAGCAGCTACTGGCACGGACCTCGACATTATGACACGTGCATTCATCCACTCGGAAATTGCTTCATCAACACAGGATGAAATCCAGCGTGCCATTCAAATTGCGCAAGATGCCAATGGCTCCAACGCAAATGGCTACACTGTCGAGGGACCCAATGTTCATGTCAGTGCTGTTGGAAAGGGCTATGCCCGAGTTGGCTATTTACGTCAGTTCATCATTCTGTCTCAGAGGACTTGGAAGAACTTGTATCGAAACCCGATGTTGATGCTTACCCATTTCGCTATCGCCATTGTGCTCGCTGTTTTTTCAGGATATCTCTTCTATGGCCTCACGGACGACATCCCCGGCTTCCAGAACCGACTTGGTCTCTTCTTCTTCCTGCTCGCTTTGTTCGGCTTCAGCACACTCACAAGTCTTAACGTATTCGCCACTGAACGACTCCTTTTCGTTCGCGAACGTGCCAACGGTTACTATGCGCCAGCCACTTATTTTGCGGCCAAGGTACTGTTTGACATAATCCCTCTTCGAATCGTCCCCCCCATCCTTATGGGTTCCATAATCTATCCTATGACCGGCTTGGTGGCAGACTCAACGCACTTCTTCAACTTTATATTGGTACTGGTACTTTTCAACATGGCTGCTGCGGCTGTTTGTCTCTTTATTGGAATTGTTTGCAAGGATGGCGGAGTCGCGAACTTGATTGGCAGCTTGGTCATGCTTTTTAGTCTTCTTTTCGCTGGCTTCCTCCTGAACCACGATGCCACTCCTAAGGGTGCTCTTTGGCTCCAGACGCTGTCGATCTTCCACTACGGCTTCGAGTCGCTTATTGTCAATGAGGTTCTTCAACTTACCCTAGTGGACAGCAAGTACGGACTGGATATCACGGTTCCTGGCGCGGCCATCCTCAGCTCCTTTGGATTCAACAATAATGCCATGTGGCCTGACATCAGGAATTTGGGTATTTTTGCTGCCGTCTTTATCATCTTGTCTTACGCTGCTATGCATTTCTTGCTAGTCGAAAGACGATAAATCAGCATAGAGGGATTGGTCATTGTATAAGGCCTCAGAGTTAAAGGGAACGATGCAAGTGTCATTGCTTGCGGTGATAATATACATAAGATGTATGTCAGGCATACGTGAGTCATACTGGGCGTTTGGTTGGATTGGGGGCACGTTCTCGTTCTTTCATGGGTTATTGTATCAAGTCTCACAATATATGTAGAATCGCATTTTAAAGAACAGTTTGAACGCACACATGAGTCCGTGGTAGGCCGCTTGAAGACGTGACATTTGTCATAGTTACAGTAATACATGAGTACAAGTTATTTTTTACAAGCCAGCAGGCATGATCTATTCCATCTTTCCACCAGTGAACTCCTCAGCAATTCTCTTCTGTCGCTTGACGGAGCGGTCGTACTCGGTTTCGTAAAAGTCCATAATCTTGGTGGATACTCCTGTTGTGGTTTCCAACATGTTGCCAATCGATGTTGGCTTGCCCCAGACGTCCCATGTGTTCTGGGCTGAACCATATCGGCCAATGTCGAAGCCTTGCTTGTGGAAGAAGTCTTCGGCAAATATGGTCTCGATCTCTTCCTTGAGCTCATTCTCATTGACAATGAAGTTGGAGGCATTGATGTAGAGCTCCATCAACGCATCGCGGCGAGCCTCGCGCTTAGCTTCCTCAATGGCCTTGACCTTGACGCGGCTTTTATTGGCACGAGCGAAGCGTCCAGAGTCAGGGTATGTCTTGGTGTCCAAAACTGCCTTCAGCACTGTGCTACGGGTGAGGCGATCGTCCTCTCGCTCTGGGGCCTTAACAGCACGGTGGTTCTCGAGAAACTTGTGGCTCACACGCTCGTTCTGAACAGCATCACGACGGTTCCTTCGTACCCAAAGTTCCTTCAAACCAGTTTCCAGGTTCTGCCGACGGGAGTTGGCCATTGTTTGCTTCCATTCTTGTGTCTCGTTCTTGGGTTTTTGCTTGTGGGCCGGCTTCGGAACGGTTTGCTTGATGTAATCGGCTCGAATCTTGCGGTCACCCTCCATACGAGGGAAGATCTCTCGAGGTACGGGGAGGTGACCCCTGACCCGGGGAAGCTTCTTCTCTTCGGACTGGGGTGGTGTAGGCAAGCGGATATATGAGGGAGACTCGGGAGGGACTTGTTCGAGAGCATGAGCCGAAGTGGAAAAGGCTCTTGAGGCCACGAGGAACTGACGAGCAGTCGCCCTCGGGCATGAAGTTGTGAGGCTAAAAGACATTTTTAGAAGAGCCTCGGCCAGGTTGAGCACTGAGGAACTCGAGTTAGATCGCAATTGACGCCGTACCCCCGTCGTCAAATCGGCTTCTGCAGAATCAATCGCCAGCCTGAGAAAATCGACGTCGGATCAAATTTGCGGATTATTTGGTTCCGCGAGCGAGACCCCTGGCATTTTACGCCCCGCCACCAACCACCGCAGGAAGTTAGTGGGGCTCTTATCCTACTAAGAAAAAAAAAAAGTTCTGGAGGAATAAATTTCTGGATTGTTCATCCTCTTCCACTCTCTTTGTCCTTCTTTGTCGCCAGTATCCTCGACCAACTTCCGCCAATTTTTTCGCCATGGGTACTGGAAAGAAGGAGGCCACCCGGCGTGAGCGCCAGGGTAAAGGTGGTGATGGTCTCAACAATGTCAGAACTAAGGGAGAGAACTTCTATCGCGATGCGAAGAAGGTAAAGCACCTTAACATGTACAAGGAGGGCAAGGCGCAGAGAAACGCCGAGGGAAAGATTGTCAAAGCTGCCTCCTTTCAGTCGCGCGACGTTCCTAACGCCCGCATCGAGCCGAACCGCAAGTGGTTTACCAACACCCGAGTCGTCTCCCAAGATACCCTCAACGCCTTTCGTGAGGCTATGGATGAGAAGGCCCGCGACCCCTACCAAGTTCTTCTCAAGTCAAACAAGCTGCCCATGAGCCTTATCAGAGATGGAAAGGACACCGAGAACGGTATCAAGCAGCACAAGGCTAAGATGACCGTCGAGACCTCTCCCTTCGCTGAGGTCTTCGGTCCCAAGGCGCAACGCAAGCGAGTTAAGCTTGGTGTTAGCAGCCTGGATGACCTTGCTGGTGACACCGAGAAGAGCATGGATACCTATCGTGAGAGGTTAGAACAGCAGAAGCTTCTCAGCGGCACATCTGGTGATCCGGAGACTCTTGGAGACACTGATAAGCCTCTTACTATGTCGATTGAGCCTGTTTTCGATAAGGGTCAGAGCAAACGAATCTGGAACGAGCTTTACAAGGTCATCGATTCTTCAGATGTGGTTATCCACGTTCTCGATGCCCGAGACCCGGTTGGAACAAGATGTCTCAGCGTTGAGAAGTATCTCAAGGAAGAAGCCCCTCACAAGCACTTGATCTTTGTTCTGAACAAGTGTGACCTGGTCCCTACCAGTGTAGCAGTAAGTCTTTTCTTTCTCCATATCTTCATCTCCCTCCTCCTATACCCCAATGTTCTTTGTCAGGATTTGTCCCTTTATGTACCATGGGACCTGTCTGTTATAACATTGGGAGAATAACCGCCAGTCTCGACTGTCGTCAACGTCTTGTTGTTCGGCTGATGTGTGCCGTTTTGGTTACCATCATGAGTCAGGCCAAGTGTCCGATTGAGTTGAAGCCTGCCTATGCCATTAACCAATTACGGGGCATCGATTGCATACTTCTTAGTGATGACACAAACATGTTGCCGCCTGCAATTTATGTTCTTTATCTTTATAACTTTGTTCGAATACTAATTCGATGTAGGCTGGATGGGTTCGAAGTCTCTCTAAAGAGTACCCTACTCTTGCTTTCCACGCTAGCATTACGAACTCTTTCGGAAAGGGTTCTCTCATTCAGTTACTTCGACAATTCTCCTCCCTCCATTCTGATCGAAAACAAATCTCTGTTGGACTGATTGGTGGACCCAATACCGGAAAGTCCTCCATCATCAACACTCTCCTCAAGAAGAAGGTCTGCACTGTCGCTCCTATCCCAGGAGAGACCAAGGTCTGGCAATATGTCAGCCTGATGAAGCGGATTTACCTAATAGACTGTCCTGGAATTGTTCCTCCGTCAAGCACTGATTCACCCACCGACTTGGTCCTTCGAGGTGTCGTGCGCGTAGAAAAGGTTGAGCACCCAGAACAGTATATCCAGCCTCTGCTGAACCGGGTCAAGCAGCACCACATGGAGAAGACATACGAGCTTAAGGGATGGACAAACTCTACAGAGTTTCTTGAGCTCCTGGCCCGCAAGGCTGGACGACTTCTCCGTGGAGGTGAGCCTGACTTGGATGGTGTAGCAAAGATGATTCTCAATGATTTCATGCGAGGCAAGATTCCATGGTTCACACCTGCGCCAAAAATTGAGGGTGAAGCGGACGGCAAGGTTGGAAACCGTGAAGGTAGACTTGGAGAGATGCCTCGAAAGCGAAAGCAGGAAGAGACTGTTGAAGATGAAGATGCTTCTGCCGAAGCCCAGCTTCAACGAGAGGCTGAAGCCGCGGAGAAGGCCGAGCAGCAGAGCCCTAATGATTCCGATGAAGAATCAGAGTTTGAAGGCTTCGGCAGTGACACTGAGGAACCACGATCAAGAAAGCCTTCGTTTGGTGCTACTGTGGATGGTGAAGATAGTGATGGTGATAGCGCCGACGATGATGTGATATCTGTCGGTGGTTCTGAAGCAGAGGATGAAAAACAAGAGGAAGAGACACCTGCACCTGCACCTGCAGCTAAGCAGAGTAAAGGAAAGAAGACAAAAGGCGGTCCTCCAAACAAGAAAAGGAGGACATGATCGGCCTGGAGTCGATCAAGTTATCATAGTCTTTATCTTCATTCGAGGTACTTGCTTACGCATCCTCAACCAAACCCTTAATGATACCCACGTTAATACTTGCACACCTTACTTGCACACCTTGAATTTCGGTCTTGCAGTGCCATGGCATCTTTCTCAACTGAGACAAGCAGAATGGCTGTTGCCTTTATCTCCAATGCCGCTGAGCTATATCTTGGCAGCTCTTACTATAAGTCTCTTAATACGTGCTACTTGTTCATAGACTGAGCCAAGATATATTATTTGGCAAACTAATATTTGGTGATATACAAATCAAGATACAAGGCAGGGAAAAGACTAAGAAGGCAAAAAGATTGCCTCCACACAGGATTGAACTATGGACCTTTGCATTACAAGTGCAACGCTCTACCACTGAGCTATAAAGGCGTCTTGGTAGAAGGAAGTCAAGAATTGGATTACAAGACGCCGCTTGCAGGGAGAGTTTATGATTTTGGCAAAAGGATCAAAAGGATTGCCCCCGCACAGGATTGAACTATGGACCTTTGCATTACAAGTGCAACGCTCTACCACTGAGCTACAAGGGCAATTACTAATCAACTCGGTCGAAAGACTGTAAATGTCGCGCCAGCGTGCCTCAGAATAACCTCCCACCCTCACTGACTTCTGGCTTGCGTCTCTTACAACAACTACAGTGATCTCACTGACGGGGATCCCGTATCACTACACTTTATAGACTAGGAGATGAAATACAATCAGTCTCTCGAAGAAACCTGATGTATTAGTCGCTCTTAACAATGAATGTCTGCGTAGATCTTGTTGCTCTTGTGCTGAAAATAAACAAAGGAACAAATACATTAAGCCGATTGATGATATTGAAAACCTCTCGTATATACTGCCTTTTCGGTCCTGTCGTTTTGAATTCTGTTAGTGATGCTGTATGTATGTACCCATCGCCCAATCTATCTTCGAGACTCCAAATATGTGCCGCTATGTGGTGTAAAGACAATCCCGCCCTTCGAGGAACAGAAGCAAGGCAATGGTGAACATTGAAATATATATTCTTTTTCGTTTGAACCCGACGTTGAGAGTTATTTAAGTTGAAATAGACATCTTAGGCATAACATAGCATAACATAACGGTGTTGGTTCAAGCCTGGGTATGCGAAACCAGCCCAAGGCAATTTCCTGGTATATATGTATTCGATCAACCTCACTCGACCTATATGTGCTCCCTTTGCTATCGCATCTTCTGGACAAGTATGTCTCCAAGTATAATCCATGCCCCCTCGACGTCTTGCGGTATATCAACATGGACGATGGAGCCTTTGCCTCGTGGCCCGTATCCGTTCTCATTGTCTCTCATTCGTGGAATTTCGCCAACAAGTAGAGACATCAGTCGTTCCATACTCCAAAGAACATCATTTTGGTTCTTGTAAAACTCGGCAATGTCATACCGCAAGTAAGAAGTGAGGCCGCCCGCTTGGTTTTGAGCTCCAGAGTCTTGAACCGCCACCCTGGGCACGAAGGTTGGCCAGCCGGCAAACACAGGAGTATCATCCGTCCTATCAGAGTAAACTTGCTCAAAGGCAGCGACCGTACGCCGACACATGGTGGGGTCTTGAGCGACGACAATAGAACATGGTGATGTGTATCCATGCTGGTCTAATACCTTTCTTGTGTACGCTGCATTTAGTGCACAATTTGTTGAGGCATCCTCGATCAAAATAGTGAGCTTTTGTGTTGGGTGCTTTCCGGTGGCTATGAGGTTATCCTTTTCAACTTCAAGGTGGAAGAATTGCTCGACAATGGTCTGGAAGACCCGAGCCTCTGGTTGTCCCTGAACTTGGCCCGTAATGCTATTGTACTTGGGATGTCGAGCTACAGCATCATATAGGAATTGGGTCGAATGCCCGATGCCACCAGTGATGACCAGAACAACCGCTTCATCTGTTACGGAAGAATTAGTCATTTATATGATCGATAATGTTCATCTTCTCTGTCCCCGCCATGAAAACCTACCCATTGCCTCTACCAATTTCGTCACCGATGATACGACAGTATCTACAATGGATAAAATTGCAGAGCCGCACAAAACAACTACCGCCACAGAACTTGGGCTTGTCTTGACATTCAGCTGCTTCTTGGTCGCCGAAAAGCCGAAGAGGGCGCGTTGCAGATCTGACAGAGTGCAGACTTGCTCGTGAGCAACAAATTCCGAGATGATGTTCGCAGCGTCAGCCGCTTTTGAGGCTTTATCGAGGGAGATATCCATAGCTTTTGATCAAAGATTTACTGCTCAGAGTCACGCGAGACAGGCGTAGACCTCAGTGACCAATACAGAGAGGTGTAAAGGATTCAGCGTGAGCAAATGTTGACGAAGCGGAGTATCCGGAAACGGAATATCCGGCTGGCGATGGTCACAATTGGCAGCGTGAAGTCTCCCTATGTTTTGATATCGAGGGAAACTTCAGCTTGATGCCCAATCTAATAATGGTCACGTAAATGAGTTTTGTGTCGTCTATACTCCAGTTATTGGGCATATCATGTATCGAATCCTAAGTTGAAGTTCCCACAAGCACAACAATACCCATGATGAGCTGAGCCATAGGAACTTTTAGAATTAGGAAGGCCTGGATAGCGTGTATAGCTTCATTTGCGCCTCGGGTGTTCATACGTGTCTCAGAACAGTGTTCATAGAATAAATTGAGAGTTACTGCCTCATTTCTCCGTGTTTAGGTCGCCAAAAACACTCGCTTGTACCATCACATGGGGACGTTTCTAGTGAATATTGGTAATGGAAGAACTGAGAAACTATCTCACAGTTTTTGCTTGATGAAAATGTAGTGGAAATAGAGACTCGATGTGGATTTGTTTCTTCGCGAAGGGACTTGAGACCTGATCATGCTCTTTTCTACTTCAGACCAAGTAGGTATTGATGAGTTCTTTTATCCAGGAAGCCGCACAATTGCTCAGAACCTCTCTCCTTTTAGAACATGATAGATAGAAATCAGCACTGTTCAGTCGGTTGCGACTGCGAGACATGGAGCAAAGCCTGACCAACGATTCAGAAACACCAAGAGCATTAGATGATTATAATAGCTTTGCAAGTTCATGAATTAAAAGGGGCCAGACTGCTATTTCCACTGTTGAAATAAGCGCTACTCTAACGCTGACAGTCTCTTCCACTTCTTAACGAACATTATTGAACTTAGGAAAGAACCACCTACAGGAGTAGACTTCTTGTTATAGTCATGGCTCAGGTGAATCTTATCTCACAACCTCGTCTCAATAATAATCTGAACTTCTGCGTTGCATCACCCAAGAGAACAAGGCGCGCCAAAAAACACCTTTGAGGTCAAGTTCAGTTGCGAGTTTGCTAGGCATAGATGGAGGCCACTGCGTGCCTTGCATTCATGCCTCGCAGTGGCAGCTAATACGGCTGCCACTGCGAGCTCAGGATCTCTGCCAGTGACATTTGTCCACTCCACGCATCGTCTAATAACGGAGCAGCAGAACAAGGTACTAGGTAAACAACAATGTTCACCCACTTTGGACACATTGATCTTGTAGCCTCTCCCCGTACTCCCCTTCGTTTGTTCACCTTTTATTCCCTTGTTCTGGTTATGGGTATCGTGTCAAGAACATCAGCACCAACTTTAATTTTCTTCACCTATCACCTATCAGCCACCATATCCCTAAAGAAGCCTCACGCGAGGCAGACGAACTTAAAATGAATTCTGTCTTTGCACCTGGAGAGCCTCAGGTGGTGGACAGCGGCCTACAATCGCCTCCTATCAACACCTCGAAAGACATGGCAAGCCGCCTCGCATCCAGACCACACGATGCCCAATCCAACTATGATGTTATGTCAACTGGATCGAATATGGTATGTATTGTGCAGTGGTAATGGCTTTTGCGAAAAGAGACACTTACCATACCTCCAGAAGGCGAGCGGAAACCTGATCGATGCCACCGAGGATTTGGCCAACATCGGAGACAATAATGCTTCTTAGGGTTCGTTTACCTACATGGCTATGGCGCTGCCTTGCACCGGAGTTCAACGCTAACATGTACCAATAGTAGGAGCATACAGCCCGTCCTCACAAGGTACTATCCAAGACTGCATCACTGTAGCTTCCCGTCATCCCAAGACGCATATGGCGCGAGGGAGCTCATCCGCTGCTCTTCGGCGAGGTGAGGACGGTCCGAAATACGATCTCACAACACTTGCGAATCCTATCCGACCAACTAGCGGACCTCATGTCCCGATGTTTAATCTGGAACAGGTTTATGACATCTTCAATGATACCCCTTGGGGAAATCAACAAAGCGACGCAGTGGGGGAGCAGAATCCCACCGAGAGTCGCCAAAACGACAAAACTGCTCAGTCTAGAGCCTCGAAACAAACAAAGAGAGACCCCCTTGGACCTCGAGCTGGCTCGGGAGTCTCCAAGACACTCCGTCTGCACAAGCAGCCTGCCACGCAACTCAAGCGATCTAAGAATCTTCAGGGGAAGAACCCAATCGATCTCGTTGCTAGAGGAGCCACCCCAAACCCCAGTAGCCCAAGCGACCCGGCCCCTTACTATGAAGTTGCTCGCGCTCCCAATCTCAGCAGACCTATTCCCGAATTTGACCCAGCTTTGATTTCTACCTGTCCTAAGCCGCTATCGCCTTCAGAGATGTTAGATGGAGAAAAGTACTTCCTCTATCAGATGGCCACGGCTCGCCATTTGGCCTTCAACGGAGTTTCGGGCCCATACCAGATTGGCCACTGCTTGTGTGATGTCCATAAGGCAACCGGGAATCTAGTCAAGTTTGCACGTGCCTGCACCGCTCCAAATGGCGAAAGATATTGGCGCCATCTCATGACAAATGCGTCTATAAAGGCCCAAGATGGGTCCAGAATGGCGGGCAAGCCAGTTGCGCTCTCAAACGGAGCCCTGATTTGGATGGCAGATGAGAAGGGCAAGGTTATAGCTCCTGAATGGACATTCGACGAGCCCCAATTCTTGCCTGGATCCTCGGACGATCAAGAAATGGGACAGTATCCGAAGCAAGCTCAGCAGGAGACCAACCCAATCCATCCTGGACTCAAGACTACTAGCAAAGATCCCTTATGGTGGTGAACGATACGATATCGTTACCAAGTTGCATGGACGGAGTGAAGAGCCCCGAGAGAATGTTTGTGCACATCCCTGGGAATGGCCACATTCAAGCTTGAGCTCTGCTCGAGTCCCTTCAGGCTTTGTATTCATAAGACGAAGTTCATACGGAGTAGGAGTAAAGAACTATGTTTGGATTGTTTTGACCCGGGGGGTCTTGGTTTATACGTTGATGCATGGCCGGAACTTGTTGTTAGTTGATCTCTGGAGTTGGACTTACTCGATTTTGAGTTTTGATAAAACTCTGCCTGGTCGTGATGTTAAGTAGCGATTCCTAGAATCAGAAGCAGGAATGTGTTTCTACCATTACTAGGTAATAATAATGTTAATTGTCAATGAATAAGTGGTAGTTGTCGAATCAAGTGGCCATGATTGATGATTACGGAAGAATTGCGCACCGACCTCAATAACATCATCGAAAAAAGATGCCCACCCTGACGTTGGTTTATGGACGCCACTTTTGCTCTTGACTATACTTCCCCGCCAGCACGCCGTCTTTGTGTATTATCAACTCTTTTCGTACTCATTTTTGCGTCTATATATCACTGTTAGACAAAATGGGTTCTTCGGCTTCCAAAGCCGCCAAGGGCGCAGCGCGAAAGTATCCTGCTCGAGCTCCTGGAGCTGCTGTCCCGCAAGCAGTAGCACGTCAACCAAGGGCAGAGGCACCAAGACCAAAGTCAAAACCCCTGGGAAACAGCGCAAAAGACGACGGTAGATCAATTGGAACTTACTACATCTACTGCAGCTTCTAACTCGTATCTGTAGCTGTTCGCGTTGACGCTATGGACCCCGACTTCCCAACCGGCGACTTCTCACGCCGCCTACACCAGATGGGAATCGCTGACTCGAACCCTACATATTCTCCTTCGTCTACAGCCGCGACCCCCCTCGGACCTTCAGCCCCTCCAGGACCTAGTTTTGCACCGAGTCGAAGCAATCCAACCCTCGTAGCGCTCTCAGCTCGAGATCGACTACAAGACGAAGCGGAAGAAGATTTCGCAAATATGGGACGCGAGGGCCGACGATTCCTCGATATGAGGACGTTAGTGGATGCTATGAAGTTTCGCGATCGAGGCATACCCGAGAAGGAGATTGAGTCAAGATTAAGGATACAACCTGGGCTGTTGAGCAAACTTGGACAGGAGAAGACCTTTTCGCATGTGACAAGTCCGAACTGAGGGCAAGACACGAAGGAATAGATGGAAATTTATCACGATATCCGCAAGGAACGGCGTGAAAAGTGTATTATGATTGTACAATATAATGTTTCTCGTCGCTCAGGAGTAGCAACAAACGATACCCGAGAACAGACCCCCAAGGGCCTAGGTTGTTGCGACTGTTTTGCTTTGACGCAGAACCTACCTTATATAACATGGCTCTACCACGCAGCATGTCCACCATCCATGCGAAGGTCAGCACCCGTCATGAAGCTACTCGCTTCACTCAAAAGAAAGACAGCAGCACCGCGATACTCTTCTGAAGTGCTTA
Source organism: Fusarium dlaminii (assembly GCA_013186775.1). NCBI lineage: Eukaryota > Fungi > Ascomycota > Sordariomycetes > Hypocreales > Nectriaceae > Fusarium > Fusarium dlaminii. The sequence goes on along the minus strand of JAAOAL010000104.1, from coordinate 17,743 downwards.
GACGACCGAGCATGTTCTCTGTGGGCCACCTCTCGCGACGATCAGGATAATCGTTGAAAAGATTTTGAAGCATCTGGGTCAGAATATAGCCAGGAGAGAGGGTGTTGACACGGATACCGTGTTCTCCCCATTCCATTGCAAGATTACGGGCAAGCTGTACGACTGCAGCTTTGGAAGGGTTATAAACGCTGGTAAAGTTTTAGTAGCTGGACATCAGAATCGGAAATCGTGCTTACGGCGCGAGCATGCCCTTGTTGGCGATGGTTGCGCTCATACTGGCAATCATGACAATACTACCAGGCTGTTTAAGGCGAATCATCTGACGAGCAGCTGCTTGGGCAGTCATGAAAGCCCCAGTGAAGTTGATGCTCATCATTCGTTCGGTTTCTTCCATCGAGTAGTCAATTGCGGGTGTTTCGTGGTTGATACCCGCAGCAGCGATGAGTCCATCCAGACGACCTGCGCCATTGGCGATATCCTCGAATATGCGATTGAGACCTGGGACATCTCTCACATCGACTTGATGGTAATGAAGTGAGGTACCAAGTTCACGCCCTCGGTCTGAGACTTGTGAGAAGTTGGACTTTGGATCCTCAACTGGCGAGGGCAGCCTATCAACGGCGTGGACTATCATAGTTAGAATTTAGCAATTGATATACTCTTAATGGTCTCTCTCACCAGTAGCTCCGGCTTCAAGAAGAGCTTCAATCTGAACAAGACCTAAACCTCTTGCGCCTCCCGACACGACAATGACTTTGTCTTTGAGGCTGAACTCTGGTAGTAGATGAGGCTGACTCTGCGCCGTGTTGCGTTGAGAAGGAGTGTGGTGAAAGGCACGAATAGCTACTTGGACATATCTCGTTGTTTGGCGAGGAAAAGCTTGTCTCTGGAGAGGCTGGCGAGCCAGTGTTCGAAGAATGGGAGAGAACTTGTTCATTGTGGAAGCTTATAAGACTGGCAATACCACAGATGCTTACAGATATTCTAGGATAAGACTTCGTTCAGTGGTACCTCGGGGTGCTTTTGTACGAAAGTCAATGGTAGCCCCATATTACATGCGATAGCCATGAGGGGAGTGCTCAGTACGGATATTTCTAGGGGTATCAGTAACCGTTCTTCAACACCTCTACTGCACTACAAAGAATAAGTCACGAGGGATCTTTATGCCCCAGAATAGACACTATCATCAATTCAGACACTTTTGAGGGTGTGTACGAAGAGAATGTGCCTCCGTTTTGCAGAATGAAGTCGACGACAGGCCAAGCTTTCCTATCCCCGAAACCACTAGGACGTTACTGATCATCCCGGTGAGGCCCGGGTTTCCTTGCATAGTTAAATCAGGTCCTGGCTGAGTAAGATTCGCCGTCCGCAATTTGACCCCCTTACATCCTTGGCTTACACTTGATCTCAAGTTGTATGTGAAGGTTTAGGTGCAAGTTAGATAAGCATATGCTCTAACATAAATGTCTCCCTCAGAGCATTGGTTGTCCTATGGCTCCAGATAGAAGAAGTCAAAAGAGAGACCATTGCTGAGGATGCAAGCCACAGCATTTCGGGTGATGGTTGCATTACATAGGGAATCGGGCGGAGTCACCTCCGGATCTGCACCCCGCCCCCTAGCTTTTGAGCTCCTCTATAAACAACTCTCCAGCTGCATCTCAGCTCTTAAACCTAATTCATTATCCCGCAGTAGCTCTGAATCTGGCAAGGAGTAGAATGTTAACTGTGGTGAAGGTAGCGTGTTGTTCACTTGCTAACACTGCTAAGATCTTTTATTGGCATTCCCTTGAGAATCATAACATAGACTGTTGATGCATGATGCATGGCCTTTCACTCTGGCTATTGAATGAATGAGAGTCAATCTCAGGCCCTGTACCCTCCAAATCGCCTGGATATGTGCTGTTCACGGCCAGCCTCTATATGGATACCGGTGCGACACCGCGTCACGAGGTAACGTTGAGGAGAGGCATCCCGTAGAAAGAGGCCCTCTTGGTTTCGCTTCCTCGGTGTGGATTGCACCGAGGCAGATATTACTGCTACGATTTTCCTTGCTCTAAATAGATCGACACAAGGTTCCTTGCTTTGTAACGAATATTTGGTTATTCCACCATCGATGATACATAACGTGGATAAATCTACAAACACAACTAACAAATCATTATTATCTCAACAAAGAGATACTAATCTGATCGAGATTTCGATCCCTTTACACGCTCAATTGGTATTTATTAAATATACTGGAATCAACTAGTACGGATAATATTGGTTGTCGAAGTGTAAATGGTTCTTGCGTGGAACAAAATGTACATGCCACAAAGGTGGAATTTGGAGGAGCATATCAGCGAGTGGGATAGAATGCCCCGCGTACTAGTTCCAATCAAGACTTGTTCTTGTAATCACCGAAAGGGGTGTCTTGCATTGGGAATAAGACCTTGGGGGCAATGCTCGGGACGCCAGTCGGCATAACCACCTTGATTGCCTAATGGTAACCCGGAATCCTTTTGATGCAACTATAAGCATTGTACATCCACTTCGATCACAAATACCAAGCTTAGACGGAAAGTCTACAAGCTTCTGGCATCTTAAATTTAAAGTAGCGGTCATGCATAAAGGTTACTTGGCCTAGATCTGTCGTACACGTGAGCCACAGAATCCTGCAATAGCCAATCATGACTCCCAAGCGCAGTATCCTAGAGCTCTCAAGCCAGTTGATCTGCCTCTGGTTGTATTCCTGAAGAAGTCCAAATTGATCCTGAGATTGGCTTTTCCTAAACCCTGCATCAGGTTCACATCCATGGACGGCCGCCTGTTCTGACAGAGACCCAATATTCTACCTACCAATGCACACCCTGATAGCTGACTGGGCGATAAGGACCACCTGCGAGTTAATGCACTTTATATTACCAGGAACGGAGAAAATTCGAGGCCTAGGCACGGTAAGCTTTTAAAGCAGTACATGGATCGTCAACGAAGCAAAGGAGTGACTGGCATCTGAATTATCATGAGAACTGCCAATAATCTGAGTGAAATCGCAAATCAAGAGGATGCATTAACGCCTTTTTCCAAACCTCCAAGCATGGCAGTATGCTTTTTTTTGAGTCGCCTCGGTTCGCGTGTCCTCTGTGACGACCTCCAATGAGGCCTTCGTCAGCCGTTAACAAAATGCTCAAAAACAGAAACATATGAACGAGATAGGCTCTAACCACACGTATGACCCCCAGAACCTTTAGCCTTTTGAAGTTGCCTTGCACCAGTCTTATGCCTTGTTTCATTTCCACCGCATATGGGGTTGCTGCCTTCTAAGCGCTGTCGATCCACTGGTAAACAGTGACCAACGTGGTGTAGACCATGGCGATGAAGCCAACAACCATGACAACAATGTCAATGACCTTGGCCCTGGTTGTCTGAGCAGCTCCTTTGTAGTGCAAGTACGCTGGGTAGATGTAGACCAAGGGAACACAGGCAAAGCTGCCAATCAATGCCACAAACTTATCCAAGTCACTGGCACCAACTATACTGACACCGACGCATACGCCTACAAGAAGGGTTCTGAGAGCATTCTTCTTCCACTTGATTGCAGCACTCTTCTTGCCAGTTGCACGCTCACCAAAAACTGAGGTTTCGATAATACGGGCAGCGGGGAAAAGCTGAACAGGATCTCCGGCGAGAACGGCAATTGAATACAGGAACTGGACTGCGTTGACAAGAGGAGAATCCTGAGGAAAGTTGGAAATGACTTGAATCTTGGTATCCTCGCCAAAAGTCGCATAGCAGAGTGCTCCCACAGAGGTGAAGATGATCGTGATGATAAACATGACCAAGTAAAGGAGGTTGGGGAAGTGCTCGGGTCTCTTCATGCTTGACTGGATGGGCAGAATAAGTCCAATCCCTTCAAAAGTGAAGATACCTGAGCCGATGGTCAAAGTGAAATCTCTTGGGTTAAAAAGCTTCACAGTCGAGTCCATGCCACGCTGAGAAAGTGCCGCAATGTCGTAATACCAGATGTACACGATTCCAATCAAAATAAAGACATCAGCGAGAAGGGCGGCTGGTCCAAGTTTTGAGATGTTTCGGATCAGCGCAAGAGGGACAAGGGCGACCAACTGCAAAGCAATCAGACTGGGTACATTGAACATGAACTCGCGGTGGTTGGCGGTCACAGCGTCAAGAAATGCATAGAGGTTCTCAGCTGTGAAGATGAGGCCAGCGCATACAAATCCAAGCTGGGAGATAGCAATCGAAGCGAGAACCAGACTTCTGAATCGAGGCCCAACAATGGCTTCACCCAGTTCTCCATAACCGCCTCCGTAAATCTGTCGGCAGTCAAGAAGAAGACGGAAACATCCGCAGTTGACAAGGGACAATACAATGAGGGTGATTGACGAGAACAGGATGCCGCCATTGCGGAACGCCTTAGGCAAGAACATAATTCCTGTTCCGATGAAAGCCTTGATGAGGGTGAAAAACGTCTTTGTGGTTGTAGCGTCACCCGTCTTGCGCATTCGTTTAGAGCCTCGTCTTCTGCCAAGGAGGGGTCGAAGCTCAGGTGGCTGTTCCACATCGCCGTCTTCTCGATCGTCAATGGCAGACTCGTCTTCGCTGTCGGCATCTTCGAGATCTTCGCCGGCAAAGCTTCCGTATAGGTCGAGGAAATCGACAAAGTTCTTGGCGACAATTGTGTAGCCGCTCATACGTCTCTGCCGGGCACGTCTTTGAAGGTGGTATCGTCGAAAGCCGCCGGGTTCCCGCTGTTCAGAGTGGCTCAATTCGTCTTCGGCAGCGAGGGGAGGAGGTGTATGATGGGAAAAGGTGGCAGCGCGGCGGAGGGAGTTGGCTCGAGCCTTGATCTTGAACATGTCGCGATGCATGTCGCCTCCTTGCAAAAGGAGCGAAGATTCGACGGGATCTCCTGAAGTGTCGTTGTTGTCATTGCTGGCAGACCCCGAAGCGGAAGGGTTGGCTGGACCAAAGGCAACGTCGGGCTCGGCGGAGTAGCCATCTGGGAGATGCCTGTCGAGGATGGCAGCTTTTCGCTTGCTCGTCTCGCTGCTCAAACTACTGGGTGTTCCGTCGAAATTGGCGAACTCAGCCATGATTGTGGATTATCAAGAGGAGTTTTACAGTCGTGACGTAGTTCCTGCAGAGCTCTATGACGGTGCTGCAGAAAGGTGAACAATAAATGGCAGAAGATGGAGTCTTAAAATGATCAATCACGAGTAGTTTTCAGCTGTGTTAGCCGTCACTGCAAGCGTCAACAGACATCCACTGGCGATAAGAAAGGAAATTGTATAGTTGCAAGGAAAACATTGAAAACGGCGAACAATCAAGGGCCTCTAGGTTGGGTAGTTCGGTTGTTGTATGACAATCGGGGTCGGTGAATGTCTCTCCCGGTACGCCTAGCTCCTTGAGGCTTGGGCCAGTGGGGTTAACGATCCACGTGCATCAAGAGAGCGCAAGTACTCGATACTTTTTTCAGTCCCATCTCCCAACGACGAATCGCTGATATCTACTACAGCCCCAAAGTCAAAGTTACTTGGCTCGATCGCTGCCATAGGGAGCTTGATGCAACCACCTGAACACCGCGGCTCGGCATTGAGCCTGCCTGATTTGACATCACCGAAACTTCTAGAGAATACCAAGACTGAAGCCTTCAGTTACCTTGTCTTCAGGGCGAGGCAATGTGCAACATCAATTTTAAGAACAGTAGCAATATTGTAGCATTCCAAGGTTGCACCAAGCACAGAGATATGTGTTTGTTAGTAACATGTTTTCTTTACTGCTGTCCAGTTTGACTTGATCAAGTGATGCTTTTGTCGTTCATCAAGTAACAGAAATGGACGGGCACTGTCAGTCTCAGAAGCTTGAGCTCGGTGATAATCGAATGTTCTTAATGGCTTGTGGCATAGCACAAGCTTTGAAAATTCGACAGTTCATCCATCTACCTCTGATGTTCTACCCAATCCAAAATGGGGGTGAATTGGATCGTACCCACCTAGGGGCAGTTAACCGAAGAAAAGCCGGCACAGTCTGGCAAATTCCTCCTCAGGCACGTAGTGCTAAACCCATTACGCTTGACGCGCCTGTCCTTTTGCAGCCACCAGAAAGCTCACTCATCAACCTCAAATTCGACCCTCAAACTCATCGCAACCATTCAAGATGAGTTTCGTCCATCTGAACCCTCGCCCCATGCTCGAGAAGCTTGTCGGGAACCCAGTTCTTGTCCGTCTAAAATGGGGTGAGGTAGAGTACAAGGGAACACTGGTTTCCATCGACAGCTACATGAACATCCAGCTCTCCGGCACCGAAGAGTACATTGAGGACAAGCCTACTGGATCACTAGGCCAAGTATTGATCAGGTATGATTTTCCTTACCCATCCTGCATTCTCAGAAACGCGATGCTAACCACGAAATCCAGGTGTAATAACGTGTTGTGGGTGCGCGGTGCGGATGCAGGAAGCGACGCTGATGCCGCTATGACCGGTTAATCTGCGTCAGCGGTGAAGGAACTGTGTGAGAGAGAGGAATGAGACACGATGCTCTCGAAGTTTGGAGAGCCTTGGTCTGATACGAGCCCAATTCCCGTGGTCGACGCGACACCGCCTTTTCAACCATCATCAATCCTGTATCCGAAGCCGAAATCATATATTCACAGACGCTCCGTTGCGAGGAAGCACTTGTCGACTTGTTTCCAAATCTTTAAACTAAACTTGGGGCGGACGGCCTGTGACGGCCCACAGTTTGGCAATATTTGCTATAGTCACGATCTAATTATAAACTGTGAAGATTACTTTTGTGTGTCAAGAAACATGTCTTTGAATTTTTTGGCCAGCTTTTAGCTTGGCCCTCTTCTGCAAGTAACTCGATGCTCTCCTAGTACAAACAACGCCCCCACCATTGCCAGCAAACATTCAGAACCCTGCTTGTTCAGGACCAAGAGTTATGATAGCACTTTTTTTACGGTAAGTGCCTCTCGTCGTTGCCGACATGGGTGCGTTGATATGCCGAATTGTCGTGCTGCGTAAGGATGAAAGCCAACAGTTGCGCTGGGCCCTTTTTCTCAAGACTAGTAAGTCAAACCACCATCGAGCGTAAGGATGTTGACAGTTTTCAGGCAATTTGAGAAAGCTAGATGAATTGGTCAGCAAGGCCACAGAACCAGCTGAGCTGAATGATGGTCATCTCAGCTTACTCGATGAAGCGAGCGACATCGTCTGTTCCTTGTGGAAAATCCACCTTATTACCCGTCCAGAAATCACCTCCATCAGGCAGGTATGAATCAATATAACTCTTTAGGAGCCACATTGCGTCGTTCTTCCCTGGTTCTTGAATGGTTTCAAGATGCTTCTGGGGAGGTTTCGCCCCCTTCTCCCCGTTAGACGAGACACACAACTCTGGAGGATATTCTGCATCTCCATCAGAAGACTTCAAGAGACTCAATAAACCACCTATACGCTCTGTACGAGAGGTGCTGATCTAGCACAGCTCTTCTGTCTACTGAGATAGTGAATAAAGGGAGTGCATGCCCTTCTGTTGCGGATGACCGGGTTCCTCACGCTACACTCTTGCGATTCATAGTCTCCGAGGTATTTGTCTTCGTTATGACAGAAAATCCTTCTTTTACAACCTGTAGACTTTCGAGGTATCCTGCTTGTTTCAAAGTTGTCTCTGCTTGGATGTGGAGTTCGACATACAAAGCCTGGCGTAAAGTATATGAAATGTCATGACTCGAAAGTAGACGAACTGTAGCGTCCATATAGACCCGTGTGGCAACCCAAGGGTACCAGAAGACCTGGCCTTGACTCGATATGCTTGGATTTCTCGCAAACCACCAGGATGAAGATGTGGAATTATAATGGCGTTGTAGATGCTGTTTGGAATTTGTGCCAAACGAGGAATACGTACTTCGTTCAAAAGGCTATAAATATTAGCAATTTGATTTTTAGGAGTCTCATAAACACACGACTTAGGGGGAGTTTGCCGCCGAGATGGTTGGCAGACCCAAGCGTAGACATACTGTCCAAGACTAACCACAACAAAGGTTGAATTGTTTCCAGCTAACTATCAAACAGCTCCTAGAATTACGCCAGTGAACAGTGACCATGATTTCAGAAATTCATACCCTTGATAGCTGCTTATGTTTGGGAGTCAGCTATGGCTAGTTGAAGAGTTGACTAAAGCTGGAGAGATTCGCTAGAGACGTGATAGAGGCATCGCAGACACCCGCCTCTAATTCAACCGTTGAAGTCGGAACACTTCTAACCAAGTTTCCAGGGGCGCTGAAAAATATCCAGTCTTGTATGCTGTTCTCTTACCTGTGTAGTCGAAGCTCCTCGATTATTTGGTGAAAGTGTCTGGCTTCCATTGGCCAAGATCTGAAGTACACAACAGAGCCAGCTTCAAGCCTCGGAGACAATTTTGTGCATCGCTCGATTTTGATGATCTTTACTAGCTGATCGTCACTTGTTAGCATTGGATGATTGAGCCAGTCGCTTGTGGCGGTTTCGACTCCGTCATTCTCTCCCATAAAAGGATTCTATCGGCGATTAGTTCATCAATATCTGTTGCCAAGCACAGTTGGGTTCTTAGAAGCTGCCGAGGAACAGGCCCATCTCCCAAAGAGAACATGGAGTAGTTTCTACATCAGACAATTATCTTCTTCCGCTGTTGTAAAGCTCCTCCAGAAAAGCTGGCTGACCTTCTCCTCGAAGAGAAGACCATGATGATTAATGGCGTTGGCGTGGACTTGATGTTATTACGCCATTTGCAAACTAGGTAGAGAATGCCCTAGTGACTTACAATCACAGAGAAACTGTGTAGTTATAGAATTGACAAGGGCAAGAAGTGATTGATTGGCTTCAATGAGGTGAAGAGTTGAATGAGGCCTGGAATTATATTAATATTCTTTTCAAGATAGCAAAGACTCGGCCTATATTCACATATTCAGCTTTGTCATGTCAATTACCTATTAAGGAAAGTCAAGATGGCCGAGTGGTCTAAGGCGCTGCATTCAAGATATTTGTCTTAACCTAGTTAACTGGGAAATTCTGCAGTATCGAAAGATTCTTGGGTTCGAATCCCAATCTTGACAAATTGTATATTTTTTTAGTTTACAGGATAAGAATGAACATCAACAAAATACACTATTTGCTGTGGCATTAATATTAAATCCCGAGTGGTCTAAGGCGCTGCATTCAAGATATTTGTCTTAACCTAGTTAACTGGGAAATTCTGCAGTATCGAAAGATTCTTGGGTTCGAATCCCAATCTTGACAAAAGTTAATTTTTAACTTTTCTTTTTAATACTCTTTCAGACCTCAAGGGCTATGCACAGATTTGTCCCTACCTGTAAAGACCTGGTGTTTAAGCCCACCGGGTAATATAAATTATTAGCTGGCAAATAGTTACGCGAGCAATGTTGGCTGACTTCAGGGAAGCCCAGCAGTGGGTCTCTGGAAGCGGGGGTGAGAGCTGGGGGCGCTGTTCCTGAGTGCCGCGAATCTGGGGAAGCGGGTCTTTAGCAGACTTAGTGGGGACGCTTCAGGGTGCTCGAGGACCCTCTGTCTGCTAGCGCCAGTGATTAATGGACGGCACGCGACTTGTAAGAGTGCAATGAATCGCTGTAAGTTGTAGGGGGGACAGAGAGTTTGAAATCCATAACAGAAGTACTTGCGAGGAATGTCACCGACAAGCCATCCTGCATAGACGAGCAAAAGGAGCGGGCGGCCAGACACACCGTGTCCCTGTCTGGCTCCTGCATCTGCCCTCTGTTTTCAGTAACTGTGCCGCATATTGTTGTTTTTGGTGCATGAGGTACCCCGGGTGCTGTTAAGGCTATTGAAATTGAGACAACAAAGCTGCGTAGGTATTACTACGCACCTCCCGGCTGTGATGCGCTGAACATGAGATTCTTGTCCCTCTCGATCAATCCTTTCTGAATACTGGGCTGACACTTGCATTTTACGCAACACACGAAACGAAGCAGGGTCACATTTTTTGATTTTACTGCGTAGAAAACATGCCACTTCCTGCTTGCGTTTACTGGCGGGGTAATGGAGTTTCAGTCGCCCAGTGTCAGCTCCAGCTTCTTTGATTTAATTTCATTTGATTTGCCTCCCTGCAAAACCGCGTAGTTACATTTCCCTGTATTCTACTTACATACGTGATCATTGCGCTGGGTTAAGAAGCGCAATCTTCACAGCAAGGTACTATATTTGATCATGTTTGAAGACAGATCGAAAATCGAAACTTTCAGATCAATTTCGAGGATTGCTTCGGTGCCATTTCTCTCAATCCCGGATGACACTGCACATCTTTGCTACCCAAGACAACCAAACCAACAAGCCACCATCTCGCTTGGAACGGCTGAATCTCGACTCGAAGCGGCCCTCCGGCACCACGACCTCAATCTCCTGGATCGCCCCCTGCTCTTCCCCGCGTCTAACGACAATGACCTCTGAGGCGTTCAATGGCGTGGCAACCTTCACATGGGAGTTTCCCCCTTGTCGCAAGTATCTCTCCGCCTAAGCTGCCCTGCGCCTCGCGACAGGTACTTGACTGTTTTCAGAGCCGCCTTGACCAACCGTGAGCAGCAAGCTATCGAGTCACGAGGGTCGAGGCTCGACGTAATGGAGGGCATGGACCTAAGGAGCGGCGAATCATCATCTGTCTCGGCCTGCAGGAGAGTTTGAGGTTGGGGGGAGACTGCAAGCCATCCGCATTCAAGTGTAACCTTGTCGGTCAGCACAGTATTTGTCTTACTATGTACCGCCACTTACAGCGATTTATGCTTACACCGACAAGTATCGCCCCGTCAGTTCTCAGACCTTCACCATGATCATTTGCTTGTCTACTCGTCTGGATGTCGCAGTCTCCCTACCGTGCAGGTTGATCATCCAAGCGCTGTTACCCCGCTCGATCTTGTTCAAGCAGTCATTCAATCATGGTTGCACGTATATAATAGAGTCAGTAGCCGTTTCCTGCTTGTTTCTGTTTTCTGTCTCTTTCATCCCAATCGAATCAATTCTACAAGCACCAAGTCTCTCCAACTTTATTGATACCGCCTCCACATCCTCCTGACAACTCCAACAACTTTTTCACACTCGTCTTACGAAACCATCAAATCCAGTTGAACACGTCGATTGGATCAACCAGTAGTTAGTTAAAACCCCCCCCCCAAAAGCACCACCAAGCTCTACCTAACACTCTGAGCTAGACATCTAAACTCCCTCCACCGCAAATACACAACATGCCTGTCCGCGTTCCCAAGCTCCCCGCTGCCAAACCCTCAGAGATCTTCTGCATGGGTGCCGCCGGTGTTGGCGTCTTGACACCTCTCTATCTTCTCATGCCTGGGGCTGAGGAGCGTTTATCCAACCAGACCAACAAGTGGGCTCCACGATGGGAGAGGAACGTCAGCTACTTCATTCCTCCCATGGAGAAGGGCGTCCAGCGCATCGAGCCTCCTGTGTCCAGAATGGTCCAACGTGTTGAGGACCGTCTTCCCCTTGAAAAGATGGCCAAGTCAGTCGACAAGGGTATCCGAAGTGGTATCGCTCGATTCAATGGCGAGAACAAGCCTTAAGAACATATCTCATCTGTCTACGACCGGCCTTTACCGCGCGGGTCTTTCCTTTGTACATTATCATTAGCATACCCCGGGTAGATGACACGTCGTTCACGAAAGCCCATTCATGAATTACATGATCTTATCTTCACATGAACTCTTCTTTAACTCATGGTGACTTGTGTCTTGGTGAAACTTCGCGTGGCTCATGATGCGTGAAGTTCACTTAGGTCTCGATCACATTCCACGTGTTTTTGATCTCATTGTATTGTTGGCATTGGTTTCGATCTCAACCTGTAGATTGCTCCAAATAGCATTTCATCTTTTATCATGCCAGGATTTAATACCGCAGCTTTAGCAACTCCTCGCGCTTGGATTAATGTCCTCGTCCATTTCACGATCAATCGACCGCTGCCTTCATCCGCCTGGTATGCCGTATGTAGGCAGACCCAGCTGACACTCTGCAGACTTTACCATCACGTCGTTTCCTCGTACCATATAATACTCCTTGATGTCAAACCGAGGCCCGAGAGAGATCACCACAATATACATGAGATCATGGCGACGCGATACGATGGTGCCTGTCCATATCGTGTCAATTGGACTGATAGTGATAAGAAGTGGCTTCACGGGTCGACATTCCCGGTACCCTTACGCCACATTCATTATATATCAGTCTCCCGACTCTGTATCTCCTGTTAAAAACATGTCTGCCTTATGAGATACTACACGGCCTCTATGTAATGTTCATGAGGCTCAAAGCATGTCGTGATGAGTGGAACCTTGGTGCGACACATCCTGGCTTGATAGCTTCAATCTAACAACCGACCCCAGCTGAGTCTTTGTGGATACCCTGCTCCACGAACAGTGTTCGGGGAAGTGCCATGGGCCGACACCTTTTCCGAGATATCGTGGCCGCAGCGCTAAAAGACCAAGTCAAGTTGTGAGATAAGGCTATTCTGCTTTCACTTTCTCTCTATAGTCGCACCGCCTTCTGCGAGTCAGGACACTTGTAATCAACACCACATCAACTCCATCAGAATGACCGTCTTGCTTCATGGGTCCGCCTTCATCACAGGCGCAGCCTCCGGTACGTCCCGCTATTTGCTCATTACATACTATCGCCCCGCATTTCATTATGCGCCGTGGCCGAGACGGACTCGAAGCTACTCGTTTAGTGCCTTGTTAGAGTCTCCATTGCTGATATGATCGTCATTAGGTATAGGACAACAGACGGCCATCGCCTTTGCCCAGCATGGAGTCACAAAACTAGCATTGGCTGACATCAACCAAGACGCACTAGATATATCCGCCGGATCTTTGAAGAAACAGTTTCCCCATCTCCATATTCTACCCGTGCATCTCGATGTTCGTGACTCCAAGCAGGTCAAGGAAGGCATTGCCAAGACACTCGGCGAGTTTGGTCGTCTGGACATTGCTGTGAACAATGCTGGTATTAGTGGCAGTGGACGAAAGACGCATGAGTTGGAAGACGATGAATGGCTCGGAATTCTCGATGTGAATTTGCAGGGTGTGTATCGATGTCAGAAAGAAGAGCTGGATGTCATGGTAAAACAAGAGTACGTCTACCAAGGTATGATGAATCGAGATGAGTGAAGAGCTAAATCCTCTCATAGAAATTTGGGACCTCGGATTGGCCGCGGAAGGATCATCAACGTGGCAAGCATGTTTGCTGTTGTGGCACCAAACAACCAAGACCATACTGCGTATACAACTGCCAAGCATGGTACGTTGTGCAATACCTCTGCTGGCCACAGTCCGTTCAGGCACTGATAGACCGCTAGGCATCGTTGGCTTGACCAAGGCTGACGCAAACTCGTACGGGCCTTTAGGCATCCGTATCAATGCCATCTGCCCAGGTTATGTCGAGACACCTCTACTAACGAATATTATGAGTCGTGATCCAGACTCACCACTCGCAGTGGACTTGTCAAGAACTCCTTTGAAGCGCCTCGCCACTATGGAGGAGGTAGCAGATGCCATAGTCCTTTTGGCTTCTCCCATGAATAGTTACATGCAAGGTGCCAGTATGATCTGTGACGGGGGGTTTACCAGTAACTAGACGCTCGTAGCCTGGTAGTCGCTAGACCAAGATCTGTAACATATACCCGCCAACTGGAATTGAATTATCTGAATCACGCATGCGTATCAATGTAGACTCTGAACAACTATTTCGTTCAAGTCATGATTAGCTATGTTTACCTCACTGATGATGGTTTCATTTGACCTCTTTGATTCTAAAGGAGCACGTACTGTGGCTTCCTTTACCAATAAAGCCCTATTTAATTGTCTGCTTTACATCTCGATATCGTGCTTCGGCTGCCAGAACAAAGGAAGTAAGTGAGGGAATTGTGGAAATGTTTCGCTGATTTGGCTAAAGCCCAGACCAAGCGTTTTCATTTGGACGTATGCAGAAGTGTTATCGTGACACCTAGCTTTAATGTACAATTTCATATAGATACAGACTTGTTCATATCACACAAAGATAGAAATAGCAAAATGAACTTTGCAAATCCAAAATAACACAACAGAACAAACCAGGCATGAACGTCCTTGAACGCCTTGCAGAAGAGAGGTAACGCAGCAATAGCACCTAACCAAAATTAAAAAAGTCAAGAGAGTAGTTTCTCTGCTCATTGTTATTCTCGTCATTCAGACGTGTTGTCTTGCCCAGATTTGGGCCGTATTCCTGCATCCTCCCTGAACCTACAGGCCCGACGTTGGTACTCGTCCAGTTTGTACCGATATCAGGGAGCTTACTGGATGAAGACTCATGCATACCACCCTCACCACCCCCAAACTTCGGGGGCTCCTTCGCTGAGCTGAAAGCAGCCATTCCTGACATGATACCAGTCGACATCGCGGCACTCTGATTCAATACTGAACTGGCACTGAGACCAGCAGTTCCGGCGGACCAGTCTATGGCACCATGAAATTGACCTTGTGGAAAAGAAGGCTGCATGTTAGGCAGGCCCCAATTGTCCTGTAATGGGTTACCAAGGTTCGCAGCATTGAGTGTGCCGACCATGTGGCCTGTAGCAAAATCAGGATGATGCATATTGACTGCGTTCGCCCCCACTAACGTCAGACCGAGTTGTTCCGGCTGGCTGTGCAAATTTATGGGAAACATGGTTGGATCAAGCGGTGATTGGCTTTGTTGGCCATACGGCAGAGATAGAGGTGGTCCCGGTTGCGATGTTATACCGATGTATGACGGTTTCGATGAGGCATAGTCAGAGGTTTGTCGGTGAACAGAAGGGCGTCTTTTCTTGAGAGGTTGATTGAAGTCAGTATCGGCTTCTCGCCTGACAGGAACAACAGGAACTGATGTATTGCCGTCATAAGAGACGCCGCTCCTCGAACTACTGGCACCAATACTAATGGCCTGCTGCCCTGCGCTGCCGCTGCGCGACCGTGAAACGTCAGTCATGCTGCTACGGATCTGCTCAAGTACAGCCTTGAGCAAATCATCCATCCTGCTAGCCGGATGGTATGTAGCGCTCATGTCGCCAACAGCATCAGATAGAATTTCAAGATAGCCGATATATGTCTGGCGATTTGGCTCATTGCGCTGGTAGGCAAGTGCAGCAATCAACGCTATTGATGCAGTACCAGCATGCTGCATTCCCGTGATGAAAATCTTTCGTCCGTCGAATCTTTGACGATGCTGCCAGAATATTCGGGCCACGCGAATCGCTTGCTGAGTACATATACTACGGGCCAGCGATGTGCGGCTCCCATGGACCACGCGTTGACGGTCATCGGTAGACATGGATGAACCCTCAGCAGTGAAGTGGTGCCCAGGGCTTTCTGAATTTGCCTTTCTGTCGCTTTCAGGACTTGGATGCGATCCCGTGCTCGAACTGTCGCCAGAAATTGAGCCATATTTGGCCCATGGCCGATGTAGTAAAATCATAGTTACGTGATATTGTTGATGTAATAGGAAAAAACTGTAAGGGGCTGTCTTGACATTGCTCGGCTTCCATGCCATGCGGTCGGGTAATCGCCTATACCAATTTTGAAGTTGCCTGTCGAGATTAATGACCTGTAGATATCTGTTTTCCTCGGCTTCATTAGTCCCAAATGCGCCGGTCCGTTCCGTCACTTTACTGGAGCTGCTCAGATCACGTATTTCGACGATTCGTCCGGCCAATTCCATCAACTCAATGAGCTGCTCGTAAATTTCAGTTGTCAAATCCATTTTGGGAGCATCGAGCCCGAAAGAAGCAAGCTGGGAAAACCGGTTTGATAAAAGGTCGACATCTTGGCTTTTGATAGCCAATGGCCTACCCAGAAACAACCCCCAATATCTGTCATAGATCACACATGCCTGCATGACCAGATTTCGAATTTTTGTGTCCTGTTCGGACATGCTGCTGGTGCAATCTAAGTGGAGGCCAATATCAAAAGCAAGGCGATTCGCCATTCCTAGACACAGTTAGCCGGAAGAAAATTCAAAAACATGGACAATGATCAAGGCTCACCAGAGTACATCCAGCCGGTATTATCTCTACCGACGCCGCATTCAAGATCTCCAAGCAACAATAACGCCTGAACACTAGGAATACCACCAGGACGCTCGAGCTCGATGTCAAGCATATGCTTGGCCTCTCTATGGAGAGAGCTTTCTCGTGGACTCAATGTAATCTTGCGCATATCATCTCGGTCCATATCGGCCACACGATACCCCATGCCCAAGACTGCGATGTGAAGAAAATGAGAGTAAAACTTTGAAGACTTTGACATTCGGTCAGCTTCGAAAGCATCTCGATCAATGATTTGAATGACAGAATTATAGTAGTGGAAGAAACCATCCACAAGATAGTCATGTGTCTCCGAGCTCAGCGATTGAATCATCTTCTCTGCTCTTCGGATTTGTTCCGGCGGTTCATGCGCATATGATAGACTTGTTGATTCAGCATAAACATGGCTGTTGGCTGTGGGACCAAAGAAACGCAGCCTTCCAGAGATTTGGTCGAATGAAAGGTTGCTCTTGGTCGATAAAAGTCGATGGATTATATCCTCTTGCTTAGGATCTAGAATGCGAAATGGCGAATCTTCGTTCGAACGAGAGTACGCTTGCTGGTTTTCACGCGAATTTATCGTCGCAAGTTCACGCTCACGTGTCGTGAAACCGTCGTTGTGATAGTCCGGTGGAGAGTGGTCCTCACTCCCTGGGGATTTTGAGTCAGATGGCGGAGATAGGTCAGCATTGCCCGCTGTAGTGGCTATGGCGTCTTGCACATCGTGCCTTGTTTTGGGAGGATGAGTCGCCGGAGGCGGTACCACACCCTTTTCCAAAAGCAAGCCTTCAAGCATTGAGATTCTGTCTGATAAGGAAGACATGTATGCTTTAGATATAGGACTTGGAAAATTCATTAGCCGTGGCTCATGATGGGGCTGAAAAACATGAGCTCATACCGTCTACGCTCATCATCATTTGTAATGATGCACTCTGAGCCTGACTTTGCGCAAGCAGTACATTCGGTCTGATTCTTGGGAACCACGCATCGTATTCTTCTGTCGCGGCATGACGCACAGGCGACAGATGCACGGTGTCTTACTTGTTGCTTGCTTGTGTTACGCCCGGGGTTGCCTTTGGCCGAGGCATTCTTGCTGCTCAGATCCAAATTCAGGGCATCTTTTGCATTGGCAGAAAGAGCCATGACGGCCTACGCGCAGGTGAATACAGCTAGTCCCAGAGCGGGCTCACCGTTTTTGAGCCGGACGGGTCTCAGTCACCGAAAGTGGACTGAGAATTATCTGGGGAGGTTGATAAAGAGAAGAGTTTGGTTAGGAAGCGGAGTCGCAAAATGGGAGCTGGAACCTGGGCCTTAGCCTGAGGCTGGAGCTTGGACCTTTCCCCACGTTGTGATATAGAGCTGGTTGTAGATTGGATTAAAAGGGGCCTAACTATTTAAGTAAAGAAGATATTATTTAGGGATTAAAAAAAATATATATATAATTTATTTTTTTAAGTTTATATATTAGCCTTAAAAGTTATTTAAGTATTTTTAAAATTTAATATAATTTAAATATCCTAAGTATTTATTTAGCTGTGTTTATCTTTAACTTATATTCCTTATACTGCATTATCTTGCGACCTAATCTAATTTATTATTAACCTGCTAAACTAGCCTTAGCCTGCTAATATTTAT